>OZ029923.1:8162479-8179979 GCA_964023275.1 Norana najaformis | reverse complement strand
ACATAAACCCTACTCCCATGTCTTAGATGAACTGAGGTCGCAGTTTGATTTCATCGGGTGAAATTCTTCACCTACACCGACCCTTTGAATGGGGCAACGACATTTAAGCTCTCTTTTCCTGATCTGCTAGTCGGGATTGGGATTGAACCCCACATCGCCTCATGCAGATAAGCTGGTGCTTTACCGAAACAGCTGCTTATGCAACAAGAAACACGTGATTTCGAAGCGCATGATTTTTAATCACAGAACTTAAAAACTCATGATTGAAAGCAAGATTCAGAACACATGATTTAAAAGCGCATGATTTAGAAAATACGTGATTTAACATTATGTTGTGTACCTCTGCATAATTTAAAACGGTGCTATTCTTACGCAGTCTGCTGATCGCACAAGACTTTGATTTCTCGAAGCTTCATCTGTGTTGAGGACTTTTTTTAGATACTGACTTCCATTAGTGACGCACAGACTTCCGCTGGTCAGAGGGAGGGCGAGGCCGTAGCCAAGTACACTTTCAGGGGCCAGACGGACCTGGAACTTTCGTTTCAAAAAGTAATTTAAAAACTAGTTTATCGCTCATTGTCTGTTTCTAGATCTTTCGCCAACACGGAACGAATTTCTCTATTGGCTTGGCCACTTGATTAATTCTCTAATATTATGACTCATTGATACCCATTGGCAGGGGTGTATCTCTCTCCCCAACGCCAAAGCATTTCTCACGGGAAAACCCCGCCCGTTCTAACAGCCCCTGGCGGAATAAGGGACTTAGTGTAGGATGCACCAAGTCGAGCAACTTTTAGTACTATTTTTTATAAGCGAAAAACTTAGGCACAACAATTTCCTTTAGTGAAAATTTCTCAACACCTTTTTTCAGCTATCACGCTTTTGATTTCTGATGGTTTATAACTTGTGCGTCATATTCCTTAGTTTTGGTCGTGTATAAATACATGTCACATTCGTGTTATTGGAAAGTCTTTCGTCAGAATTTTTGCTCCCTAAAAATATTCTTTCGTTTCCGTGAAATTTCTATGATGCAACACGCGTCATTTCCCAACCCCCATGGCTAAACAGCCCTTAGTGCATTGGGAATAAATTCCTTGAATAGTTTGGACCCATTTCCCAACCCCCCATGGCTAAACAGCCCTTGGTGCATTGGGAATAAATTCCTTGAGTAGTTTGGACCCATTTCCCAACCCCATGGCTAAACAGTTCTGGATGCATTGAGAATGAATTCCTTGTATAGTTTGAACCAACATGATTTTTAGGGCGATGTTGTGACGCTGATCCAAAGAATAGACGCCGGGTGGTACGAGGGTCGGATGGGTGGGTGCCAGGGAATCCTCCCCGTCACATACGTCGACACCATCAGAGAACCGAGGACACCTCTGCACACACCCGACTCTTCACTCGCTACAACACCCAAAACATGTAGGGTTAATCGTTAGACATGAATATGTGAATGTATGTGTGTATTTATGTATGTATGTATGTATGTAATGTATGTTTCTATGTATGTACGTATGTTTGTATGTATGTACGTATGCAACTATGTATGTATATTTATGTATGTATATACATATGGATGTATGTATGTATGTATGTATATATGTATAAATGTACGTATGTAACTATATATGTACATTTATGTATGTATAAGTATGGATAGATGGATGTATGTACGTATGCATGTATGTATCTATGTATGTATTTATGTATGTATTTATGCATGTATGTTTGTATGCATATACCTGAATATTTATTTATAACAGACTTCCACGAAAATTTAATAGGTGCTCTTTAATTAATTCAGTCACATGTGTCGCATCATTCACATTGAATTTAACATTATGCATTATGAATAATTCGCTAGATGTCGCTAGGAAATCCAACTTTTGAACGAAACTTCGCATTCGGTCGCTAGGTGTCCGTGTTGCTCAAAATGCGTTGATTCATTCTGAAATGTGCACGCATTTAAGAATATCGCGAATGTTGGCTTTGCGTTTGAATGCGTTCAGAATAACTGAAACTCAGAGTGGATTTCATCTCTGAAAAGACTAGGTTGACTGAGATACAGACTGACCTGATATAGAGTATGACTGTATGTATGTACTGTATATATGTATGTATATATGTATGTATATATGTATGTATGTATGTTTGCATGTACGTATGTATGTATGTATGTATGTATGTTTGTATGTATGCATGTATGCATGTATGTATGTATATATGTATGTATGTATGTTTGCATGTACGTACGTATGTATGTATGTATGTATGTATGTTTGTATGTATGAATGTATGCATGTATGTATGTATATATGTATGTATGTATGTTTGCATGTACGTATGTATGTATGTATGTTTGTATATATGCATGTATGTATGTGTGTATGTATGTATGTATGTATGTTTGTATGCATGTATGTATTAAGAAACTTGATATAGCACCTTTTAAGTACCTTACAAAGGCGCTTCCTGCGCTAGCTTAATTGGTGTTAAGTGTGATTAAGAACAAAAATTTCGTCATATAAAAGGTGCATTCTATATATATATATATATACACACACATATATATATATGTTGACTTTTATTGATAACTTGATTGTGTACATATTCTTCTGTTGTCTTAGATTTTCATGAAACTGTCAAATTTATTTCATTTCTATATGGAGCAGTTAGAGTCCTTTATGTGAGAGGTTTATATACAGCTTACTGTAGTTCAGGGTGTATCCTCTTTCTGTAGGTTAGAGCAAATTGTCTTTCATGCTTCGACTGGTGTCTATTTAATTAATGAATGTAAAATAGATGACCACAATTAAGTGGCACTCTCTTCCTGTCTGGATTTGACTGTGCTCTGACGCTATAGAAAAACGTGTACATTTACATTTACATTTGTAAACTAATGACGTCATGTTGTGTTTTGGATCAATAGAGTTTTTGCTGTTGTTGTTGTTTTCGTTGTCGTTGTTGTTGATGATGATGATACTGATGATGATGGTGATGATGATGATGATGATGATATTGATGATGGTGATGATGATGATGATGATGATGATGATGATGATGATGATGACGATGATAATGACGACTCATGACGATAATTATGAATATGATGGACATCATTTAGTATGTATAGATACAGTATAAATATATGATAGTAGGCTAGATATTTATAGTTATTATCATAAACATATATGCTGAATATAAGGCGCGTGCATTGTTCTGATAAAGGGGGCCTTCCTTGCATTTCGTTAGATTCTCCTTGTGGTTCGTCTTCGGCGTCAAGTGATCGTCGACCCAGTTTGCCCTCAGATTCAGTCAGCCCCTTTTCTGCCTCTTCCCTGTCAACAACCCCAGTCCCTGCTACCCCTCTCAGCCTCGACTCCACCCTGTTCAATTTCGACATCGATCCAAAGACGAACGATGCCTTTGTTTATCGATCTGACGACCGAAAACAGTTGATACGTGACGAACATCGGCAGCATCCCGACTCAACATCTGCCTCCGTATCCAACGGAACTCTCACCAGAGGCACCGAGAAAGATTCGAACCCACGACATTCCGATCGGCCGGGTTCAGCCAATGCGCTTCTGACCGGAAATGCGCATCGATTTGGAACCGGAACCGGAAACGTGAACTATTCGTCTGACCAGGAGCCCTCCGACGATGACCACGTGACCATGTACAACACGCTGACCACTCAGTTCCTCCGGGAATTGCAGCGGCCGACGGTAGGCGGCGCTGCGCTAAATACTACTTCCGGTCCGTGTCCAGACGACATCCGGGACCTTCTGAATGGACTCGGCCGCACGACAGATGACGCCAGCGTCCAATATCCGGCGTGAGTTCGGAACTAGAAACGAAGTTTGTCTAGAGTCTTAGAAAAAGAAACTAGTTATATTTGCCCTCGTGTAGGATGTCTTGCTCTACATTTCCTGGACGGGTCCCTTCCCTCCCCGCTTCGCCTCCTCACGTGGTGTCTTGCTGTCCTATCCCGTGTTGTCCTTTCTTGTCCTATCTTGTCCTGTATTGTCCTTTTTATCCTGCTGTGTCCTGTTCTGGTACCTTTCCTATCCTGTTCTATTTTTCTCATTTCCCGTTCTGAAGCTGATTAAGGAATAGGTTTAAGAAGCGTGATGGTGGTGGTGGTGGTGGTGATGATGATGATCATGCTGATGATCATGATGATGATCATGATAACGACGACGATGATGTACGCAAATGATAATGATGATAACGATTTTGGTGCAGATGATCGTGATGGTGATGATGAATGAATGAATGAATGAAGAAGGAACTGATGATGATGATGATGATGATGATGATGATGACGTAGACAACAACGTTACAACTATGCGAACTTCCTAGAGCCTAGACAAGTTGTTGTTGCTGTTGTCGTTGGTTAGGTATCGTGCGCTATATGATTACAAGACGCAGAATGACGATGAGCTCGAACTGAGGGAGGGTGACATCATCTACGTGATGGAAAAGTGTGACGACGGGTGGTTCGTCGGAACCTCGCGAAGAACGGACGAATTCGGAACCTTTCCAGGAAACTACGTCGAAAAGGTTGAAAGGATCTGATTCTCAAAGTTATTAACTGATTAAAATGCTGATTAATGAACTCATTAATATGCTTTGTGTAAGCATATTAATGTAAACTGTCCTACTTAATCGAACACCAACTACGAGATTTAGGTGTATATTGTCAAATCACAATACATTTATTCTTCTCGCTATTTCAACCTTGACAGTTATCGCCGTTGTGTCCTATAGTATTCATCTCTATATTATATATCTCAGACACCTTAACTACTGTGCAGACATACATATATACATCACGTGTACATCATCATCATCATCAATAACCGTGGGCTCAATGCCCGTAGGTGTCCGATGCCCGTTTCACAATGGACGGAATTGTGTACGCTTTCACCTGGCGCTATTTGTGTACGCTTTCACCCTATTCTCTGAAATCACGCTTCACTAGCTAACAAAATCATGGTTACCCTTAGTAAGGAAGTGATTTGTAAACTAATTACAGGCTGTGTAACGTACTTAATTACAGGCTATTGACAAACTGATTAAGAAGCTGATTTCAGAACTAATTACCGAACTACTTAATAAACTGATTGACAGGTTGATTGATCAGCTGGTTCAGACTGAGTGTTCATACCAAGGAACAGCTTGATTGACACAAGACTAGCTGATTGACAGATGCAATGACCGGCTGTTAGAAGCAGTTTGACAGGTTATGATTGACAGTGATTAGATGTTCATGGAACGTGTTATAAGGTTTCTTTCTTGACTTGTAGAGATTTGCACAAGGTAGTTTAGATTTTAAGTGAATGAATTGAATTTCAGATTGAATGATGTCGCTACCTATTAAGATACATCGGCATCGAACCGACTTCTTCAATTTTCTGAATCATCTATCGACAAATACACAACCATCGAAGATGTTACTTGAGCAATCGCACTAACCATCGCAGCCTCAGCAACTGACGTGCCTGAAGCATCTCACCAGAAGCGTCTGAGTTATGGTTGCTGCTGCAGATCGGAACCGATTTTCTTTCGAGTAGTAGTGAATTTAGTTCTACCGGCAATCTCTAACTTGCTATTACTATATTAATTATTATTATTCCTAGTAGTAATGCTGTCATTTGTCATTTTCGTACTGCATGTTTGTTGTCGTCATTTTTGTTGCCGCTGTTGTAGATGTTGTTGCTTGTATAATTTTATTCTCTTGTTGTCACAAAAAGCTCTCAAGTTTTTAATCGTCAACTCAGTCACAAAAACTGAATAGATGATCCAACATGGACTAAACGGACAACATTTATTTTAAGTCCTTGCTTCAAGTCCGTGTACATAGATCAAAATAGACTTAAACTCCACTGGCGCTAAATAAATGTAATTATAATTATGATGCAGCAAGACGTTTTTGCTCAACCAATTTTTACAGAATGGGCAAAAAACGAGCAGAATTGGCGATAAGACATTTTTGTCTTTGTAAGCATTGAAATCATAATTTTCGATAGTCTTGTTAATTGCTTCTCATAATTTCGTGAGTCTTGTATAAGTTGCTTTTCAATGGTCATTTGTTTGCTTTTTGTAAAGAGATTCCGACTTGGTCATGAAATTGAGGACGATGAGTCATTAAATCGAGTCATTAAGCTTAGTTGTTAGCGCTGAGTCATTAAACCGTGTCATTAAATATGAGAATTCGGTCATTAATCGTCGCAACACGAGACTTGAGAATTACTAGGCAGATGAATTAACTATATTATTTAATCATAATACTATGAGTCAAAGACATACGCGCTTCTGAGTAGTTTGTTCTGTAAAAGGCGCTATATAAGTTTTCAAATACAATACAATACAATGCATGCTATTTACTTATTATTAAACCTTCTGAAGTTTCTTTTAGCAAACAGATCTAATCATTTCGTCGCAATGACGTTTCATTTAGTTCATTTAATTTTTAGCTGTCTCTGATAGAAGGTATATTTGCACAGTCATGTATGCTTAATTTTGTTTTTTTACAGGGGGAGTATTTTGCGTATTGTATTGATAAATTTATGTTGCTTCTTTACAGAAAAACTGTACAGGTACTATTTATACTCTTTGTGTACTGTTAAAAGCTGGCTTTGTATAAACCAATATGGTGTATTTGAAACGGTTTAGTTAACCTTTCGTAAATTTGCATGCACTTTTTTATTTTCAAATTACTTTAGTCTAGAAATAAGAAAATACACAGAAAATAATGATAATGATGATGATGAGTTCTCTGCCCGAAGGCAGGTCCATTGGCTTTACGCCACCCGGGTATAAGATGAGTGAGGTGGTTTACGGTTGCCTTCCTCACAGACAATTATGGGTGAGCAACTTGTCCAAGGTCGCTACACAGTGGCTTGAGGTAGATTCGAACCCGCGACCCTCCGGTTACGAGGCAACGACCATACCACTACACCACTGCGTCCCACGCAGAAAATAAACAGAAAATAAAGCAGGCCTGTAATCGGGGCTCAAAACGGTGCTGGGTTCATCCCTAATGTACCCCGCCTCTCTCCATCTCACGATAACCTCATGACTGCAGTGCGAATGTCGCCGCTTGGCACGTCTTGACAGCCTCGACAGCTCATGAGTGATAGGCACATGAGTTACGGCTGGTCAGTTCACTGATGCGGAAAACTCGTCGGGTGCAGTCAAGCGTGACCAATCTCGTCGTGGCTGCTGGCAGGAAAGGTTGAGCAGATGAGCATATTTTCTCGGGGAAGCCGACATCTGGACCAATCGCGTCAAACCTTCTAATGAATTGAGATGATGGACTGAGCCGCTAATCGTTCGTCGAAGTCATTCCACGCATCGTCGGTCATGCGCATCAGCCAGTGAGGAACTGAACATTTATATAGCGCCACGCATGAGCAAGAGCAAGTTTCATGCGCTGTTGCAGCATACCTCTTCATAAGCATCAGATTCTAAGCTGATCTCAAAACTTCTTTTGCACCAGTGTTCAGTTGCAGATGGTATAAATCGATAGTAGCTTCTCAACAAACCACTTTCCGGAATCACGATCCATTGAACAAAACTATTCTTCTCTCTCCCTCTCTTCATCTCTCCCTTTCTCCCTCATGCTGCCTCGCTTTCTCTCTCCCTAACCTTCCCCCTCCCTGTCTCCCTCTCTTCATCATTTTCCCTCTCTCTCCCTCTCCTTGCCTGTCTTCCTCTCTCTCTCTCTCTCTCTCTCTCTCTCTCTCTCTCTCTCTCTCTCTCTCTCTCTCTCTCTCTCTCTCTCTCTCCCACTCTTCTTACCTATCTCCCTCTCTCTCAACCTATCCCTCTTTGAATGAATAAATGAATGAACACAAAAGTAAACGATTGAATGAATGAATAAACAAATGAACAAAAGAACAACAATTCAATGAACGAATGATTGATTGACTGCCTGACTGATTGATTTAGTGATTGAATGAAAGAATGAACAAATAACCAAATGAATAAATTAACCCCTTTGACCACTTCATAACCTCAGTTACGAACTACTAAGATTCTGCTTTCTTAACAAATCGAATCACTAACAAATTGTGACGTCATCAGTCACCTGTTTTGGAAAACGAGTTCCCTGCCGAATGATCTATATGAAACATCGGACTTCTGGTCCTGAGGCTGGGGTCGTTTGCTTGTGATTTAAAACATCCAAAGACTGAAATTCCTTCGGGTCTCGTCCGCTGGTCGAGAATACCGGACAGGTGGTTGAAACTGGACACAGGTGGTCGACGCTAAATCGCGACGGATGTCATTTGCCGCGAACGCGTGCCACGACGCATGCGCCACAGGCGGCGCACAATGGCGACATCTTGCGCCGGCGAACGCTAACTATCGTCTGTCGTGTGTCGATTGTCGTCGCCGGATGCTTGGCGGTGATTTAGTGATGATGACGACAACGCCGTGTTTATTATAAGGCAGATTAATGCATCCCAGCAGCCATTTCTCATCCCCTCGTCTGCCGGACTCCGAGACGACCACTTCCGGTTGGTGTTGAAATTAGCCATGTTTCATTTCGATGACCTACCTTGAGAATATTCGAGATCTTTGCTTCTGTTTGGAAATAGTTGAGATCTAAATCAACAGCGGACTGAGTGTTTAAAACTACATGCTTCATACAGGGCCATTTTAAGGTCGTCGTAGGCCCTAGGCACTCTCGCACCCCAACTGCCAACTCTGCATTAGAGCTAAACACATTCACATTATTTCTTGACGTCTATCTTCCCTTGCACTACGTTCAATTGAAAACCACTTAATGCGGGAAATGACATTTGAGGACATTATGTGTGATTTTGCTAATGCAAAGAGGCGCAAAGTTAACATAATGTAGTACAGCTTAACTCAAACTGTTTCAGTACAGACTTTAAGGTTATTAAATTTGTATTTCCTTTTTCTATTTTCGGGTCAATCAAGAAATTTTTTTCAATATCTCATTTTTGATTTTCGTAGGCCCCTATAAAGTTCGTAGGCCCTAGGCTTCATAAAGTATTTTGAGACATGCAGATGTTAATAATTTTGTTTAGGTGTGATAAGTCGTTGACTCAACATTTCTTATGTTCACCTCTAAATTAGTCTGTCCCTATCAGGTCTCCATGGAACGTAGAATGCAGTGTTTGTTGACCAGGCCAGCTTGAGACAGGAATACTCTGGGGCCAAGCCGGCTATCGAGGCCCCCTATGAGATGATGAGTTCTCTACCCGAAGGCAGGGCCAATGGCTTTATGCCACCCGGGGATGAGATGAGTGAGGTGATTTCCAGTTGCCTTCCTCACAGACAATTGTGGGTGAGCAACTGGTCCAAGGTCGCAACGCAGTCGCTTGAGGCAGATTCGAATCTGCGACCCTCCGGTTACGAGGCACCGACCATACCACTACACCACCGCTGCCCTATGATAAGAACCTTGAGTTCATCCCTCGTACCGCCTTTATCAATGACCACGTAGAACACATTACATATTCCCCGATACATACCTAGGTGTATCTATGTGTAGCATTTCTAAGTATTTTGCCGACTGCTATACATATACCCCGATATATAGGTATCTAGGATATACGTGTGTGCGTGTGTGCGGAATACGGTGACGAGCACGAGTTGGTGAAACACAATGTCTGGACAAAATTTAGATAGGACTTGTCTCATTTATTGCTCGCTCGGCTAATCTCGAAGAAGATCAACTTTAAATCCGTTCCTATCCTCCTTCGCTAATCCTCCGCCTACTGGCCCCCGATAGAGGACGCTTATTTATTAGGGCAATCGACCGGAAGTTGGCTACGCCGCTAGACGGCGCTATAAACAACATGGCGAAATTCATTTGGACAAGCGAGAGGACAGTCCCTTAGACGACTGCGTCTTGCTGACAGCGCTGGGTCGTCGAGGTCAGCCCGACCAGGAATAATAAGTGATTTTCCTATTGGCGTCCGGCGATCGTGGGTATTTCTTCATTAACCCCAGATATCGAAAGATAGATGGCGTTCAGTGATGGCTGCGTGATTGCCGAGGACGACACTAGATGGCCGCGTGTTGGCCGTCGCTATGGGCGGAGATACGGATCCGCAAGAAACGCGAGATTCCAAGTATTCCCAGTGGAGGCGAATCTACAAATTGGCTGGCCAATGCACAGTGCAATCGTGTATACTCTATCTCATTACATTACTTTAATTACACTGCATTTCCTTTACATCACGTTACAATTACAGTTGCATTTTCAGTTGCATTTACATTCGCTTTACATTGCATCTGTCAGGACATAGTCGAGTTGTATCACTTCGTATCGCATTGTTATACTAAGTCAGATTTTGACGAATGGTATTAAAATTCAGTGCACTTAGCCTAAAATAACAATAATAACAGTACAACAACAACAACAACAAAATAACAAAAAACAACAACTACTACTACAACTACTACTTCTACTTCTACTACAGCAACTGTTACTATTATTATTATTATTATTACTACTACTATTACTACTACCATTTCTACTACTACTACTAAAAATAATAATAACAAAAAGAAGAAGAAGACGAAGAAAAAGAAGAATAAAAAGAAGAAGAAGAAGAAAAAGAAGAATAAGAAGAAGAAGAAGAAGAAGAAGAAGAAGAAGAAGAAGAAGAAGAAGAAGAATTATAACCCGTGATGTTTGTCTGTTTGTCTCAAATCTTGAAGTGCGTCGATTCGTCAGTCTGATAACATCGCTCAAAACTACACTTGTCAGAAACTATGTAATACGACAAAGTCACACACACACATACATACACACACATGTACTAACACACTCACACGCACATATATATGAACATACTTATACATATACTGACGGACAGATACAGACATAGAAAAACGCAAACACACAATCATATGTACACATTTCTACGTATATATGTATTATGTATGCATATATACATGCATGTATACACGTATATACATATTACACTTGCTTGTATATATGTATGTAAAACCATGTGTATATATACGTACATTTGTATGTATAAACGTATGCAATGCTTTGCGTGTATTTATAGGTGTATATATGTATATATACATATATGTATATATATATATATATATAAAACGCGGGGGTAATCAATCGTCCCCATACATCTGCGATCAAGTGGGAAAGAAGTGAGTAAATTGATGGATCGATGGAGAGAATGGGGTAAATCTTTAATAAAGGCGAACTCAGATGTTGACCAAATTAATGCTCATTTGGAAAGATAGCGCTGCTTTCGACATTCATTAGGCCGTCTTTGCTCAGCATCTCCGCTCGCAGCATCTATAGTCGAGGCTGCTGCTGCTACTGATGCTTCGGCCGGGAAGAAGTAACCGGCGTCTCTTGCAAATATATATATATAACATGAATATGTATATATTATTGAAATACACATACAGGTACATATAAATATTCATATCTATATATTTGACGGACAGTGTGATCTCTTGCAACCTCTAGCGCATAGAGGTATATATATATAAAATACAGTTATATATGTCTTTTGTATATACATAGATATATAAACACATAGATATATAAATATAGATACATAGATATATAGATATATGCAGATAGATAAATAGATAGATGTATATATACACATAGATATATAGATATATAGACAGTTAGATATAAAGATGTATATAGACATAGATATATGGATAGATATAGCGTGACCGGTGAGCCTATATTATGTGTGAACTGTTTTCGTGTCCAGACGATGAATCACACACATTTTTTAGTGGGCGATAATGGAGATAAGGCTTTTTCTTTCATCTACGAATCCAGATACGAATATTTCTTTAATATCTGATTCATGCCTGTTAATCTTTATCACTTACGAAATCTGCCAGTCTTATTCGAGGTTTGAAGCGAAGCGTGATAATTCTGCCACGCGTTCTCGTAATAAGTCATCGACCGTGGGGCATTCGTTTTTATTTGGCGCCAGTTTACAGATGAGTCGCAGCATCGGCTGGAAAAAGAGAAGAAATGTGACTTGCAAGAGAAAGTGAGAAGACTTCAAGTGCGAGAAAATAGGACTAAAATATTAGTTTAAGAAAACACATGAACATTACTTATAAAGAACAGAAATGGTAGACGGTTACAAAGATGCAAAAGAACTCTCCAACAGAAATATCAGTTTCAATAGAAGTGGTGCTCTATGAATTTGTCAATACAATTACAGTTACAATTACAATAGGGCAGAACGAAAACATCGATTCTAAGACAAGGGATCCAAGAATCAATTGTAGAGTGGATGAAGATAAAAGTGATCACCTATACCGTACAATACAGAAAGTAAGTAAGAGAGTAATGCATTTGCTACTTTCTGCATAGCACATATGGTACATGGTATACATGGTATACATGGTATACATGGTATACATGGTATAATGGTATACATGGTATACATGGTATAATGGTATACATGGTATACATGGTATACATGGTATACATGGTATACATGGTATACATGGTATACATGGTATACATGGTATACATGGTATACGTGGTATACATGGTATACATGGTATACATGGTATACATGATATAATGGTATACATGGTATACATGGTATACATGGTATAATGGTATACATGGTATAATGGTATACATGGTATACGTGGTATACATGGTATACATGGTATAGAAAACGTCTGTTACGATAGGAAATGGGCAAGAATTCAATACATAGGAAATTCATATTAGCATATTACTATTTCATGTCTTAAATATATGCACACCAATGTAAATTAGTATATAGGCACACAATCTTTTATACCCACACTGCCTTGTTTGGGGTTAGTGCCAGTCCCAACCCTGGAAAAAGGAGGAGGGCGACGGCAATGGCCTTTGATGCCATAAGCTGTCGTGAAACATTGGAACTACTACTACTACGACTGTCTGAGTGCCTGACTCCTGGATCTTGACCCTTTTGCCTAGCGATTTTGTTTTGACTGAGCGCCTGTAAATAAGCTGGTTCCCGCGACTTAGCTTTCGTTGGGCGCTGTAGAAATCTCGAGATTACGATTACGATTACTATACACACAATTAGTTTTTCTTCTTTTTTGAGTTTCTTATAGAACTGTCTAATGCACTGGACTTGTATATGATTTTATTTTAAGTTTCATATATGTACGGATTATACAAAGCTTAGTTAGTTTGCTTATATACAGTAAATTGCTTTGTTTACGTTTTGATTGCCATCTTACGTTATTGATGTTAATAGGTGACCCTAATTAAGCGAGGCCTTGGCCTCTTCTGGGTGTGACTTTTGTATCCTTGAAAACAGTATGTCTTATGTGTAACCTGATATGCTGAATTTAGGATCACTAAATGAGTCAATATATATATATATATATATACATTCACAATATATATATAGTGAAAATTCGCAATATATATATTGTGAATATATATAATGTGTGTCCTTTGCGGTGCTTACGCCTACATTTGCTATGTTTTTTTATAGTTTTTGTCATAATCTTAAGTTTTTTGGGTATGGTTAAAGGCATCCAATGGTTTCAATTGTCTTCTCTGTATTACGTTTAATCGTCCCTATAACCCACCGTATTTCCACTGGATTTATTGTCCAACGAATTATGATTTTTTACTATGTTTTCACCTGAAACAACCACCGATTGGCGTCTTATGCATTATGATAACAGCGCTATAGAAGTCGTTAGATTAGAACAGATGGGATCACATGAGATAAGACGAAAATCCGCAGCTTCGAAACTTTTCTTCTGCGCTGACCCGATCCAACGCCCAAACCAACTTGACCTGACCTGATTTGACCGGAGACTTGACCTGCTTGCCGTCCAATCATACATTCTGCAGGATTCAAGTCCTGGCAATTCGTTGTTGAGCCTAGAAACGAGTTTGTCCAGCTGTTAAAGAGTTGCTGCTCTGACTGGGCTTCAGCCGAAAGAGCCTCAGAACAACTTCTTCACTGAGGACAGTTGCTCATTCAGATGTCCCTAAGGACGATTACTTTATTTACAACTGGCCTTATAAGTTACTTTACCTGGCATTATAATTTACCTGACTAGTACTCTAGTTCCTAACATTACAAGCCACGCTAGTCGTGGCCTACAGCCACATAGTAAAACATTTCTGTTTCGGTTCAGATACTCAGTAATACTGTCTAGGTCTCTAGTTACAGTGTCTAAAAAATTGCCATGAAGTTTTGCAGTCACATCTGTACATGAAACGAACACACAAACCAATATACTATATATATATATACAGGCCAGATATATGTATAATTTTATTTATATATATATATATATAACGTGCGTAGATGATGTATATATAATATATATATATATAACGTGCGTAGATGATGTATATATAATATATATATATATATACTACAGGCCAGATATATGAATAATTATATATATATATATATAACGTGCATAGATGATGCATATACATATAATATAAAGTTGCTGGTCGGCTCTTATTTTCGTTGAGAGGCAGGTCTACCAGAGGGACGTTGGACCCCATGCAATATTAATCGTTGGTTCGTTTGGCCGAAGCCTTGCGAGAACAGGAGTCAATCGCTAACGCCAACCTTCAAGAAGCTGACGACCGACCAAACAATAAACGCTCCCGACTTCGTCTGTTGTCGTCGATCTCATTAATTAACAATGGATCGCTTCTACAGCCGGCGCGACTTTCATAACGTTCCGACAACATCCCGACCGCACCGGGTGCGGTAAGATCTGCTACATGTATGCAATTTACTGAAACCATGTTTTTTAAACTACAATAATTTCGACATCAGACGTAACAGTAAGCCTCCAATTTGAGGAGTATGTATCTGTAAGGCGATAAACATTGTGGACTCTGGTGTCTACTTTTAACAGACATCGCCTCTTACCGAGTAATCTTAATGCATTGAAATCAGTGTGCAGCGCTTTTGACTGGTACTTTAAAGGCGCTATATTGTGTCTCTGTACATGTATGTATGTATGTATGTATGTATGTATGTATGTATGTATGTATGTATGTATGTATGTATGTATGTATGTATGTATGTATGTATGTATGTATGTATGTATATATCGTGTATATGTATGTAGGCATGTTTGAATCATGCTTCAAGCATGCCTACATACTTACATATACATACAGACATGCATGCATGCATACATACGAACATATTTATATATATATACATGCATTGAGGCCCTATACATACATATATACATACATACCAAACGCTTACTACGCACCGTGCGAATGTCTCTTAATTCTTCTCTAAATCTTACCGCACGGCATGCGAACGTCTCCATCCGGGTATAAATCGCCCGCCAAGGACACGTCATCAAACGCCGGGACATTGGACCGCCGAGCAGTAATAATGGTCCGACGTCCGTCCGATTCTTTAGCGCTACTTTCACGCCGGCGGAAATGGTACGGCGGGGGTCGGTACCGGAAACTGTACTTGGAGCGACGCGGCGTCATTTCTGCTTCGGTCCGATTAAGGTTCGAAATATCATTTCGGTCCGACGCAGCCAACAGATTGAATATTGTCGGACCTGTTGATGCGGAGAGCTTGATTAGACGGGCGGAAATGCCCTCTAGCGCGAAAAACGTCCATGTATATATATATATATTGTGTATGTAGCTATATATATATAGCTTACACATGATAAGCTATATCTATATATAGCTTAGACATATATATGTGTGTGTATATATATATGTTTGTGTATAGGCTATATATATACATATATATATACGGGAGCTCGATAGGAGGCGCTGCTTTGAATGCGACGATGTAGCAGACGACAACAATTGGCGCCTTTAACGACGCGTAACGTCATCTGCATTAATGAATTTATTTATCGTCGTCGGTAGAGGGCGTCGTTCGTCGTCGTTCGTTAGTCGTCGTGTGGGCCGCCAGGCGGCGTTAGTTTAGCGCTGACAGCTATTAACAAGACTGGCGCTCCTTGCGGTCGGTCGGTCGGTCGCCGCGTGTCGTCCGTGTTATTGCGCGTCGATTTGAAAGCCGACCTCTGCCTTAAATTGGATATTAAAACGTTACCTCTTTCACGACTGCTTTCGTCTGTCTGTCTGTCTGTCTGTCTGTCTGTCTGTCTGTCTGTCTGTCACATTCTCTTTAACTCTTTCTCTATCATAATATAAGTAGATAAATAGGCACATTCAAAGCCTATAACTATATATATATATATATATATATATATATATATATATATATATATATATATATATATATATATATATATATATATATATATATATATATATATATATATATATATATATATATATATATATATATATATATATATATATATATATATATATATATATATACATTTACAGTATATATTCTTTTATAGTCTGTCTGTGGATTTGTCTATCTGTCTGTCTGTCTGTCTGTCTGTCTGTCTGTCTGTCTGTCTGTCTGTCTGTCTGTCTGTCTGTCTGTCTGTCTGTCTGTCTGTCTGTCTGTCTGTCTGTCTCACATTCTCTTTCACTCTTTATCATAATATAAGTAGACAATCACCCGCATTCAAAGCCTATAACTATATATATATATATTCTTTTATAGTCTGTCTGTCAGTTTGTCTGTTTGTCAGTCTGTCTGTCTATCTGCTACATTCTCTTTAGCTCTATCTCTGTAAGTAGATAATCACGCCCATTCAGAGCCTATGACTGTGTATATAACCTTTTAGATTCATATACAAAAAACGTGGAATGTTGTTCTAATAAAAAGGTATTCATTATCTCTTGTTCTCTTTTGTCTTGTCTGCCTATCTGTACGTCTGTGTATGTTTCTCTGGCTCTTTACCTCTCTGTTTCTCTATCTTTGTCTCTTTAGCTCACTCTGTCTCTTTAGCTGTCTCTCTCTCTGTCTTTGTCTTTGTCTCTGTTCTTCTCTCTTTCCGTGTCACTATCTCTATCGCTGTCTCTGACCCTGTCATTATCTCTGTCATTCTGCTTGTGTGTCCATGTCACTCTGCCTCTCTATGTCTCAGTCCCTGTCTCTGCCTGTGTCCCTGTCTGTGTCTCTATCTCTGTGTCTGTGTCTGTCTCTGTGCCTGTCTCTGTGTCTGTCTCTGTCTCTGACAGACACAGAGACAGGCAGAGACAGTGTATGTCTGTGTCTGTCTCTGTGTCTCTGTGTCTCTGTGTCTGTGTCTGTCTCTGTGTCTGTCTCTGTGTCTGTCTCTGTCTGTGTCCCTGTCTCTGTATCTGTCTGTCTCTTTCACCCAGGTACTGTCACTCTGCCTGTGTATCCATCCCACTCTGCCTCTCTATGTTTCTGTCTGTGTCCCTGTCTCAGTCCATGTCTGTGTATGTGTCTGTGTCTGTGTCTCTTTCACCCACGCACCCTTTCTCAGCGGCCATTTAATAATCACCTGCGAGCCCCAGTTTTAACAACTGCCGGCAAAATATCACGTTCGTCATCGTGAGTCGGGTTGA
>OZ029923.1:8122479-8157479 GCA_964023275.1 Norana najaformis | reverse complement strand
TGACGCAATAATGACGCAATTATGACGCAAGCACTGTTGCGTAATAATCATTTCGTTCAGCGAAAGCAGACCGGCAGACCGAGCGTAAAGAGAAGAAGGCAGATGTTTTCGGGGAATAAATCCGACCGTTTTACCCACTCGCTTACCTACTCACAACCCACTTGCATACGTCATTAAGCGGCTTCAACTGTGTACGACCCGCATATCTGACTGTGCGATCGATGAGACATAATAGTCGATAGTGACCAGCCATTCGATCGCAGGGTGGACAGAAAGGGGATAAAGAGGATGAATTGGGCGAGGCTCGAATGAGGGGAGGAGAACAGAAATGAGGAGAAGGAGGAGGAGTATGAAAATGAGAAGTAGGACGAAAATGAGGAGGAGGAGGAGGAGTCATAGAGTCAGAGAGACAGAGGCATAGAAAAGGGGATGGAAATGAAGATGACGAGGAGGAGGAAGATAGGAATGAGGAGGAGGAGGAGGAGAGGAAGAGGAGGAGGATAGAAATGAGGAGAAGGAGGAGGAAGAGTATGAAAATGAGAAGTAGGATGAGAATGAGAAGGAGGTGGAACAGAATCAGAGAGACGGAGGCAGAGGAAGGAAGATGGAAATGAAGATGAGGAGAAGGATAGGAATGAGAAGGAGGAGGAGGAAGAAGAGGAGGAATAAGAGGAGGAAGAAGAGGAGGAGGATGGAAATGAGGAAAAGGAAGAGAAGTATGAAAATGAGAAGCAGGATGAGAATGAGGAGGAGGTGGAACGCAGTCAGAGAGACGGAGGCAGAGGAAGGAGGAGGAGGAGGAGGAGGAGGAGGACAGGAATGAGGAAGAGGAGAAGGAGCAGAGGCGGAGGAGGAATAGAGGATCAATTTGGTTCACGTTTATTCGGCTTATCGCCTTTCGATGTCCGTATCTCGACTCGGCAATGAGTTTGTTACGACGCAGTCGTCGGATTCATTCGTAAACCGGTCGCGATAACTAAGGCCACGTCCATGCGCAGCGTCACCTAGCGTCCAAATTACCAGCGCCGTCCGATATGATCGAACGGGCCGCCGCCATGTCGGATCGTCTCGTTCGGCGCCCTCTGCCGTCCGTGCGACCGGCTAAACGATTTCTATCAGTCGTTGTAATTTCTATGATAATGGTGTTCGGACGGGATTTTGTTTCTGTCTCCCAATTCGTCCCATATGTTTGCTAATACCATAGTTGAAGCGCTTGCGCGTGCTCGCGTTGTGACGCGCCGCCGACATTCTGGAGCCTAGAACAGAGACGGTTGGCAGCGTGTTGTGAAAACGGCAACGCTCGAGACTGACAGACAGGCAGACAGACAGACAGACAGACAGACAGATGGGCGGACACACAGACAGGCACTGAAACAGAGACAGAGACAGAGACAGAGAGAGAGACACAGAAAGCGACAGTGAAGAGAGAGAGACAGAGTGAAAGACAGAGAGACACAGAGAGAGACAGAGCGAGAGACAGAGACAGAGAAGAGACAGACACAGACAGAGAGAGGCACACACATAAAGCGACAGAGAAGAGACAGAGAAAGAGCGATGGACAGAGACAGAGACACAGAGAGACCCACAGAGAGACAGAGAGAAAGGCATGCCACTTATGATGTTAATGACAACGATAACCGCTAGATGGCGAATTCGTCGCCCAGTGTACGGTCGCCTTTAATTGTGACCGTCCTTGATGTTATCCGAGCGCGCGGAGCCGAACATGCCTGGCGAGCACGTGAGAAGCGGCACCTACCCTACTACCACGGCGTAGCTACCTCCTTAATACGTCGCCCGTCTTGATCGTCTGCTTGGGCGACACTAGATGTCGCTATCTGTACGAAAACATCTTCCGGGGAATGGGACGAACTCAACGGGACGTCTCTCCCCCGAGATGTCGCGCAATTTCCCGACCATAGGAGTCTCCCCTTTCCCTTCTCCTTCATATATTCATTGTCCTCTTCCCTACTTTCTTCCTTGCTTGCATTGACGTCCCTTGCAAGCAATACTCCCGAGCAGTGGCTACGTCGACGCCCCGGGTAGGCAGGCAGGCAGACGGCGGGCCGGCCAGCGGGAAGGCGTGATTTGGGCCCCAGACGCAAGGGAAGCCCGTCCGACCCGCTGGCCGGCTGTACGGACTGGAAAAACCTGCCAATCTGGCGCAGATCCCACGGCTTTGCGGGGATTGACGGGCTAAATCCCATAGTCTTTCTCCGACGCTGACCGCCGCTTTCCCTACTCGACGTCACGTCGGCTCAGACCCGATGACTTTCTGACGCTCTTCGCCTTCCATACACGCGCATGCGCACGTCCGTCTTTATATCGTGCGTCTGACAAGTTTACTGTTTACGTCTGTAAAGTTACAGTAGGTTTACACGACTCTTACAAACATCTCTGAAACGGATTCAGTTTTAGCTAGGAGCTTTGAAAGGTTTTTACACGGCCAAAGGGCGAATTTAAATCGTACACCTAGCTGACTGTAACTGCCCGTCCAAACCGGAAATAAGAAACCCGAAGCGCTTGCTTCTAAACCGGAAGTTCTTGATAAACACTGACACGGTTCCTGCTGCTGCTTCTGCCTATGTGGAGTCTAGACGAATTCCAACTTTCGACTTCCGGATCGGAAAAGCGCCACCTGGTGAAACTGCACAGAATTCGTCTGCATCGACTCTTCACGTGGCGGCGCAGAGGTCGTTGCTAGGACAACGACCTTCACCTTGACTAAGTCACAAGGTCACGAATGACAAACGAGATGTCTATCACGTTTTGCACCAGGAAACCCAATGACGTCCGCTTTCCAATTAAAACCGGTAAGCAAGTATTAACCGCAGTTTGGGTGGAAATCCGCTGATTATGCTCTACGTGTATGAGGGATCCCGCCAGTGCATGCCATCGTGACTTTCTAGTGTTATCTGAACATTGTTTGCTTTCCAGTTGTTGAATTGTTATATATTTTAACATAGGCAGCGGTTTTGTGAGGTATTGTTGAAGTACTCTATATTTAGCGCATAGATATAGGTACACAGACGCAGTGTTACAAAAAACACATATGCATGCAAAGAAACTGTAGAGCGTCAGAAAGATCATAGAGGCAAATTGTGTGCTAAACGTCAATAATAATAATAATAATAATTAGCAACTTCTAATGCGCCAGTGTCTAATGCACAAGGCATCAACCGATGGCACACCAAAACCAAGCCACAATCAGGTCGATATCCAGGAGGATAGCCCTTTGCTCATATGAATGTATGCGAATGAATGAATGAAAACTTTATTGATTCCAAAAGAACAAAAGAAAAGAACAAATACATTGATCATTATATAGATTGGGACCAAAACGGACCTAAGCCCCGCTAAATTAGGGCCGCCTATTACAAAACGATGCATGTGGCGACAAAAATATTTAACAGATATTAGGTCCAACTGTACTGAAAAGAAAGTCTTAAGTAAAACTTAACTAAAAAGAAACTAGTGAAGTGGATCGCCATTGTGATCTCTATGAAACTCAAAATGCATGAGTCAGAACTGTGACTTCCAGAAACATAAGGAAAATTTATGTATGTATGTATGTATGTATCTATGTATGTATGTAGGTGAGTTTGTAGGTATGTATGTATATATTTATACACATACATTCATACATACATACATATATACATATATACATACATACATACATTACATACAGTAAAGGTATTTATGTATTGTCCCACCTGGATTCGAACCTCCATACAGCGACTTGGCTGCACTGCCGATCAACGTCATTGGTGCGGATCTCGCATCGCTAGATGGCGTTAAAGTGTCATCTGTTTATGTAGCGCATATTTAGTTTACCTTCTTATCGGAACCGAATGAGAAGAATATAAATATATAATCATTATACTCGATACATACATACATACATATATTTGTATATATTTAAGTATATGTGTATATATTTTCATATGTATATATTTATGTATATATATTTGCTATATATATGCGTGTATATTTAAATATATGTGTATATATATATTTATATATGTATATGCTATATATATATGTGTGTATATTTAAGTATGTGTGTATATATGTATATGTGTATATATATATATATATATGTGTGTGTGTGTATGCTAAGAGTGTATTGTGTAAATCCATTATGGTTGGATTCTCGTACCCCCACACTTACAGATATATTATGGCCTTTGATATGAAGATCTACGTCATTCTTTCATCATTTATGTATGAAAATGGCATGTATGGGTTTTTAATGTAGTCCCGATTGCTGTATGCATAGCCACCGAGTTTTTGCGCTTGCCTCTGCATTTCAATCAGTGGATTACAAAGATGCGGCTGAACTACAAAGAGCCGGCGCTATTGTTCCCGCCCGGAGCGAAGGTGCCCGCCTTCTCGCGTTCCTCCACTTGACGAAAGACCTAATTGTTAAAATCTATTTCAATTGTAAAGTCCACGTCGTCGTCTGTATGTTTAAACCGACTGCTTGGGTGCCGTCGGCGAGGGATAGCTGCGTGCGTTCGTGTGCGTGAGCCCATTCGTAAACACGGCTTCGACACGCTACAGTGAATACTTGTCCTCGACTCAATTCCGTGACCTTCCTGCTACGGTAACCAGCTGCCGAACGGCAATTGTAGCCGCTGAAACTCAGCGCAAATACAAGTGAAAGGAAGCGACCGCGAGTCTTTGGCGGCCAAGGCTTCGAAATATGACAAGGACGCAATTGTTGCAATGCGTTTTGCCATTGATTACTGCGCAGGGTCTCGTTTTTATGGGACCGCCTTGTAAGGCGCCTTGTAATATCGTACAAGTCACGTTTCATATGGGACAATCGTCATTTCGAAAAGTCAATATACTTAACAATATGCACCTCACAGATAAAAATACATACATATATTACATATACGTTCATACATATATGTATATATATGTATATATATGTGTGTATGTGTTCAGAAGAAGATATGTTCATGTATGTAGATCTTATATATAAATATATAAATATGCATGAATATAAATACTTGCTATATATATATATACATACACACGTACATGACACCATATATATGAATTCGTATAAACAGAAGTACAAGTGTTCCATAAAATATAATTACTTACATAAAACACCGGCGCATAAATATGCATATTACATTACAAAATACACTTACATATATACAAAAACACCACTCGTTGAACTCGAAGATGGTTGGCACTAGAGGAGACAGAACTCACCCTGAATAAGGGGCAACAGTTTGTTGACACGCGTAGCCTGCCGCCCGTGTGACCTCCGTTACCCCTCGTTGTCGGCATTCAATTTGGACGCCGTCGCTAACCTCAAAGGGACCGCCGACGAAGACGCTTTCTTAGGGTTACGCAGTCCGATCCCCGCCGAAGAAATGACAAGGCCCAATGAGAGCACAGGTTAAGGTCAACCATCATGAATATTCATAGGCCGTGGAGTTCCACTGCCCCACGTAATATATTGTCCATTATGGTAAAACAACTAGACTTGGTTGACTCCAGAAATTTGCCATAATAATAGTAACAATGGTAATAAAATAATAATAATAATAATAATAATAGTAGTAGTAGTAGTAGTAGTAGTAGTAGTAGTGGTAGTAGTAGTAGTAGTAGTAATAATAATAATACGATTTGTAAAGAGCTCCAGCATGGCGGAGGCCAAAAAGGAACTGTTCATGAGTTCAAATATCAGAGTCAAATGATGTTTTTTATAAGATAGGTCTTGAGTTATGATTTGAATGTGTCCAGAAATGAAGCAGTTTTCACATTGTCAGGAGGACTGTTCCAAGCAGTGGGTCCGGCGACAGAGAAGAAAAATTGGCCGAACCTCTTGGAAGACCACGAGACATGTAGTTGATTCCTCGATGGGGACCGCAGTCGATATATGTTCTGGTTGTCTGCTGTTCAAATGCAGAAGTCGGGTGTATCCGGGCCAAGCGACGTCGAAGCCTGTTGACAAAAGTCAGCCCTTACTGGTATACTGAGCTGAAAGTTTCAAAGGTCAAGAACACAAAGTAGCATGCGGGTTGAACAGAATGGCATTATTATTATTACTCGTCCTCGATTGGCCTCGTAGGTCTTGGCCTCGCAGGTCTTGGCCTCGCAGGTCTTGGCCTCGTAGTCTTGGCCTCGTAGCTCTTGGCCTCGTAGCTCTTGGCCTCGTAGCTCTTGGCCTCGTAGGTCTTGGCCTCGTAGGTCTTGGCCTCATAGGTCTTGGCCTTGTAGGCCTTGACCTCGTTAACATGACAGTCGAATTCTGAGCCTTAATCGATTTTCACGTGTGGTGTGGTCATGTCTCTCTTCATCAGCGGTAACTATTGTCTGTTTATCTGGTTCTGTGTTTGCCTCCTTGTCAGTGCTTCTCCTTCTCCTGATCACTCTTCTTCTCCTCGTCCTTCTCATCATCTTTCCCTTTCTTTCTCTTTCTCCGTCTCGCTCTCCTTCTTCATCTTCTTTCTCAACCTCTTCTCCTCTCTCTCTCTGTCTCTCTCTGTGTGTCTCTTCTTCTGTATCTCTCTTTTTCTCTCTTTATTTCTCTGTATATCTTGTTCTGTTTCTTTCTCTTTCTCTCATTCCGTATCTTTCTCTCTGTCCCTGCTCATCTGTCTGTCTGCATTAGCGCCGTCTTTCTGGGCAGGGATAGGATGCTGCTCTCTGATAAAAGACAAGACCATAATTTCACGCTTGGCTGACCCCGGCTCTCGCCGTATTGTAGGAGTCAGCGAAGCCCGACATACGCCTGTCGGCCGACGCTTCTGTCCAACGAAGCGAAGCACGAACGACAATCGCCTGGTGTATAATTAAATTATTGGCGCCATGTTCTCGCTCGACACCCGAGGACAACCGCACAAGACCATCGATCATTGGAGGGGCCGCCCTTGGCCCTGAAGGGTCCCACCAGCGGCCCCTTCGCCTTCGCCGATGGCTGTTCTTCGGGGCGGATGGGTGGATTCCTTGATTCCCCTCTGATTTCGACGAAGTGCGCATCAAAAGTCGCACTTGACTAACGCTGGCCCAATTCTCGGCAGACTTATGCTCAACCATAATTTAGTTCTTGGGGTAGACAGACAGGCAGGCAGGCAGGCAGGCAGGCAGGCAGGCAGGCAGGCAGGCAGGCAGGCAGGCAGGCAGGCAGGCAGGCAGGCAGGCAGGCAGGCAGGCAGGCAGGCAGGCAGGCAGCAGGCAGGCAGACAGGCAGACAGACAGACAGACATACAGACAGACAGACACACAGACCGACACACAGACAGATACACAGACAGACAGACGAACTGACGAAATCACACACATACACAGACACCAAGACAGACGGAGAAAGGTATAGTTTTAGGCTTCCATCGATGGCGCACCAATGCCTGCCTGGTGAACCAGAGAGACAACCCAAGTACAATAAGTACACGGAAGCAATTATTAGGTCTTAAGTCGCGATTGGAATGGCAACTAAACGCCAACTAAACTCAGCCACTACTTCAACTCAACGCATCAAATGCTTGCTGGCAATGGACATTATTTTGACTAGGCGAATTAAATGCAATAGACGCTATTTTGAATAAAGGCAATTCCTGCCAACAGTCGACATTTAATAACATTTATGGCCGTTTTTGCTCATAGAAATTGCAGCCTTCCTTGGTCATATACGACGAGATTGAGAGTGGAAATCGTTCCAATATGGGTCGTTCGTCCATGTCGAAACTGTAGGCGAGGTTTCGTTGGTCACTTGTAATTAAGGTTGTCGTTCCATTCCGCGGCGTTATTTAGTTGAGATGCGACACGATACGGGAGTCGGGCTTTACAGCCGAGTATATAGCATCAATATCATCATCAGCATCAGCAGCAGCGAAGCGATAGCAGTTGCAGCAGCCGTGGCGCTGGTGCCACGCGGTGGCGCGGACGAGCCTCTAATCCCGTGCGTTGCAACGAATGTGCGCGGCAATCGATCATTTAGCCGGTTGACTTGGCGATCCGAGACCAGATGGCTGAAGCTGATGACATTTGCGAGAATTACGGGGAGAGTCGGCCAGCGCTAGACTCAAACTGACGATTACGACAAAAGGCAGTTTCATTGGGTTTTTATTACATAGCCTCTCTCTCTCTTTCTCTTTCTTTCTCTTTCTCTCTCTCTCTCGCTCTTTCTATTTCTCTCTAGCTATCTCTCTCTGTCTCTTTCTCCCTTTCTCTCTCTCTTTCTCTGTCTCTCTTTCTCTCTCTTTCTCTCTCATTCTCTCTCTCTTTCTCTCTCTCTCTCTCCCTTTCTCTCTCTCTCTCTCTTTCTCTCTCTATTTCTTTCTCTCTCTCTCTTTCTCTCTCTCTCTTTCTCTTTCTCTCTTTCTCCCTTTCTCTCTCTCTGTCTCTGACTCTCTCTCTTTTGCTCTCTCTCTTTCTCCCTTTCTCTCTCTCTCTGTTGCTCTCTGTCTCTGTCTCTCTCGTTCTCTCGTTCTCTCTCTCTCTTTCTCCCTTTCTCTCTTTCTCTCTCTCCCTTTCTCCCTTTCTTTCTCTCTCTTTCTCCCTTTCTCTCTCTCTCTTTCTCCCCTTCTCTCTCTCTCTCTTGCTATCTAGAAATCGTGCTTACATATGTATATGGAAATATGTATTTTACATATGCTTATTGTATATTATTTATATACATATATATAAATGTGTATTTACTATATTTAAACATGAATGCATATTATTCCGCAGCCACTGAGATGAGTCTTTGATGCCTATTCTCTATCTTGAAAGGTAAGGTAAGGTAAGGTAAGGTAGGGTAGGGTAAGGTAAGGTAAGGTAAGGTAATGTAAGGTAAGGTTAGGTTAGGTTAGGTTAGGTTAGGTAAGGTAAGCTAGGGTAAGGTAAGGTAAGGTTAGGTTAGGTAAGGTAAGGTTAGGTAAGGTAAGGTAAGCTAGGATAAGGTAAGGTAAGGTAGGGTAAAGTTAGGTAAGGTAAGGTAAAGTAAGGTAAGATAAGGTAAGGTAAGGTAAATGCCTTAAGATGTGAAGCAATATAAGATAATGTAGGATAATTTAGGTAAGGTAAGCTTTTAATGATGAGAAATGCCAGTGCAATAAGAACAAAACCCGTTTATTGCTGTTGCAAGAGAGAGTTTACAGCCAATTACCACTCAGATAGTCGCATCAATTTGGCCATCTATGGGCCCATAGTTGACCACCAGTTGGCACCAGTCGGGCCATCAAATGGGCCGAGTGAATGTGGCTCTGACAGCAGCTTCGTCCGAAGCGGAGGGAATCGAAACTGTGGCCGCTGAGCGCGAGCCAGGTCATTCACCTCCTTTCGAAGCTCCAGCTCCAATTCAGCCCTCGCTTTCAGTCACCCCTTCCAACCTTCCTCCCCTCCACCTCCCCTCTTCCCTCGACTACCCCACCACTGACGCATGCAGATGTTCATTAATATTGTAATTCTCACCGACGTTGACCCCAGAGGGAGCTACTGTCTTTCCGGCCATGCTTGACTTAGGGATCTTTTGCTAGCAGGCGGAGCCATCACTGTAGCTCCCCGTCCATTCGCTGCCTTTGTTGTGCTTCGCTCCCTGTCCGTCTAATTGGCCTTTGTACCTCCGCCGTTAAAAGAGTCCGTGGCACCAGCAGCCTTAGTAGCATCTCTTTGATTACGGAAATGTTCCACATTGTCATCTGCTGTAGACTGCGTCACTCGTCTTTCTCTCTACCTCGACTTTTATGAAATGAATTGAATCTCAAACTCTGAGGTGAAAGTCGTAAAGTCATTAAGAACTTTTCGTAAACGTAAATACCGCATAGGTTGAACACAGAAGACCCTGAAGCCTATGGGGAGTTTATAGTTTCTTCGAAAGGTCTCCGTACATGTTGATCGCACAAGCCTACGTCATAGTGTGACGCGATCTCAGGCAATGTAAACTCATTGGCACCGGCACGCAGGTGCAAGATAGAGAACTTGCCGTCTCCTGAAATCCACACCTGAAAATGTTTTGGCTCAAATCAGGCCATGAAGACGTAACCCAATTTATTTGGTTTCCCAAGAGGCACAAAATTCTGTGGGCACCCGTGAACAGACTGATGAATCCAGCTTATTATTAAATTACAGTGTCGGCTTGTTTGTAATATGATGTAAATGTAACTTTCCGAAAATTTCTCAGCGCCATATGAAAGCCACGTCAGGGAGATCAGCTTATATACCAGCGCTATATAAATCAAGTCCGCAAGAGCCAGGTTGTTTGGTCAGTTTCGGTGCCAGGACAGAATCAGAGGGGGTCCAGCCGGGTGGAGAGCATAGTGCTACGATGGAAACGTTTATTTTGCCATAATCAGTTAAACGAGTTTAATTTCTCTGTCAGTGCAAGAGATGATTTGTAGGTTTTCAATATTTTTAAGAAGCTTAAAAGACTTATAGCAACTATAGAGAGCCCTGTTTTTCTTCTTCATCGATTTCTTCTTCTTCTTCTTCTTCTTCTTCTTCTTCTTCTTCTTCTTCTTCTTCTTCTTTTTCGTCTTCTACTTCTTCGCGTTCTTCTTCTGCATACATGCATAAGTACAAAGTGTAAAAATTGAAGATCTTTGCATTTTCTGTACAGCACATGTCTAACATGTCTATGCTTAGTTTAAATATATAGTATTCAATTGAATAATATACTATTATTCATTTTCCCCTAAAGAAATCTGTCTTCTCGTTAATAAACTGCGGCATAGTAGCCGATTGGTTAGAGTGCTCGGCCAGTAACGCGTAGATTACGGGTCTGAGCCTCTCCCGACGCGATTGCTGTGTAGGGACCCTGAACAAGTCCTTCACGCACAGTTGCTCAGCATTATCGATACTCTGTCGTATGTTTACTTCTGAACTTTGGAAGTAGGGCAGCATAAAAACAGTTGTATTGTATTGTATTGTATTCTGCAATGGTTGCACGTTCCTCTGCGGCGACAAACTGTGCCCCATCACATACAAGGCTCTGAATGGTCTTATCCCGGTCTATATATGCATTCGAAGAGCAGACAAGCAGAACATATATCGGCTGATGTCCTCATCGAGGAATCAACTGCGTCTCCCGTGGTCTTCCACGAGGTTCGGCGGATGTTCCTTCTCTGTCGCCGGACCCACTGCCTGGAACAGTCTTCCTGACCATGTAACGAATGCCGCATCCCTGGACACATTCAAATCATAACTCAAGACCTATCTTTTAAAAACATCATTTGACTCTAATTGATATTTGAACTCATGAACAGCTCCTTTTTGGCCTCCGCCATGCTACAGCGCTATATAAATCGTATTATTATTATTATTATCATTATTAGGGCCTATTATTTTGTTATTATTATTATTATGACTGCGTTGGGCTGGATTTTCCCCGTAAGCCTACATTTCGCTTCTGCCATTGAGTCCTCTTCCCTCTTCTTCTAAGTACAGATAGCACCATGTAGCAAGCGAGTTTGGCTAACTAACATCATGTCCGATACAATTCATTGTCTGTGTGTCTGTCTGCGTGTCTGTGTGTCTGTGTGTGTCTGTGTGTGTGTCTGTCCGTGTGTCTGTCTGTCTGTCGGTCGGTCTGTCTGTCTGTCTGTGTTTCTCCCAGAAATATCCAGATCGACTTCTTGATTTAAAGACGAACGTTGTCCAAAATTCGTCGAATTCTTTTAGACAAGCTATCTGCAAATTGGTGTCTTAGATGAGACTTTTACAGCGCTATTATTTGACTTCTATAGCGCTATCATATGACATCCATGGCGCCTAAAACACTAAACATCAACGGTAACAGGCACGTTCTTTTTACTGGCGAATTCCCCAACACAGCGCATGTCATCTGCAGGAGACAAGTCCACCAGCAGCAGCCGCAGCAGCAGCAGCTAGCCACTTGCAGGCAGCAATCCGATTTGTCGAGCCGTGCTTCATCGTAATATTACGATGCGGCTCTGGCCGATCAGAAGCCGCCTTCTGCAATCGATACGCAGTCCATCGATCAAGCGCCCGTCGACGTTCCCCTATTGTCTGCGGCAGACGGCGGGCAGCCGAGCGATGGACGGCTGTCATTTGCCAGCGAGCGACCGGAGGCCCGGCCCCTGGTCTGTTTATCTAGGCCGGGCGAGCACAACGTCCGTCACAGGCGCTGGGAGGAGAGTTGTCCGTGGGCTGTTAAGATCTGCGGATTTAACGGGCTAAATCCTCGCGGATTTCTCCGAATGTGTGGACCTGACGAGACGGAGCTTCGCGACGCGGACCAGGCCTAAGCCGAAGATAGACGCTCAGTTGATCCGTCGGTCTTGAGACCGTGAGCCGGCGAGCTTGGCGGGTATAAAGTACTGAGACGAAATCCTAACGCCAGATTCTGGGATTTAAACTTGAATAAGTCGGACCTGATCCGGCAGATTTAAGTCGGCGTTAAAGCGTCGGAACATATAAACGGCTTTGATATATAAGATGGATTCGCTTCACGATCCCGCCTTGTACCTGGATCATTTCGTCGGCGTCGGACTTTACCACCCCATCTCGTCTCAGCCTCCGCTGCCAGGTCTCTCGCAGACGTCACAGCAAACGCTACCCCCTCCGCCGCCGCCACCTCCGCCGCTGCCGCAGCCCCTAAGGCCTCCGCATCATCACCAGCAGCAGCAGCAACATCATCAGCATCAGCAGGGGACTCAGCAGCAGCAGCAGCAACAGCAGCAGGGGCTTGGGATGCACTGCAATGCCGCTGCTTCTGTCCCCATCAAGAGGGAGCATCACCGAGATCAAAGGGACCGACGGTTGTCCTCTGCTGCTGAATCCGGTGCTCTGGGACACGGGCACTTGGCCGAGGCCGCATCAAGGAACACCGGAAGTACCGTCGGGCACCTGCACGACACTTCGTCCGACCGCAAGAAACCGCGCCGCTCCACCCCCGGTTAGTATGCGCAGAGGCGCCCATTTCACATTTACATCCCATGCCACCCATAGATGGCCAGGTACAAACATTCACACGTACATGCATACGCATACGCATACACATAGACATACATACATACATACATACATACCTACACACATTCATGCATACATACAAACATACATACATACATACACATACATACATATATAATGCATACATACATACACATACATACATATTTACATTCATACACAGACATACATGCATACATACATACATACACATACATACATATACCTACATATACATACATAAATACATACACGTATACATACATACACAGATGCATACATATATACATACACATACATACATATGTACATACATACATGAACACAAGCATACATACATGCATACATACATACAATCTGTGTAGAGAGTTTTAAAAACAATGCATTGTCAACGTACCTCTCTCTGAATGTGATAGATTACTCAGTGACAGCTGACTAAGTGATCATATTCCTAATATCCAGAATTTCTACAGTGGCCAAAGAACGCTTACTCGCGGAAACCAGCCCTCTCACAGGCGCTCAGTCAAAACAAAATTGATAGGCAAGAAGGGTTCGGTTCCAAGTCAAGATCCAAGAGGCAGGCAGGCAGGCAGGCAGGCAGGCAGGCAGGCAGGCAGGCAGGCAGGCAGGCAGGCAGGCAGGCAGGCAGGCAGGCAGGCAGGCAGGCAGGCAGGCAGGCAGGCAGGCAGGCAGGCAGGCAGGCAGGCAGGCAGGCAGGCAGGCAGGCAGCAGGTATACGGTGGATGATGTTCAGAACTGTAGCGGCAAGGTCGATAAGGAGAAGAGAAAGATTCAGTATAGGATTTGTGGAAGAGAAGTGGTTTCAGTTTTGAGTGAAAGACCTGCGCAGAGATTTCAAGGCTGAAGTGAGTTGATGTTGGAGAGTAAACTCACAAGACTTTCGAGGTGTTACATAATTTTCATACTGTCAGGTAAACGTAATGTAAACGTTATGTCGATTAATAGGCCTGTATACTGTGACATCCCGTCTTAACGAATGATTAGAGAGCTCGGCTTGTAAAGCGAAGGCTACGGGTTCGAGCCTCCTCTGAGATGATTACCGTTTAGGGATCTTGAGCAAGTCCTTCACTCCAATGGCTCAGCGCCACCGATCGAAGCTTAGACATTAGTTAATGGAACTTAATGAAATCATAAATTATAACTACTATACGGTTATTTACCCATGTGAAGTTCATAGATTGGAATTGGCTACTCCATTAGTTGGACCTCTTGCAATTTCTGCGCTGGTCGTTCACCCAGAACTGAAAGCATTACTTTTTAAAAAATCTGATCTTGATTCTTCCTCTTCACCTTATCTCTCCTCTCGCTTCAATTTCAAGCACCATCCACCGTAGCCGTCCGACTGTCTGACTTCTGAATCTTGATCTGGATCTTTGATTTTGTCTCGACTGAGCGTATGTGAATAAGCTGATTCCCGCGACTTGGTTTTCGTAGGGCGCTGTAGAAATCTCGACATTACGATTACGATTTTTAAGTTTTCCTATCGATACCGAAGTGATATACGTCATTATTTATTGTTTGTAAATGCTCATATACTGTTGTTCAGTAAAGTATCTTCAGTTCAGCTCAGTCGGCTACTAATACTTACACTGGCTGCCCATTCAGCAGTGTATTGAGTTTAAGAACCTAACCCTTATGCGTTATTGTCACAATGGCTCTGCTCCATCGTACCTTAAGGACTTCTGAAATTTGGTCTTCGGTCCCAGGCCATGGCTCTCCCCGGTCGGCCCTCCATGGGTGCCTCACTGTCCCTCGTATGTGTACTTATATGGCTCAGAGTAGAAGCTATGCCGATGTTGGACCTACCATGCAGCTGGAATAGCCTTCCTCGTGAGTTGCGACTCGAGCTCCTCAGTTTGCCCCTTCCGCAGTTTCGCAGGTGCATTAAGTTTGTCTTATTTGACAGTGGTTTCACTGATCTGAGTCGGGAGCGCCCCTGATGAGTTTATTCTTGAAGTGGCGCTTTTTAAATGCCAAATTACAAATCAATTACAATTAATACGGATGTAAGTACCTGGCTGTGTAGGCCTAGACGTACCTGGAATTACATACCTGAATATACATATAGGCCTGAGTTGCAGAGTTGTACAGTTGAAGCCTTTATTCTCTTGACATCATTTGACACGTTTCTAAAATCCCGTCTTAACAGCTTGACCTGATTCGGAGTCATGTTCATAAATATACATATAAAAGTGCTTTTCAGTCCGCCATTTACCCGGCATCTGCGAAACAGTCGCCAAATCGTCAAATATTTGTGCAAATGATAGCTTCGGAGCGTCGGTGAATAGGTTCTGCGAAAAGCCGTGTTCAAACAGCGCTTGATTGTTTGCATAGGTGCGGACATGCAGAAGTAAGTATGGCAGGCATGCATAAAAATGAAGCAAGAAATAAGCAATCAAGTACACAAGTAAGTAAGTAGCTTTATTTTTGTATCTGCCTGACTGGTGTATACTTACTGTTGCTTATTCTGGTGCATCTTGCTGGTCTACTGGGCGCGATTACAGCAGTGAGGATGGCGAAACCCCATGTGCAGAAACGAAGTGCATGCCCCGGAAATACCTCTTCAATTGGGGATGGTCTAAACCAATGGGGACAACTTCCCAATCCCCTAAAAATCGCAGTCTGCGCACTCGCGCCTATACGCAACCATCTACTTCCGCTGTTTTTGTTACACGGTCGGTGATTGGTTAATTTAAGGTTCTATAGACGACCGCCTTGTAGAGATTTTTAGAAAGTTCCGTGTAATGTAATACAAAGGTGCTTGGCGCTACCGAACGATGCGTTGTCATTATATTGTAGCGCTATATGAACGAAAGAAAATAGCAATAACAGAAAATATTTGCCTGCAGTATGCCTATGTGATAGAAGCTTATCTTCGTGTTTGTTTCTGGATTGAGTCACTCGGTGTGTTACGTTACATTACATCACACTTGAGTTACCAGATCGTCTTGCTTTTGATTTCGGAAGTGAAGAAAATTTGTAACTTGTCTTGGAGAATATAGACTTCCTTGCAACGGCTGAAAAGATGCCAATTTGCGAATACGGTCATGGTTTATTTGGACAGAACGAATCAAGGAACACGAGGAACAAGAACCTGACCCACATCTGACCTCTGACCCACCCACGCCTACGATTCCTCGCTCAGCCGAGCCACGTATGGCGTGTCAACAAATGCTATACTTACTTACTTGCTTGCTTACTTACTTGTTTACTTACTTACTTAATTCCTTCCTTCCTTCATTCCTTCCTTAATTCCTTCCTTACTCACTCACTCACTTACTTACTTACTTACTTAATTCCTTCCTTCCTTCATTCATTCCTTCCTTTCTTAATTCCTTCCTTACTCACTTACTTACTTGTTTACTTACTTAATTCCTTCCTTCCTTCCTTCCTTCCTTAATTCCTTCCTTACTCAATTACTTGTTTACTTACTTACTTAATTCCTTCCTTCCTTCCTTCCTTAATTCCTTCCTTACTCACTTACTTACTTAATTCCTTCCTTCCTTCCTTCCTTAATTCCTTTCTTACTCACTTGCTTACCTACCACCCTACCGTGTGAATGTATGATGAGCATGGTGAATTTAACCCTTTCGCAGCCTCTCAAAGACGCTGAAACATGGCTGTCTGACGGATCTAAAGAGGGCGTCTTAAGTTTGGTTGATGATGTTTCCTGTGCAGATTCATGTTGGCGCTACAGAGACCTCTGTGATATTATCATCAGTTTTGTGGTTTTGTGTTGGTAGGATGGAAGCGCCTCTCTTCACGAGACGCTACACAAATTTGCGATTGCTATTATAATTATAACCAGCCAGAACAGTGGCATATCATCACATACCATCACACGACATCCCATTACATACCATCACACGACATACCATCGCATATTACATACCATCACACGACATACCATCGCATACGAGCACACGACATACCATCGCATACCATCACATCGCTTATCATCCCATACCATAACACAACAAACCATCAAATACTATCACATCACAACCATCAAATGCCATCACATGACGTATCGATGTATACCATCACATGACATACCATCAAATATGTTCACATTCACATACCAACACATGACATGAATCGCATACCATCGCATGATTTGCCATCGCATACCACAAACTACCACCGCATACCATCGCATGACTTACCATCACAGACTAAGATGCTCTACAATGACTCACGTAAGGTCGTTATCTGTTGCTGCTGCTGCTGCAGAATCAACCGATCACAAGATCCGTGTAACGGCGACGGGTGATGGTGACGAAAGTTCGGCGGGGGAAGGTAGCAGCCACGCGGGGGGAGGAGGAGGAGGAGGCGGCGGAGGGGGCGGAGACAAGAAGCAGAAGAGACAGCGACGCCAGAGAACGCACTTCACGAGTCAGCAGCTACAGGAGCTCGAGGCAACGTTTCAGAGGAATCGTTATCCGGATATGGCGACGAGGGAGGAGATCGCTGCCTGGACCAATCTCACCGAAGCCAGAGTCAGGGTAAGACAAGACGATTATTATTATCATTATCATTCTTCTTCTTCTTCTTCTTGTTTTTGTTGTTGTTATTGTTGCTGTAGTAGTAGTTGTAGTAATTATTGTTGTAGTAGTTGTTATTGTTGTTCTTCCTCTCATCTAAACTCCAGCTCCGATTCCAAACACCACCCACCGCAGCCGTGTGACTGATTAACAGCTTACCATCCTACCTATAGGTTTACTGTGTATTTGAAAGATGTGTCATCTAAAAGATGTAGTCTCTTTGTTTGTGTGTTCCATCAGGTGATAAGCCTCACTCCGCAAACCAGCATGACACAAAAGGTTCCTCAAAGTAACACCCAATCTTTTGCAATACATTTCTCACGAAGTGTCTGTGCAATTTGTTCTTTGCAACAATGTAACAGCAGATGTGGGATTGTCCCCTGAACATTGCACATATCGCTCTGTTCTTTAAATTCACTTGACCCAATCTTAATCGAGTTAATTGGCCTTCTTTTTTCGATTCGAGTCTAAGTACTTAATATCCGTACTTCCATTAGGAGAAAGAGCCTCATAGAACCGACCCCTCAGGTCGTTAGTGTATTCCATTTGCCATTTGTCAGTTATATAGGCCTATGTGTTCGTCAATAGGGAAACTTCAGAGAGTTCGATATAGTTAGTGGAGTTAATATGGCCGAGATTGAGTGATTCCTTAGCTAATTTATCAACTAATTCATTGCCAAATATATTGACATGACTAGGTATCCACACTACCTCAACCGTACTCAACGCAATGCTATTGTGTATAATAATGGTTTCACCGAGCAATGTAGGCCTAGGTTTCGCCTGATATTCGTTGAAAGATGTTAGTACGCTTAACGAGTCAGAAAATATAACACTGAAAATATACGAGGAGACATACATGGACGTGGTTACATTGGTTACCCATTCAGGCCCGCATATCTTTCAAAATCTGTCTATTTATGTTCAAAATTATGTCAGGCTCTGCCCCGTCCTACCTGTCCTCTCTAGTTAAACCTTGTACTTCCACTGAATCCAGAAGAAGATTACGTTCAGCTTCAAAAGGGGACTTTGAAGTCAGGAGAGTTAATCTACAGTTTGGTAAAAGAATGTTTGAAGTAGCTGGTCCAGCTGAGTGGAACTCTTTACCTGAATCTGTTCGAAGATGCTCTTCAATAGATAAATTTAAATTAAAACTTAAGACTCATTTATTCTCTCAGTACTATAACTAATTAATTATTATGTTGTAACGCGTCCTTTGAGTAAGACATTGTTTTATTAAGGCGCGTTATAAATATAAGTTGTATTGTATTGTATTGTGCATCTGGAGGCTGAACGAAATTGGTGAATATATAGCGTTGAAGAAGAGCGATTTAAAGGTGTCTATTCAGAACTCAGTATTCAGTACTCACGTTCACATGTTTAACGACATCTTGCGGCTGCCAGGGTTGTTGACGTCGACCTGTGAGTGACAGTGAGTGTGCGTGTGTGTGTGCCGGCTGACTCGAGATATTAGAAGGTAGTTTCCGTTTAGAAACGACGTTGTGACATAACAAAGATGATTAGCATTATCTTGCTCCATTATCCAGGTTTTGTTCTGGTACCATCCAGACACGGCAGTGGACGGGGGCGGTGGAGTTGTCACACGGCAATTATAGTAGTTTCCATTGTTTAATAACATCTTACCACGCCCTTACCTTACCGTCTTAAATTCATGAAAACTGCTGATCAAACGAAGTTAATAATTATCTATCTTAGGAGAGAAGCGATTTTAAAAGGTGTCTAAACACAACCCATCGCCTGCTCCGGTCTTCGCGAGCGCCTACACGCAATAAAAAACATCAGAAATCCAGCGAAATACGATTTGAAAATATAAAGAAGAACGAACTAAACCGAAAAGAGAAAAATATTAACAATGAACCGTGAATAAATAAGAACTTTAAAGACATCAGCGGCCACTGTAGCCATAAGAAGTCGTCAAACATTGAAAATTTATATCATATTTAAACATGACCTAATATTTGGTAGCGACATCTTACACCCGCTAGGCAGTTGATGTCGGCTTTCCATAACCTTATAATTTACTTCGACGGAAGAAACGCGGAGTGATAGTTGTTCCCAATGTTTAACTTCATCTTACGGCATCAAAAGCAGCTGTCCTAAATTGGAAAAAATTGTATAGTTTTCAGTGTTCACAATACCCAATATATCGCATCAATGAAAATATTAGTTAGGGTAATAATGTTAGGCGTTTACAGTCAACAGATTTCATCACACATATTTACAATGCTTTGAGCGAATCTATATAATGATTAATATACGCACAATGTACATTAGTATAAATTTCTATGTATATGCAGACGGTGGAAACTGTACGAAATTTGTTCAATTAAACGTCAGCGGCCTTCGATGCCATAAGATGTCGTTAAACATTATAAACTACTGTTACATTACGTGTAGCTTCGCCTGCAATTCCTCGCTCAGCCGATGGACACGTGGCGTGTTAACAAATGCCTAACTTATTTACTTACTTACTTAAAAGTGTCTGATATACTTTGTTAACTATAAATGTCTAACATTATCACTTTAGCTAATAATAGTTAAACTGCTATAATATTTTTTTGTTTTCCTCGAAGTGCAAGTGATCCCTTGGAATTTAAAAAATCATTGGAGATAATATTATTATTTTTGCTATTATCATTATAATTATTATTATAATTATTATTGTTATTGTTATATGTTATCATCATTATCACTAATATCAACTCCCACTGGCAAGTATTTTTCCAAGCAATAGGCACCAAAGGTTTTCCACCGTCGCTGGATGAGACAAATCTCATCGAAGCCAGAGTCAGTCACAACAAGACAAGACGATGATGTATGGTTATGGATTGGGAAGGGGTGGGTATTCGCCCTCCCTAAGTCGCTCATACCATCCCCATTGGGAATTGGATAGAATGGAAAGGTAACTCAGGTAAGTAGGATTTCCGCGCCTCAGGTTCAGGGTACTGATTTGCGCACGTTAAAAGTACTTTAATAAGTAAGTAAAGGAGGGTAGGAGAAAAGTAACATTGGGGAAAGGGGATACATCCTCCTCAACACACACACGCACGCACGCATGCGCACACTAGATAAAGTAAGGGACAAATTAAACCTTCCATAATATATAATTATTAATTTTTTATTAAGTTATTCTTCCATCCATCAATCCATGCATCTAAACAATGCATCCATCAGTAGGGCCATCCGTCGATCCTTCCTTCTGTCTTTTCGTCCATCCATCCATCCATCTATCCATCCATCCATCCCCCTCTCCCTCCCTCCCTCCCTCCATCCATCCATCCCTCCCTCCCTCCATCCATCCATTCATCCATTCATCCATTCATCCATCCAACCACCCCTCCATCCATCCATGCATGCAGTCAGTCAATCAGACAGCCAGTCAGTCAGACAGTCAGTCAGTCAGTCAGTCAATCAGCCTGCTGTAGCACCCACCAGCGCACCAGAAATTTTGTCCCTTAAGTAAGACGGCTCGATCTAACAGGTTGCTAATAGCTGGTCACTTACAATGGACGGCCAAGTGCTATCGCTAGCTGACCAGACTGCTGTCCATCGGTTGCTGGGCTCTCCAGATGGTCAGTGGAGTGTCCTACAAATCTGACGCTCCGTTTCGCTTTTGTTGGGTGGGTGGTTAATAGGGTCGCATCCATCAATCACTCCGTTTTGATGTCGACATTTACAATAATGTCGGCAGCGGTTTACATAATGCCCCTTTGCAAGGTGCCCCTTAGGTGCCCCGGTGGTCGGGACGGTCAATTTGTCCACGGCTTCGAACTGACCACTGATGAAGTGACCAATCGAGAGCCACATGTAACGTTAACTTTCAAGTCCAAGTTTGGGGCGATTTCAAAAGGAATTATTTAAAAGAGAACAATAGAAGCTTGGACGCGAACAAAGATGTTGAAGAAAAGGTTTAGTGAACAGGTTGTTCTATGCTATGATGTAATGTCGAGCAATGATATCAAAAGAAAAAACAGAAAAATTTGTCATAGATAGGCTCTTAAAATGAAATAAATATCTTGAGAAATAATTACGTAATTCAATTTAAGAGAATTTTTGTAGCGCTTCTTCAAATTGTCTTCTCACATGCGCTCAATGTGCAAAAAAAACCATGAAAACGAAAATGAAACGACGAAAAATATGATATAGATGCTAACTATATAGAAATAGCAATAAAATACCAGCAGGAATTTTTAAATTAATCATTAAATCAACTTTTAAATTAACACAATCTCTAAAATGTACGACGGTTCTGTTAGGTTCGGATAATTACGGAAAATTCTATTGGTAGACAGGCAGAAACTTGATAGTTGCAACAGTCTGTTTAAAGAACTGTTGCGCCGGCAGTATGAAAATGCGCTACAGAAATGACAGATGCAATATGATACAATACAGTGAAGTACTTAAAACACGCTATATTAGATCTCTTGATAGATATATGAGGTACTTATGAAGTGTTTTGATATATATATATAATATATATGTATATGTATATATATATGAGGTACTTATAAAGTGTCTTGATATATATGAGGTACTTATGAAGGGTTTGGTATATATATATAATATATATATATGTATATATATGAGGTACTTATGAAGTGTTGATATATATGAGGTACTTATGAAGGGTTTAATATATATATATATAATATATATATGTATATGTATATATATGAGGTACTTATGAAGTGTTTTGATATATGATATGATACATATATACATACATCCAGTATTATACAATACGATAACTGGAAAAGAGATAAATCGGTTGAGAGGAAACTGTTAATGTGCGGGCAAAGAAATAAAACGAGCTGCAGCCAATCAGTGTTTATGCTAATTTATGCTAATTTGCGCTGAATACAGAAACGTACTAAGGTGTGATATATAAGGTTTGTGCTGTTAATTAAAAATAGTGCCAAGTCTTTTAATAACTAAAAGCCTTTTACCTGGCTACTGTAGCACTGTTGATGCCGTGTTATCTTACTTTTATGCTTTATCATATACACCCATGCGCTTTATGGTTGGTGGCAGTGGGGTAAAAGCCCGTGGCGAGATACGAAACGTGTAGGCAACCCACCTCCATGGAAAAATAGTCAGAATCAGCAAGGGTTAGTTCCCCCTTACTTCTTAGCGTCGCAAACACCCTGTATCTGTCGGTGAGTTTGAATATAGCTGGGTCTGCGTGTATCCACAAGTGCATGAAAATTGCGGCTAGCGTCGCAGATGTATGGCACGAAAATGGCGGATGTTGTTCATCGACGTATGTATCGAAAATGGCAGAGGAAGCTGCTTAGATGTTGTCTTTGATTGGAGTTTAGTATTCATGGTTTATAGCAGGGACGAAGCGGACGTTACATGGCCGACTGCAGGCTGTATGTATAATTAACAGCCCGGCGGAATTAACTGGCGCTGCGTTTGTGATACTAAGCCGGGCGGATTAGGACTCAGACTATAAACACTGGGACTGTATGAAGTCGAGATTACGACTCAATCATAGCGGGATTAGGGCGACTTGAACGGCCAGTTTCTGCCGAACGTTGCACCACGTCGGCCATACTGAATTGAGCAATTTATTATCGACGCAGAAGAACGACTCCGTCGCAGACAGGAGCGGGCAGAGACCGCCCAGCAGTGCTCCGAAATACCGCCCTTTATAAGCCCAAAGACTGCTCGAAGTTATATATATATATATATATATGTACGGTGTATGTATATGGTGTATATATACACAGTATATCGCGCACAGTGTGTATATACGTATATATGCAGTATATATACTCGTGTAATTATATGAAAATGGCAAGCTGTTATAATAAAAGTAGAAATATGAGTTCAGATTTATCAATTTTGGTGCCAGATTTTTAATGTTATTGTAACTTTTTAAGCTTTCAAATTTTTAGAAATTTGACGATGTTACAGATATTTTCTTAGTTTAGGTCAAGACATAAGATGTCATCAGTCGTGTAATAAAGTTACTACAGAGGCCATTTAATTAATTAATTAATTAATTAATTGCTACTTTGTCATACTGCATCCGATGTGAAAAACTTCCATTTAACAGACAGTATTAAACAAATTGTGACTGGTGCTGTGTTTCATTGCATAGCATTTTCTTTCTTCCTGCCTATCGCTTTTGTTTTGCTTAGCGCCTGTGAATAAGCTGGTTCCCGGGACTCACCTTTCGTTGGGCGCTGTAGAAATCAGAAGCTTACGATTACGATTATGTAGTACTCAACTCTATCGCATTGCACTGTATTGTATTACTTGAAAATTTGAATATTTAGGTACGCCGTTTAGGAACTTCTGGAAGGCTCTCAGAATTGCTATAATATTGCATTATATCGTGTCGTACGTGTATGCGTGTGCGCAGGTGTGGTTCAAGAACCGTCGAGCCAAGTGGCGCAAGAAAGAGCGCAACTTGGAGACCCTGAAGAACGGTTTTGGTCCCCAGTTCAACAGCTTCATGCAGCCCTTCGACGGCGGCCTCTACACCGGCTACAACTATTCCTACAACAACTGGGACTCGAAGATCGCCACTCCTCTCGGCTCGAAGAACTTCCCGTGGGGCTTCAACGCCGTCAACCACCTGCCAACGGCGATGGTCCCGTCCCCGCAGCAGATGTGCTTCTCGGCGGCCGCGGCCGCGAACAACATCGGAGGTACGATGGGTCCGACGATGCCCCCTGGAATCGGGACGAACCTCGGCAGCCCGGCAAGCCCGTGCCCCTACGCTCCTCCGGCTCCACCCCCGTATCTCTACAACAGCAGGGAACAGTGCTCGAGCAGTATAGCCTCCCTTCGACTGAAGGCCAAACAACACTCGACGACGTTTCCCTACGCCGCCATGACTTCCCGACAGCCGGCCATGTCCGCATGTCAGTACGCCTCCGTCGGTAACGTTTCCGGAATGCCGTGAAAAGGCGCTACATGAATGACGTCGCGCCGGAAGTCGACGTCGGTTCATAGTCACGCGCTTAGTTTCTTCCACGGGACAGCCAGCGTTGGGTTTAGCGAAGTGGAGCGAGACATCCCTTCCAGTTAATAGTCAGACGTTCGCTGTGTAGATAGTGACACCTGGCGCTTGGCTACAGATAAAATTGCGTCACTTCCGCCTCTATTTGACCAACGCGCATGCGTTTATGTGAACACGGTTGGTGAAAGGGTGACGGTTAAGAGGCTTACGCGTTTAAAACGACAATCGTTTCATCCACAGTTCCAATTCTGTTTATATAACGACTGACACTGTATCAAACTTTTCAATTGTAAATTATCCTGAAGTTCAATTCGACGAATATGATTCTACTAGTAAGATATCGGCAATATTTTCTAAGTCGTCATTCGCCAAAGGAAGGCGAATTGTTACAGCAAAATGTGAGATTTAACATGAGACTTGGCGGGAAAGCGGCGTTCAATTTTTAACAGTAAAATGAAATGTTGCTATTCGGCTCGATTCAGAGAACTCGCCGAGTGTAGACTTAAGTTTCTATCGAGCTCTTATTAAATTAAATTTATAAGAAATAAATTGCAGCGTTCAGAGCAAGTCTAAAAAACACAAGTTTGCTTTCCAAGGAAAAGACAAAGAATTCATTGAAGTCTGTTTGCTATTGTAGCGTTCAGGGCAAGTTGTAAAGGCACACGGAAGTTCGTTGGCGTTCTAACGTTTTGCACATTGCAATCAAGTTATCAGCCTTACTTTGCGCTGGACTTTTAAACGTATAGATTCGGAACGAACCCACTGAAAGTTGGTATCTGGAAAGAACCCACTGAAAGTTGGTATTTTTTTTAGCGCACCCACTGACAGTTGGTATTTGGAACGCACCTACTGGAAGTTGGTATTTGGAACGCACCCACTGAAAGTTGGTATTCGGAACGCACCTACTGAACGTTTGGATTCGGAACGCACCCGTTTGTTGACCTAATTTGATAGCAAACTGAGCTCTTGCGTACATAGAATGGAAACTACGATGTGTATAGTCAGGTTTAATTTCTGTAGCGCCTGTTGAATTTGTCTTTATGTCAATGTACAGAAAAAGTTGGAAGCTAATAATAAATAAGTACAGGTAACACAAATTTATTTTGCAAAGTAAAGAGAGGGAACTCATCGAAGCCTCTTTGCTCTTAGTGGTCTAAATGGTAACTAGACTGGCTGAAAAAACAACGGCCTCGGGTTCAAGTATGTATGTGTGCATGTATGTATCCCTGTATGCATGTATTATGCCTATCTGTGTATTATGTATCATATGTTCTGCATTGTGTAATATGTATGTATGTGCTAGTAATCGTAATCGTAAACTCAAGATTTCTACAGCGCCCAACGAAAGCTAAGTCGCGGAAGCCATCTGATTCACAGGCGCATTTGATGTATGTATGTAAATGTAGTTTAAGCATGTATGTGAATGTATGTGCTGCGTCTGAGCGTTTAAATAACGTTTGTTAGAACTGCTTAAAAGCGCTGAGGGCATGCTCCATGAACCTTACCCTATCGTTGCCCTTTTGTGTTTGCCCTGTATTGGTCACCCGTGATTCTAAAAGGAGGCAATTGGCTGCTTTGCCTCCCCTTGGGAAAACAACGGATAGCGTTGTCGCACGTTTTATTCCCTAGATGGCGTCAGTGATCGCGGGCAGTCTAGCTAAAAACTGATTGCATTTCCAGGGAAATTGACAACAACAGATTAAAATTATGACAGCAATATAAAATTACTCATTTATGTTATAAATAAATGCAGGATTATTCTGCGCCTCTTTTTCTATCATTCTCTGTCTCTCTGTCTTTGTCATTCGTCCTCTGTGCGTCTCTCTCCGTCTTTCTTTCTTTTAGGTCAATACCCAGAAAGTCAGTCCACTGTCTCTGGTGACTGATTTTCTGGCCCATACCAGACTGTAGCCTGATTTAGGAGCGCCATCGGTTGATGCCTTGTGCCTTAGACATTGGTGCCTTAGAAGTCGCTAACTAATAATAGTAATATTAATCTCTGTCTGTCTTTCTGCCTGTCGGTCTGTCTGTCTGTATCTGTATGTCTGTCTGTCTGTCTGTATCTGTCTGTATCTGTCTCTCTGTCACTCATCCTCTCTGCCTCCCTCGCTCTCTTTCTAAGTCCACCTAATATCCATGCCTATATGCAATGGACACATGACTATTTCTGCTTCTCTCTCTCCCTCTCTCACTCTCCCTCTCTCTATATCTCCCTCTCTCTCTCCCTCTCTCTCTCTCTCCCTCTCTCTCTCCCTCTCTCCCCTCTCTCTCCCTGTTTCTCTCTCCCTCTCTCTCTTCCTCTCTGTCTCGCTCTCTCTCTCCCTCTCTCTCCCCCTCTCTCTCTTTCTCTCTCTCTATCCCTCTCCCTTCCTCTCTCTCTCCCTCTCTCTCTTCCTCTCTCTCTATCCCTCTCCCTTCCTCTCTCTCTCCCTCTCTCTCTTTCTCTCCCTCTCTCTCCCTCTCCCTCTCTCTCCCTCTCTCTCTCCTCTCTCCTTCTCTCTCCCTCTCTCTCTCCCTCTCTCTCCCCTCTCTCTCTCCCTTTCTCGCTCTCCCTCTCTATCTCCCCCTTTCTCTCTCTCCCTCTCCCTCTCTCTCTCCCTCTCCCCCTCTCTCTCCCCCTCAGTCTCAATCTCAATCTCAATAGTCTCAATAACCTCAGTCTCTTTCTTTCTTTCTTTTCTTTCTTTCTTTCTGTCTCTCTCTCTCTCTTTTTCCTTTTTGTCCTTTTTCCACTCTCTCGGTCTATCTCTGTTTCTGTCTCTTTCCCTCTCTGCATTTGTCTCTTTCTGTTAAGACGTTGATTTATATACATGGCCAATTTCGTTTCAAATTTTCTTCATCTACGCTTTTGTTATCACATTTGAAACAAATGAGTAAATGCGTCAGTTTGGCATGGTAGTCAATCATATGTCAGCGTCCAGGTTCTCAGCTTATCCAAGGCGTCTTTTCAAAGGCGACCAGTGTATCGCTCTCTGTTTTTGAACCCTCCTCTCAACTCCGACCTTACGCCACTAGGTGCAATTACTGAATAAAGTTCAACGCAGATCATCCAAATGGTTTTTTGCACCTAGAAGTGACTTGTCAAAGGCATACGATACGCGGTAGGTTATGTAGCGCAAGCGTCCCTCGGCTTCCGTTCTAAAATTGCGTCGGGTAGAGGAGCAGGAGCAGTAGGAGGAGGAGCAGGAGGAGGAGCAGGAGAAGGAGGGGAAAGAGATGTAGGAGGAGAAGGAGGAAGAGGAGCATGGGGAGGAAGAGGAGGAGGAGGAGGAGAGGGGATTAAGTCATGCGCACTGAGAGAGTCGTTGGTCGAGGAAATCAAGCCGAATACGAATCCAGTTTAAATGCGTCTCTGCCGAGAGAGAGAGAGAGAGAGAGAGAGAGAGAGAGAGAGAGAGAGAGAGAGAGAGAGAGAGAGAGAGAGAGAGAGAGAGAGAGAGAGAGAGAGAGAGAGAGAGAGAGAAAGTCGAAAGAGACACGGAATTATTCTAAGACTCGGGCCTACGTCGGTCTTTACCTGGTTATAAAATTCCGAAACCCTGATGGGTTCGGCGTCTGCGTGCTCTCCCGTCTCCGGCTCTCTTAGACGCAGCACTATAGACTGCCGCCCGACCGTCCGTCCGTCCGTATAGACGGCACACCATCAACCGGTTGAATCCGGGGAAAATCCGGGGGCATTAGTTTCCCTAGGAAATGCACCGGCGTTGTGTCTCGTTGCCCGGATCAAGTGGGATTATTTGGCGCCCGGTTCTGGAATTGAATTGTCCATTACGGTTAATTGGACGCTTGAAATGGGAAATTGATAGCGCAGGGGATTACATGACCAGCGGTCTACCACTACTCTCCCCCTCTCCACCCTTTCCTCTCCCCACCCCTCTTGACTGACCGACCGACTCACCAGGACACACGGAGGAGTAATACTTTTTCGTTTCATTTGTTCGGCGCACTGGTATCGACAATATCCATATATACTGAACACTTACAATATACACGCATACTCTGCTATGATACAACTATAATTTACATATACAATATATATATATATGTATAAATAAAATATATATATAAGTATGCACATAATATACAAGTATATATATGACGTAGAAGTATATATATGATATAATCTTTTAAATGCTATACTATATTAGTATGCAGTAGATATGAGTGAATTGACTGAATATTAGGTGTACGTGGCATGCCTTTGCTATTAATGTTGGTTAGAACTGAAAAAGGCGAAGAGGAGTTGGACGATTAACAAGTAAGATCCGGACAAATAGAAATTAGATACATAAACAAATAGAAGACAGACACGCAGACAAATGAGACAGACACACATGCACAAAGACAGTCTAAGACAAGGTTTGAGAATGGGTATACATGTGATAGGTGTACGAGTGTATGACATTTCTGAGACCGATAGCTTTCTTTTGATCTGTGGTTCTCTCGTTCAGTCTGTCTGTCTGTCTCTGTCTGTCTGTCTGCCTCTCACTCTGTCTCTGTCTCTCTGTGTCTCTGTCTCTCTCTGTCTCTCTGTCTCTGTCTCTCTGTCTCTCTCTGTCTCTGTCTCTCTGTCTCTCTGTCTCTCTGTCGCTGTATCTCTCTGTCTCTCTCTGTCTCTCTCTGTCTCTCTCACTCTCTCTCTCTCTCTCCCTGCTAATAATCAATCATCCTTCTACTGACTTGTTCCTGTCTTTCTGGCATGTTGACTGTCCTCTTCCAGCCCTTTCTTGCCAACTTCATATGACGGTCAAAGCCATACGATGGGTTTTAGGGAACCAGAAGGCAGCAGCTTACAGTCTCCAGCAACAGTCTTCATCATTTCCTCATGGAATCCAGAAGAGAATTCAGTAATTCATTAGATGCGACTGCTTCATCTGAATCAACTCGGCCAGAAATTTATCTTTGCACGCATCTTCGTAGATTTTTATATACAGCCTTTAAAAATTTGTGTTTTAACGAACCACGTCAGGATGCCATCTGTCGTTAGAAGGAGGAGGATCTGTGTGAACGATGCATGGGCATTGATATTGCGCCTTTTAAAAACCTCTCGAAGGCAAAGTTTACCGGGAAGTGACTTCGAGACCATCAGATTAATTTTAGAGCACCATTATCTAATCCAATCCAATCTAATCTAATCTAATCCAATCCAATCTAATCCAATGAAAGACAATCTAATCCAACGAAATCCAATCCAATCCCATGTAATCTAATCTAATCTAATCTAATCTAGTCTAACCTAATCTATTCTACTGACTTCTATAGCGCCGTTATCATAATTCTCAAGGTATCAATAGATGGTCGCTTCAAGTCAAAATCGCAGTCAAAAATCATAATGCGTTGGAGAAGTTGGATCGAATTCCTATGGGTCAGAGAAATTATAAAATGGAAGCCAGTAGTTTGCTTCAGTAGTTTTCCTTGGAATAAAACTTTTAATATGAATCCTTTAATTACGCATTAAGCTAAAGGAACATGCATAGAATATCACGAATGTTTACTCTGCAAAGTGTATGTTGCCTGACTCATGAGAGACACAAAAAGCTAATACAAAAAGCAAAGTTATTTCCATATTTGTCACATTAGGCCACATTGCTGAGACCAGTAGTGGACAATTTTCATGTCAGACAAGTTATGTATTTGCGTTTTGTGGCCACATTAATGGCTGCTGTTATCAGACACATTTTCAAAGCATCTTAACTCAAGAAGGCTAGAAGTTGCACAAAAGCACAAAACAAGCGATTTAAACATTAGCGTCAAGTATTAAATGCATAAGAATGTATTTACTATCAGAAACAATGTGCAGTGCCACTGGACACTACGTGACTAAACCACCAATGGACATCAATTATCTGATACTAAGGAACAGTCACTTTGGCCTACACTCAGACAATTAGTGTGGTATCAGTATTTAATCATAGTTAACATATGTTTATCCATATGGCACATAACAAAGGCGTGAAACTTCCATTCGACAATTTATCTCGAACCCCTAGAAATAATTTAAGTCTTAGGCGTTGCAGGGTTCAAGCCAACCCAATATTTTCATCGAAAAACGATTTTAGCTTTAGCTTTAGCGGAGACTTATGGGAAGGAGATTTTTAAAAAGCAGTGAAAAAATTCTGGTTTTTCCATCTCGACAGATTTTAATCAACGGCAAAAACAATCAGCGACGCACGGAATTTTTTTAAACTACGTATTAGTTTCTACTATATTCACTACAATTATGTGATCCAAGAAAAAAAGTGATGTTATCAGTTGCGTTCATACCCGTTGTTTACCAATCGACGCCTTAAAAACCGAGCTGCGCAGAAGTTAAAGCTGAACTCGCTTAGTAGATCCATAAATAACACAAGTGTTTGGTTTATCGAATAACTTCCCTCCCATTTATCTCAAGAAGCAAAAGTTCAAAGGTGAAAATTCATTTTGTGTTCTAACATTTGTTGCAGAGGGTAAAACACCCTGATCCACGTTTTAAAGATGGAACCAGCGTGTAAAATGTGTGCCCTTTTGATCACAGGCAAATTCGTCCCTGGTTTCCTATATGGTCCCCAAATTTGGAAACAAGTATAAGCTTATAAGTATAAGCTTATAAGTATAAGCTTATAAGCAAAATAGTATAAGTGTATCGTTCTAGGCCACAGTGTCTCCCCCACTATCAGACAATTTAGATATCTCGGTTTTTTGCATAGCCACGTTATTAGTTATTTTGGGAGTTGTCGTGGCGATGAGTTGTTCTTTTTATTTGATTGGCAGACATACACAGTCGACCCATGACCCATGACCTGTTACCCGTCGAAAGCGGTGACGTAGTTTGAAGGGAAAAGTCCGCGTGCTGACTGCTTTCCGCCCTTGGTGTCCTTCTCCACTTGACCTAGCCACCAGGCGTCGTCTCTTCTGTCCAGCGCCGTCACGACTTCACCCTTGGCCAAGTCTACCTCTTCGTCTGACCTCGCTTGAAAGTCGTAGCTGGCCTTGAACTTCGGCTAGAAACGTAAGCAGTAGAAAACTTTGTAACTAAGACCTGCTTGGGTATCTGTATGTGCATGTATGTGCATATGCATAAATGTATGTATGCGGATCTGTGTACTTGTATCTTATGTAATCTAATCTGGTGATTTCTATAGCGCCGTTACCAAATTGTCCAATGCATCAATCGATGATCGCTTCAAGTGAAAAGATAATCAAAATTATAATCCAATGGAGAAGCCAGGTCGAACTCCTATAGGTCAAAGAAACTATAAGCTAATCTACAGTGGGTTGAAACAAACCTAATATTTGTAAAATATAAATGTACTCGTGTTTCTACAGCGACCGTATGGCCCCGATCATGCTCATTTTTCTGTGAATTAATCGGGTGAGGTCCTTCACCACCGCTGCCCTTTGAATGGGTATTAAGGTCCCCGTGTACGAACCGTGCTAGCCCGAGATTCAGATCTCTGAAACAAGCCACGACCGGGACGCGAACCGGCAACCTCACGCACAAAGGCGCCTTGACGTAGGCTTTTTAACCAGTGTAACTAACTAAGGTATACCATCTTCATGTCTCTTAGAGTGACGTGGTCCGTTTTGCTGACGGAATGTGTACGGTAGTAGGTGACGAGTTCGTTGATGGAGTTGAACTTGTCAGCATCATTCCACAAGAAGTATTTGTCCTTTCTGTCTGTCCGCAGGATCTTGTAGTGCTGAATTTCCTCCTTTATGCTGAAGCAAGTAAGCAGGCAAAATGAGTAAGAACATGATTAAATATGTAAGTAGATAGGCAGGTAAGTGAATCCCAAAGTAAGTAGGCAAGAATCGTGCAACTTGGGTGGAAAAGGTTTGCGAACAAAGAAAATTCAGTAGTTCATCAGCTACTGCTGCTTCATCTGAATCACCTCAGCCAGAAATTGATCTTTGTAATTGTAATTTTTGTAATTGTAATTTGAGATTTATAAAGCGCCTTTTAGAGGATAAACTCAACAGAGTCGCTTCCGACCCGAAAAAGTAAAATCACCGTTGAACAGTACAGTCTTCAGGCGCCTGCGGAACACTGAGAGGGGTAGAGAAAGGAGCTCAAGTCGCAATTCTTGAGGGAGACGATTCCATCAAATGGGACCAACGTAGGCAAAGCTTCTGGACTGGGCCGCAGAGGTTCGCATGCGATGGACAAACAGGAGATCTTGAGTGCCGAGCGAAGGGTGCTACGGCCAGGCAACGAGGAGACCAAAGTGCAGAAGTCAATGAGGTAAAGGGGAGCAGAGCCAAGAATACGTATGCATGTTCGTGGCCATTTATATAGCGTCTTTTACAATTTTATTACCTAAACGTGTTAGAGTCAGAGGTTGTTTAAGAATTAGCGAATTCGACTGAGCACAACCATATTTTGTTGCTTACTGGTATAATGAATAATAAATAATGGCTGTAATAAAAAAACCTAGCCCTACATTATAAAGCATTTGCAAGCCATGTGTCATCCTAACTAATTTTGCTATACAATTGTCGGCCGTAGCTAATTATAGCAACTTGATTGCAACAACAACGTTCTGATCGTGATGCTTGAAAACGAAACTACAGTGATAAGGTACACAATGATTCATGCAAATGAAATATATATATATATATATGTCTGTACGTACATATATATATATATAAGGCCTATATACATATATGGAAATACAATGATATTTACTTTAGACAAACCTCATCACATGTGTAATATCTAAAAAAGCTATTAGCTCTTGGTGTCGGTGTAATGGATTATTTTTCTTTTAGGTTTTTAGCTACTTCGTTACCTGCTTATTTCATTTCTTTATTTGCTTATTCTGCTTTAGTCCTTATTTACTTACCTTTGTAAGTATGTATGTATGTATGTATGCATGCATGCATGTATGTATGTATGTATGTATGTATGTATGCATGCATGCATGCATGTATGTATGTATGTCTGTACGTAGAGTATGTATATTTGATTGCGTGTTCATGTATGTATGTGTTCATCTAGACCAGTGCTTCCCAACCTGTGTGCCGCGGCACACTTGTGTACCGCGAGGGCGGTAGAAGTGTGCCGTGGCCGAATGTCGGAAATCAAAACTTTTAATGACAATAACATCACTCAGACTATAAGCGCTGTCCCAGAATGATAAGTTACTCAAGTACAATAACGTCTGTTGTTTACTCCAGACCTGTAAACGATTTGCTCTGCAGATTGACGAATCCACAAATGTAAGCGAAAAATCGCAGCTAATGACTTTCGTAAGGTTTTCAAACGGTACAGAAATGTTGGAGCAATTTTTGTTTTGCAAGGAACTGATTCAAACAAAAGGGGCAGACATCTTCAACTGAGTGTCAGTGTTTCTCAGCCAGAATGGTTTCTTCTGGGAATAGTGTGTTGCTGTGTGCACGGACGGTGCTCCGTCTATGACTGGAAATGTGCTTGGTTTTGTAACTCTTGCAAAACGCGAAAATCCAAACATTATCAAAACGCACTGTTTTATTCACAGAGAAGCACTTGTAAGCAAGACAATGGGTACGGACCTTCAATCAGTATTAGATCAAGTCGTTAAAATGGTTAACCCCATTATAGATCGACCAGTCAAGTGTAGACTGTTTGAGAAACTGTGCAAGGACATTGGAACAGAACATTATACACTGTTGATGCATACAGATATAAGATGGTTACCAAAAGGTAAAGTTCTATCAAGGGTGTACGAGTTGAGAGATGGGCTCAACCAGTTCGTTCTTACTCATCTCGTTAACAGTTACTTTTGTGACATCTTTGAATGATCCGACTTGGTGCAGTAAACTTGCATATCTCGTTGACATTTTAAAAATGTTGAATGCACTGAATTCGAGTATGCAGGGCAACAATTCAAACATACTGTCTGTTACTGACACGCTTCAAGCTTTTCGTCGTAAACTTCTGATAGAGAGAAATGAAATAGAAACAACATATTCAATTTCTATGTTTCCTCGCGCAGTTGAAGTTGATCCAGGTGCAGAAACACAGAGGGTGTTTACAGTCAGTCGAAAATGACTTACGAGTCTGCTTGTCAACTATCGTTTAACCTCGTGTTGACACAATTTCACATTCTTTGCATTCAACCGTCCCATTAGCCATGGTTTCTCATTCTGTTTTGTAGTCCGCTTTTAATTAATTTGTCCCGGTTATCTGGCTTTTAAAATAACGGTTGACAATTCCTGAATATCAGTACTAACGTCGACATAATGATATTGTTCTATCATTAATACACAGTTACAGACACAAAAATTGAAGCTAAATGGATAAATAAACGTTGCTTTATCTAAAATGAATAAGTGTATAAACCATATAGGCCTATATAAATATAAATATATATATGATAAGTACCATAAACGCAGTGTGCCGTCTGGTGACTGGTTTTTAGGAAGAGTGCCGTGGTTGAAAAAAGGTTGGAAAGCAATGATCTAGAATCTAGACGCTTATTATAGCACCTTTACAGTATCTCACAAAAACCCTATATTTTCTTATTTCAGTATTATTTTAGTTTGTGTAATTCTTTATTTACTAA
>OZ029923.1:8102479-8119979 GCA_964023275.1 Norana najaformis | reverse complement strand
CTGACTCCGAATTGCCTGGCTTTGAATTGCTTGGCTTGGCATTGCATGACTTTGAAGTGCCTGGCTTTGAGTTTCCAGACTTCGAATTCAAAGTGGCTGGCTCAGAACTGCTCTCGAACCATCAGCGCTATTTTTAAACCTATAGAAACGCAGAAGTGGTGACTGTATTGGCATTGCCTGGCTTTCGGGGCCAGACACTTGTTGTCTGTGAGGGTTCTGGCTACAGTGTTCCAGTTAGGAGAGCCAAAGGTGCTTACAGAGGATGACAGAAGACGAGGTGATTGGCCGGAACAACTCCTTCCACTCCGTTCTTCTCCGCTCGCAACCAATTCTTATCTTCTTCACTGATGATCTGTACAACCAACAATCTTATTGTATCCTAAGATTTAATTTATTTATGTAAAAATTGTAAATTGTACACGTTTTTCTATAGCGGCCATATGGCCTCCACCCGCGCACGGGTGAGATCCTTCACCACCGCTACACGCCATTTAAGGTCCCCGCGCACGGACCGTACTAGCCCGAGATTCAAATCTCTGAAATAAGCCACGACCGGGACGCGAACCTGGGATCCTCACGCACCGAGGCTTCCTTGGCGTACGCGCTTACTGATGTAGCTAACTAGGCCAGTTTATGCATTCCATACGTTCAGTGTCATTTTTAAGATAGACGTACGGGTTCAACCCTCTCACAAAAGTTTTCCGACTCTTACCCCCTATATGGCTTCACTTACAACTTTTTCACCAATTCTGAAAATTTAATCCAAACACCACCACCCCCGTAGCTGCCACGCTGTCTCTCTGCCTGACTTTTGGATCTTGCCCCGGAATCGAACCATTTTGCCTATTGATTTTGTTTTGACTGAGCGCCTGTGAATAAGCTGGTCCCCGTGACGTGGCTTTCGTTGGGTGCTGTAGAAATCTCGGAATTACGATTACGATTTTGAAGAGTTTGTTAAGCCAAGGGCTGATCTGGCCACGGCACTCATCTGAGTTTTAAAGTATACAAATTTCATCTAAACTGACAAACTAAAGAGATTCGTCACAACTTTTGCGTTTATTACATTCCTTCGAATTTTTTTTCAATGCGGCCCTGTCTGAATTTCCGAGTCGATAAGCATCATCATTTTTCGAATTGATTATTCTCCACAAGCTATCTGTCGGTCTCTGGTCCCGCCAGCGAATCTTGACAGTTTTTATCCTGGTATTATGATTATAAAATATGGTTTATTTAGAAGGAACGATCGAGTCATGTCTTGTCCATTACGATAATTGACTACAGGAATAATAGAGTTTATTTTTCAATAAAAACGTTAGTGTAAACGTAAACGGTTTTATATTGCGTCCGTATGGCCTCAGCCCTGTTCATTTTACAGCGTAATGACTGGGTGAGATCATTCACCATATAATATCAGATTAGACTATTTGTAGATTCCTTGGACTTTTCTCGATCCATGAATGAAGAGGCTTGATTCGAAGTCTAGCAGTTGACAGATGAAGAAAAATGGCCTAGAGTTACCCTACACCACGAAAGGCTTTAAACGTCGACGGTGGTGCTCAAGTCTACTTCCTGTCTAATACTTTTTTATTACTTTATTGTCAACATTTCATAATCGTAAACAACAACATTTCATAATCATAAACAACATTTCTTGATCATATCCACAACAGATCAACAGTCAAATAATGCCCCCATTAGGAGTTGGCGTAGCTAACTTGGACGACCTCAACTTAAGTACAACACAGATAATTAGGTTGCTTATCAACTCAGATCAGATCAGTTACGAGTGAAAATAACCCTACGGTACTGTTAAAATAACACGGCTAGCAGCACATGAAAGGCATGCCCTTTGAGTTAATCAGAATTTAATGAAATCTGCGATAAGCATATTACACATTTGCGTTCCCTAATTACTAATTACAATTATTTAAGCTAACATCTCACTAATATAGCTTACTTTAGTACCTTCGAGAGGTTCCAAAAAGACGCTATATAAATGTCCATATGACTACCTAGCTCTAGCTAGCTAGCTAACTGACTGAGGTAACTCCAGATAAATCTAAATAACTAATTAGTTACCTAACAGCGGCGACACGGTGGTCTATCGTCTGGTCAATGCTCATGCGGTTGCGGGTTCGGCTCCGTGTAACGACCCTGGACAAGTCGTTTGCGCAAACTTGTCTCTGCCACCAAGCAGCTTAATTTGGTAGTGGCATAAGCTGGAAAGTAAACGGCAAGTCCTGCAATGCGCTGGCCCCTTGTTCAGGGCCTTGGAATTCGTCCATTGCCTGCTCAAGGGCCTGAAGGAAAGGAAATGAGCGCCTCCCCTACGTTCCTCATGGGACATGGGAGCTTTACTTTACTTAGCTAATAGGCGAACTAACTCAGATAACATCAGATAACTCTAGATAACTCGCTAGCTAGTTAGCTGACTAACTACCTCAGACAATTCAAACAACCTAACTCCCTCGCCAGATAACTAACTCGACTGATTTGTGCAAAGAACTGTTATTTCTGAATGCGATTTAGCCTAGAAGCGACCATCGATCGAAGCCTCGCATTACGATTACGGTGCTATACAGGTAACACCATACAGGTAATTTCATACAGGTAACACCATATAGATAACAAAATAGAGGTAACACCATACAGGTAACGTCATACAGGTAAAACCAAATAGATAACACCATGCAGGTAACACCATACAGGTAATATCATATAGGTATACATCATACAGGTGTTACAGGCAACACCATACAGGTGACACCGTTTAGATAAGACCACACAGGTAACTATCGAACTGAATGAACCTTGAGTGTTTCTCCTTTGCTGAAGCTCAGTTCATCTTGCGAAGAGGCGTTGAAGTTGTACAGACCACGAGCTTCCATCGTCTCTACATCTACACCAATTTCTTAAATAACAAAAACCATATTTAATAGAAAATAAATGAAATCGTTAATTAGTCAGGCAGACTAAGCAAAAACATCGAACTAACGATTCTAGACACTGCGAAATTAGTTCAAACAAATCTTATGCATACGTTATTTTGCCTTGCATATACAGACCTCATAAACTAATAATTCGCTAAAAATAACTAATATTAAGACCCAAGATAACATAGATCGATAACATCAGTCGTGGACTGAATTATCGTTCGACCAGTTATTACAGGAGACAAGGGACAGAAGCAGATGGCACAAAATTGTCCGTGGTGCAGCCAATCCTCGGCTCGAGGACGGTTGAAGACAATACAAGACAATATAGACCACGGTTTCCTGATTTCCACAGATGTAAAATCGTAATCGTAATCTCGAGATTTCTACAGCGCCCAACGAAAGCTAAGTCGCGGAGACCAGCTTATTCACAGACGCTCAGTCAAAACAAAATCGACAGGCAAAAGGGTTCGGTTCCAGGTCAAGATCCAGGGCTGAAGTGTAATATTTTATCTTCTACGGACTGCTCATCGTTTATAGCCTGTCATCCTGTTCCATGGTCCTCAGGGATCTAAATGTATACTATTTAATATTTATTTCAATTCATAATATTCTAATCTAATTCAATCTGAAAACTTCTATAGCGACGTTATCATAATGCATAGGACATCAGTTGATGGTAGCTTCTTAACAAAACCCATTCCAAAGCTACCTGTCAAAATCTATTTAGATCCGTGAATCTTATTAGTAATAGTTACAATTAACATTATTATTATGTATAATTGAAATATAGGCCCATATTAAATATGATACTATTATACATGTGAACGGGAAAGAGAAAAGCCAGCTCAGAGTACGCTGTGAAATTATTGAGACTGAAAGAAAAACATTCAGGTTTCAATGGAATAGATGCAGGAAAAGGAGCAATCATATATTTGCATACATTACAGAACACAGTAATCGTAATCGTAATTCCAAGATTTCTACAGCGCCCAACGAAAGCCGCGCCGCGGGGACCAGCTTACTCACAGGCGCTCAGTCAAAACAAAATCGATAGGCAAAAGGGTTTGGTTCCGGGTCAAGATCCAAGAGTCAGGCAGAGAGACAGCGTGGCAGCTACGGTGGGTGATGTTTGAGGTTGGAGAGCAGTAAATTTAGTTACAATTGAAAACTAGTTTAGGGGTATGTTAATTTGCCATATTATGTTCTCTCATTAATTACCAGAATACCAAATCGTCAAAGAAATACAGATGACTACTAACTTGGTACCGCATTTAACTGATATCTGCTACCTAGATCTTTTGAAACAGTGAAACACTGCAAGGGCAACTCCATGAGGCCATGTTCCCCATCTGATGTTGGAAGAAAGCCATTTGGTCGTACCCCAAACTGATTATAAAGTTAGGCTTGCTTAGCAAACTTGGAAAATGTATTAAAAGCTGAGAAAGCACAAAATTTCTTTAAGAACTGGAGAACTAAAAAATACATAAAGGGGTGTGGAGCTTCGGAGCCTTCGCCCACTATGTACAATCTCAGTAGAGATTACACTGAAAGATCATGATCATAAATTGTCTAGTGGGAGACAACACTCAGTGTGTGGCTGACAATCGAACACTTTTGTCTCACTAGCGACATGCACAAAGCTTCTTTCTCTGTGAAAGTCACACTGAATGTCATTCATTATCGTACAATTATGCTACAAGCGCCTTGTCACATCAGTGTCTGCTATTAGCAGTCATATTATAAGGTGCTCACATAACAGTGACGACGACGACGATGATGATATTGATGACGATGAAGTTGGAAGTTGATGACGTTGATAATATCAACGACAATGATTACAAAGATATAGCTTGAGTTCTGTCATATTGTTAAGCTACCTGAGTGAATTCTCTTAAAGAGAACATGTGTCGACATTTTAATACGATTATGCGCCTCATCATTATCAGTCTCATCATCATCATCATCATCATCACCGTTATCGTCGTCATCATCATCATCACTATTATCATCATCATCATCATCATCACTATTACCATCATCATCATATCACTTTCCTAAGCATCTTTATCATCATCATCGTCATTGTCATCATCATCATCATAATCTTACTCCTTCTTCTCGTCTTCCTCCTCGTCATCATCATCTCTACCATCATCTCTTTTTTCTTGTTCTTCATCCTCATCTTCATCAACAACAGCAACCTTAGTGCCAAATCTCCCATTCCCATTTACTATTACCACTTTCATAGCTTTACAAGTAAGCATATATTCCCTCGTGCATTAAACACAACTGACGAAATAAAGCTACTAGTTTATACAATTCTGTCATACTCTATGCTAGCAAAAATACTATAAACAAACACATAAATTTAAGAATATTTATATAAAAATACAGCAACATATATAACTAATGCAACAAATTAATATGGCAGGCCTATCTATGATAGTAGCATATGCCATAAAAACGTTTTGAATAGACAATAGAATCAAGGCTAGTGGTACATACATGCAACTCTGTCCTAGTAGCAATTCTACAAACACGTTTAACATATAAAATTAAGACTACTATTAAATGCAATACTATAGTGTTCTATGCTAGTAGTTATACTTCGTGCACACTTAAGATAATGATCATCACCCACTCAGAAGCAAACTTCGAAGTCCAGCTTCCTGTTCCAATAGCATATGATTCAACTGTTTTGGCCGCAGTTGACAGCTAGGTCGACAGCAATTATTATCGCCCGTCCAAACTCAAACACATCATTAACATGAAATACATTATCTTCTGCGAAGAGGCCGATACGGACCCAAGCTAAACAGGCTAAGCGGATTTTCCAAGTTCGACAGGCCAATTATACAAGATAGGCCGGGCTGGGCCATGCCGGGCCGGGTCAAGCGATATTAGACTCTTGGGCTCAAAAACAGATGACTAATGAACGATATGAAGCTAACAGCCTTGCATGTACTACTTAATTATGCATATTTATGGACTGAATAGCCTATATTAACGCATAAATACACTAGAATAAAATATAAATATGTATTCTGTTATATGATCTTACTGAAGATTTATCTGTTTTCAGCTACCCGCACCTTCAAGATGAATTCGTAAATTTGTGCATCATAAGTAACTGATTAATAGTATTAACAGTAAACAATCCTGCATCTCTTTTGCAGTAAACTTATGCATCATTTACGGAATTTTTATGTCGTAATGCGGGTATGAGCTGAAGTTTTTCGTAATTAGTTTTCATTTCCCGAAAACCCAATTTTACTTCCCAGCAGCTTCAATCCTGGAGGCGTTTTTGGTACCCGATGAATCCACATATTATCCTAATTACGACTATCTTCTGAAGGATGCTAAGTTCAAAATGGAGCTCCTCAATTGCTGATCTGATAACGGAATGGAATTTGCTGACGCGGTGATGAGCGCTGGACGTAGAATGTGACACTCATCCAGCGCTTGTGTTTTAGGTGCCCAAAAAGCGCTACGTTAAGCGTCTAGATACTTACTTGCTTGCTTACTCATATAGCACACGAAACCACCGAGGTATGACACTGTTCGCTTTAATCTAATCCAATCTCTAATCAAACTCCTGTAGCGCCATTAATAATAATAATAATAATAATAATAATAATAATAATAATAATAATAATAATAATAACAGTACTAGCAACAATAACAACAGCAATAAAAAATGATAAAAATAATTTTTCCAATATGGCTGAGGACGAAGCATGATTTTCCAGATACCCTTTAACAGCTCCTAGAGCAATTTTTGTTCTTGGTATATTACATTTGCCTTCGTAAAAAATAATACTATTAATATTAATATTAATAATGCAAATAATCAATAATCAATGTTGACTTTAGCTGACATACCCAGAATTGGAACCGAAATCGAAGAGGTATAAGTCAACGCTTGAACAGCTCATCCACCTCTGTTAATTTGATCATATCTTGTGCGCTTAGGCTAAGGGTAGGCCTAATGATTCAGACAGGCCTAAGGGTCATTACTACTTCTCACTGACTTGGCTAAAACTAGATCACGTAGGCCTTACTTTTCCGTTATTTATTTTCATCTTAGTTTAGGCCATAGTGTAGAGTTTCAAAAGTCACTAGTAAGTAATTTGAATACTTAGTCACGTTTCCTGTGACAAATAATTTCGTATTGCTGGCTAAACAGGTCTTCAAATCCTGTTAAGTACAAGCCCAGCTGATAAGCAGCTTGTTAACTGGATATTCGGTAGATGGCGAACAGAAACCAAGAAGTCGCTAGGTGGCAGCTGTGTGTAACTAGGTGACTGAAAGTCTAAAACGAAGAGTCTTTGAATTCAAAATGGCGAACAATCTCAAAGTTACAGAGAACTTAGACAAACGAATAGTGCTGTGACTTAATGCTGTACAAGCAGAAATACTCATTTTGATCAGTTAACTCTTAACACCGTTAGGTCCAACAATTTGTACATAACATAATATAATACAACATAGAATAGCAATCCATAGCATGGTATAACATAGCATAACATAATAGGCCTATCGCATAACTTAGCATATCATAACATAACAAAGCATAGCATAACTTGGCATAACATAAGCGAGCATGACATGACGTGACGTGACGTGACGTGACATGGATGTAAAGTGTTTCAAAAGACATTTCATCTGTGCCATAACGACAGTTCATCAATATTAAAATCATGTAGTAAAGTAAAAAGTCTTTCATATCCTGTAAAAAGAAGAACAGCAAACGTTTATTCAACACCACAAAAGAGAAACAATTGATATTACAGTTACTCAAAGAGAGAAAAATCATTAATAGGCACCGAAAGGTGAGACCAAAAGGACAGTAAGTCCCGCTAATAGGGTCACTTAATTTCTTAGACAAACTTCAAGACAGTACATTTAACATGTTACACATTATATCAGTTTTTTTGCCATATAATATACATATGCTTAGCGAGGCGTTCATTTCCTTCTTGTAAGCCATGTAAATGGAAATTGACGCATGCCAAGGTCCTCGACACATGGTCTGTGAATCCAAAGACTAGCCGTTTAATTTACACCAAACCGACGTGTTTTCAAGCGTAGATTAACTACACAATTGAGCAATATAATTCTCAGATTATAAATAAAACGATATATAGTAATTACAGCTTAAGTAGTGCACAAATAACTGCCATTTAAAATATACTTTAAAGTCTGCACTCCTTCAGAAGCGCATAATGTAAAGCGTAGGCAAATACTTCGTTTCTTTGGTGTTTCAAGTGACTTCTCGTTCATATCTCGCGCGAGAAGAAGGGTAGGGTAGACAGTCGCCGTTAACAAGTGACCACTTGAGTTTCTGGACGTGTAGTCGCCAACCAATGTTTTGGATCCAAGCAAGCCATTGTCTTGTCGAAGGCCCTATATTTTGTATAGCCGTCAAGGACCCATCGACCACCACTTTGCTTCAGACATCTTGAAAATGTTTAGTGTGCCAGATGTTTGAATATCGCTAGCAAGAATTGGACCCTCAGATTTACATAACTGCGTGCGTTGTATGTGCTTAGGTTTTGCTAAGTAGGCTAAGCATAGCGATGCAGTTAAACAGTATGTACGGAATCAGTCACTCAGCAAGAGTCCAACTGCTAACTTTTATTGTACGCAGGGCCGGATTTAGATATGGTGAGGCCCTAAGCTATGGGAAGCTGTAGAGACTCCATTTAGAAAATCATAGCAAATAACATGAAAATACAATAAGCAACATCACCATAGATAAAAATACCTATCTATTAGGAAAAAACAAGTATAATTAAGTCTAATAAGAATTTATATTTAAGCATGATTATAAAATAACGAAATCCTACAAACTTGTGTGAATAATGACCATTTGTAATAATTGGGTCTAATTTGTTAATGCTAATTGTTGTTAATTAGGCTTTGTTAATTAGGCTAAATCATTATTTAAATATAAATTATAATAAAACTGTAACAAATGAAAAGATATTCTGACTTTTTAAAGGGCCCCTTCAGACTGGGAGGCCCTAAGCTGTAGCTTGTTTAGCTTATACCTAAACCTTGTACTCCAAACATTTTAAATTATTTTGATCCAATGGCCTCGCTGTTCTTAAATCTAGCTTTAAATAGAAAAGTAGGCAACTAATTAAAGTCTTTTCATCAAGTCGAGTTTCCTTTTGAAAACGCTTTAAACAATAAATCGGAAGAGTATGGTAATCGCCCCTCCCCAACATACAATTTTTATTTTTAACGAAAAACAGCAATTTAGAAAAACGTTGAGTCTGATAACTCAACTTTGGCCCTGAAAACAACAACAGGCATAAATTTGCCTGTATTTTCTTCTTTTTTAACCCAGAGTGGGATTAAGTTTTCATCTGACACGCGCAATATTTCATCCTGCAAGAGAGAGAGGGGGGAGGAATGGGGCAGGAGTGGTCTGGTGGAGAGGAGAGATCTAGAAGGCTACTCTGACAGCGTCTTCATTGATCTCTTCTCTGTCTCTCTGTCTGTCTGTCTCTGTCTCTCTCTGTCTGTCTCTGTCTCTCTCTCTGTCTCTCTGTCTCTCTCTGTCTCTCTCTGTTTCTATCTCTGTCTCTCTGTCACTCTGTCTCTCTCTGTCTCTTTTTCGCTGCGTGTCTTCTGCAAGTGAATCTGGCAATTTTTCTGGTTGTTTCTTTTCAGTTGTCTGTTGCTTGGTACTTCCGTGTCTTCTTATCTGTCTGTCTCTTTGTCTGCCTGCGTCCGACTATGTACATTTCCGCCTGTCTTTCAATATGGTTGTATGCGTCTGTCTATAGGAGTGTTTCTGTGACCTGTGTCTGTGTTATTGTCTGTTATTGTCCATCTAAGCAGTCTATAAATCTGCTTGTTTGAATGGCCATCTGTATGTATCTGTCCGTCTGTCTCTCTTTCTGGCTGTTTTTGCCTCTGTCTGCCTCTAAGTGTAGACGGTTGATAGTTTGTAGATATCGTTGAGTGGAGAGACTTGGCGTTTATGTATGAAGTGCTGAGACGATTGCCTCTTGTCTCGAAGTTGGCTGGACAGGAGAGGCCTCTTGTGTCAGATAGACGTGTGGGGTTATTGACAGACAGTCAGGCCTAAGAAGATAAAGCTCGACAGGCCTGCAAAGGTGTAGAGGCCTACGAAGCTGGGGAGAGGCCTAGAAACGTGGAGAGGCTTTGACGGTATATAACTCTTTGCGTCGCTATCAACCGTTGCTTATGATTATCAACGATGTTTTGCCGTTTATATTCTCAATTCAGCGGATTTCATGAAGATTAGTAAACAATGGGTACAAGACAATGGGATAAAGTATACCTGGTAGGTCTTTAGACAGGTGAGCCGGTGTATTGTCCATGCGTTCTGTTGTGATGTTGGCGATTCTGTCGAAAGACGAGTGGATTTTCTATACAGCTGGTTACTAAGGACGGTTTGACAAATATCGCCATGTCCACAGCGGTCAGCAAAAGGCGCAATATTAATTAAGTTTACGCTCCTTCATCAACATATCTGTTGCAAATGAATTGTGAAGCTATAAGGAACAAAGGATTGAGTGGCATTGGTTTAAACTTTCGCATCGCTTGCATAGTGGCTTCTATAGCGTCACTGTTGTATCACATTAAGCGTCAGTCGATTGACGCTTCGAAGCGAAGTTACTGTGTACATCAACAACTCTTTGGAACGGTGACTGAATCTGACTTTTGTGATTCACATCTTAAACTCGTTTCTTCAATAAGAACCATTCGGAAATAAAACTGCTAAAATTATCGTTCATTTTGCTTTCTTTGTGTTTTCAGTAGGCTCTTAAACGTATTGTCCAGCTAGGTTTTTGTAGACATTGAACTCTCGTAGCTGTATTGGAAAGTATCCAGTGTTTAACGACATCTTATGGCTGCCTGGAGCGACGACGTCGACCGTATTTGAAGCGATCGAGTGATTCACTTAGGAATGTCAGCATTTTGGGGTACGATAATTGACCAAAATCAAGAACTTTACAATGTCCAGAAGAGTAGTTCCAATGTTTAGCGACATCTTATGGCATCAAAGGCCACTGACGTCGCCCTCCTCCTTTATCCAGGCTTGGGACTGGCACTACCCGACTACAGGCAGTGGCGGAGTAAAGAAGTAGCTGATTAGCAAGATGAGGTATTCAGTGTTCAAAATACATCTCTTATGGCTTCCAGCGGCGTTAACGTCGACCTTACCTTATTTAAATTTTATAAGATATTTCAAGTCGACGGTTTAGAAATATTTTAAGTCGATGTTGTAATGGGCATCTTTTGCAGCTGAACTGAATACTTAGAATGGGACCCGAGGAAGGACAGAACTCCAATCGAGCCTCCAACCCCTCCGAGTCAGTCGGCGACAGGGGAACAGACCAGGCACCGGGGTCCTCCTACGTGCGGTCACGGTCCCAACGCTCGCGGTCGGAGTCAGCGCGTGACATTAAGTCCTGGGCCACAGAGGGCATGAAGGGCCACATCCTGCTCGTCCGTAACTCAGGGATGCTCGTATCAAACATCATCGCCGCGCGAGCCTTGGAGACGCAGCTGTGGGACCTGGCCCGCGAGAGGAACGACTGTCTTCGGGCGAGGGACCGCGAACGTCAACTCTTCCTTAACCATCTCCGGCTCAAGGGCGACCGCTACCGAGGTATGGTCGTCGAAATCGAATCCCGGAAGAAGACCCGACCGAGCACCGTACACCTTCCGGTTGCAGAACGTAGCAGATTGCTCAGTCACGTGCACAAGTACCCACCGGTTCGCCGCGTCTCGCGAAGACCGACTTCCGTTGTCGACGCAATGGAACCGGAAACGCTCATGGTCCATCCACTTCCGTTCTTGTCGGCGACAAAGGAGGAAGAGGCGGAAAGGAGCGCTGCATTCAACGAAGTATTTCCAACAGCGGAAGTCGAACCCGGTTCCTATAAGGACGTAAGTCATTCGGCTCAACCAGTCCACTCCAGAAGGAAAGCTGGCCATCATTGGTCGATCCGATCCACCAGCACCATTCCAGCCACTAGGGGTCTGTACGAGTCTTGCATTCCGGTTAGGCTTCCAGTCAAGGACTCTGTCACAGCCGACTTCCTGCCATCTTCGGAACTACTCCAGTATACGTCCGGTTTGCCGGAAGACGAGGACCTCCTTGACATCCGGCCAGAAACTGAACCGGATATCCGGCCCAAGTCCTCCAGCGTGTTCAGCGAGTCCCAGAGGAGACCTAAGACCGCTCTCGAGTGTATCCGCGTGTCGAAACTGATCGATGGCATCGACTCTCTCCACGTTCCATCGAGAAACCAGAAGAAAACGAAAGCAAGAACAGATGTAATACTGAAGGAAATATTTCGCATCTAAACACCAAATCGATTTCCTCCAACTAGATTTTCCAGATTTTTCCAGTAGATTATTCTCGTGTTACTGTTATTTATATTATTACTTTTTATCAGAGGTATAAATGATCCCTCCGGATTTGAAAATATGTTTATTAAGCGTTGTTCTAAAATAGTCAATCTTCGTTGGTGTCCAACTCTCGATATTTTTGAGAAGTGAAGTTCAATAAACCAGTAATTATGACAGAATTGCAAAAGTAGCTGCCGAAGCATAAGGCACAGATAGAACAAGTTCTCCAGCAACAGCTGTTAAAAGTCTGATTCAGTTGGACTCTCCACATAAGCTGAATATCACTGGCTAAATAAACAAATAAACGATTAAACAGTACAGTTTGCATCCCAACGTGTATAATCCTGTGGAGACTGCTCAAAATAGAACTTATATACTGACTACTTTGGTGAATACAAAGGCCAATGAATAGGCTCTATGCCCTTCTGTCTCTGTGCCTATGCTCTTTTATCTCTGTGAATACGCCTTCTAGTCTTTATATGCATCCTCATTTGTCTCTGTCTCTCTGCCTGTGCCCTTTTGTCTCGGTACTTATGCCTATTTGTCTCCATGTTTATGCCCTTTTGTCTCGGTACTTGTGCCTATTTGTCTCCACGTTTATGCCCTTTTGTCTTTGTGCTTATCCCCATTTGTCTTTTGTGCTTATGCCCATTTGCTTTTGTGCTTATGCCCATTTGCTTTTGTGCTTATGCACTTTTGTCTCTGTGCTTATGCCCATTTGCTTTTGTGCTTATGCCCATTTGCTTTTGTGCTTATGCACTTTTGACTCTGTGCTTATGCCCATTTGCTTTTGTGCTTATGCCCTTTTGCTTTTGTGCTTATGCCCTTTTGTCTCTGTGCTTATGCCCATTTGTCTCGGTGCCTCTGTCCTTTTGTGCTGATTTACCGCAGCTGAAGACAAAAGCAAAAACAGTAATCAGTCACCGACGTAAGCATACTCACATGCAATAGTCGCCGATTGTATACCTAAACATACACAAATGCATACACAAACATACACATACACACACACCTACACGTGCACGTCGTCGCACAGCAGAAAGAAAGAGTGAAGAGAGAGACATAGAAATAGACATAGACATATACGTAAGCATACACGCGCATACTTTCAGACATACTCAAGCAAACACAGAGCAACGACGTCTGCTTCCATCCGCCGTTGCCTACGCCGTTATATCTCCGCATCACAACAGCTGCCTCTGTCATCAGCATCAAACTGCTGCTGCTGCTGAGTCTGCTGCTGCTGCTGCTGCTGCTGCTGCTGCTGCTGCTGCTGCTGCTGAGTCTGCAGAGGCGTCAAAGCTTGGCATCTGGAGCTTAGCAGTCGCTGAAGCCGTTGGCTGGCTTGCAGAGAGGAGCAGGATCGAAGATGGCATCGGACAGGCAGCCTCTGCATCGCAGGGAAACTTCGAAGGGACCCTCGGCCAGCTCAGAACCTCTGCCCAAACGACGAGTCTGCACCGAATACGGACTGTACAAGTTCCTCACGGTTCTTTATGGAGTGTCGTTCTTTGTGAGTGTACGCCTCTGTCTGTGTCTGTCTGTCTGTATGTCTGTCTATCAGTCAGTCTGTCTGCCTGTATGTATGTTTGTATGTATGTCTGCATGCGTGGCTGTCTGTTTGTCTGCCTAGCTGCCTGCCTGAATGTCTGTCTGTCTATCACTCTCTTTCTCTATTTGTCTACATGCTTCTATCTTGGTCTCTGTCACCTCGCTGTATCCCGCCGTCTCTCAAATGCTTCCCCCTCCCCCTCTCTCACATTCTCTGCCTTCTTTTCTCTTTCTTTCTTGGTTTCTGTCTCATTTTTATCCCTATCTCTGTCTCTTTCTATGCCTCTCTCTTCATCTTTCTCTCTGCTTTCTTTTCTCGCTCAGTAAGTAATTTCCTAATCTATTCTACTGACTTCTATAGCGCCGTTATCATAATACACGAGGCATCAATCTACGGTCACTGCAAGTGATGATCGATTACCGTTAGAGAGGTTCGCTCTGGAACATCGATCCGGGAGTCCCTCTGATGAGTTTTACCTTGAAGTGTCGCTTTATAAGTTTCTGATTACAATCACAACGCAGTTATAGGCCACAGCGACAGCGATGTAATGTAATGTAAGTAGTAGGCGGTTAAAAGGACCTCGCCGACAGCCTACTCGAAGTCTCAGTCATTTTGAGGTGGGCGAAAACATAAGAGCTCAAAATGTGTCCTCTGTTATTGCAGTTGTTAAGTATAAGGCAACCAGTACTAGTATCCAGTATCTTCCAGCTTCTGTTGCATAGTTTTGACCTTAAGTGGACAGTCCATTTGAATCACGGGATCCAGATGAAGCTAACAGCTTCTTTGTGTCCGATATTCAGATGAAGAAATTTATTCCTTTGCCTCGCAATAATGGAAAGAGAGTTGTAGGTTGAGAAAGACAGATGAAGACATAGAGATAGTCGGAGGGACATACAAAGATAGAGAGAGAGAGAGAGAGAGAAAGACAGACAAGCAGACAGGCCAATGATTTGACAAAGACATACATTGACACAGAGAGATACAGATACTGAGGAAGATAATCAGGAGTCTATTGAGATAGAAAGAGAGAGAGAGAGAGAATATATATATATATATATATATATATATATATATACAGTCGCTTGACATCGTAGCTCTTTCATCAGAGGAGCTCTGGAACTCAGACGTTGCCTTTCTGTATGACAGCAATCTATACTTTTCTGTTCTTTCGCTCGCTCCATCTTTTTCTTCATCATTCTTCTATTCTTCTTTCTCCTCCACTTCCTCTTCCTTTTATGTATCATCTTCATTCTTTTGCGTGAGACCTTACGTTATTGTTTTGTTAATCATCTTTTTTCTTTTCACCCTATTTCACTCTCCTTCTCCTCCTTCTCCTCTTTCTCCTCCTTCTCCTTCTCCTTCTCCTTCTGCTTCTTCTTCTTCTTCTTCTTCTTCTTCTTCTTCTTCTTCTTCTTCTTATTATTATTATTATTATTATTATTATTATTATTCGTCCTACTCTTCATCTTTCTCGTCTTCTTCCTATCCCTATTGTTCTGGATCTTCCTCTTCTTCTTCCTCTTCGTTCCCATTATCATCTTGCTCTTACTCAGTTCATATCCTCCTCCTCCTCGTCTTCCTCCTCATCTTCCTCTTGATCCTCTCCTTTGATTCTTCTTTTCTAGCTCGTGCTTCTCCTGTTCTTCTATTTTTCAGATTCTTCAGCTGCTCTTGCCATTCATTCTCACCGCCCGCTGCCACTATTCCTCTTCTTCTGCCTTAACGCATAATCTGCGCATTCTTCTCGCCTTCTTTTAATCCTCTTCCCCTTCCTCCTTATCCACCACGTCCCCCTTACATCCTCCTCCACTTCTTTCTCCTCAAATCCCAGTCTCTGTTCATTTTCTGTGATTCAATCTGCCTCATTCGAATGTTTACGACATTGCCTGCCCCGTCTTTCTGACTTCTATTCTCCTCCGTTAGTGAGTCTGTCCATCTGTCCGTCTGTACGGCAGCCTGCCTGTGTTTCCATCTGTGTGTCTGTGTGTCTGGCTCTCAGGCAGCCTGTCTATGTTTCCATCTGTCTGTGCATCTGTCTATCTGTCTGTATGTATGTGTCTGTCTGTCCATCTGTCTGAGTGGCAGAATATTTTTGATTTTTATCTCTACGGCTGCCTTAATGTCCGTCAGTCTGTCTTTTTTCCTGCCTGCCTGTCTTCCTGTATGTCCGCACTGAACGCGAAGAAGAAGAACGCGAAGTACACGAAACACGCGAAGAAGAAGAAGAAGAAGAAGAAGAAGAAGAAGAAGAAGAAGAAGAAGAAGAAGATAATGAAGAAGCAGAAGAAGAAGAAGAAAGAAAGAAAGAAAGAAAGAAAATGAAGAAGACGAGAGCAGTCTCTTAAGCTAGCCCTGAAAGACAGCTATTGATACGAAGTGTCGGCAACTTCATTTTTCTTGGCATCGACATGTGAGGGCGGGCGGCCATTCATCTTCCTCGCCACCTGATCTTCCCACTGACAGTGTACAGTCAATGTACTCATAATAGCTGAGTTGGCTAGGGGCGCAAGCGGAGAAGATTTGAACCTCGACCTCTCGTTTAACAGCCCAACACGCTAACCACAAGACCATCGCGCACCCAGTGTTGCTACTAACATCCTATTTAATGCTATCGTCGCTAGTAAAAAGCTGCAGCTTGAAATAACAATATAAATCACCTGCCTTATCGATTAGCTTCAGTTTTGTTATGATTGCTGTAATTGATATTATTTTTAAGTGATTCTGACGACGATGAAAGGTCATCGAAACAACCTAGAGGCAGTGATTGTTATGCTATGTTATGCCATGATACGCCACGTCATGATATGTTATGTTATGTTACGTTGTGTTATGTTATGTGTGTGTTATGTTGTAATGTTTTTATGCTATGTTATGCCATGATATGCCACGTTATGTTATGTTATGCTATGTTGTGTTGTAATTTTTTATGCTATGTCATGCCACGTTATGTTATGTGATGTTATGTGATGTTATGTGATGTTATGTTATGTCATGTTATGTCATGTCATGTTATGTTATGCTATGCTATGTTTCGTTATGTTGTAATGTTGTTATGCTGTGTTATGCCATGATATGCCACGTTATGTTATGTTATGCTGCGCTACGCTATATTATGCTATGTTATGATAATGTTTGCTGATTCAAATTTAAAGGCGTTTGTAATAATACCATTAAGCAGTATTTACTCGCAAGTCAAATTAAAAGCATCAGACTGAAGAATTGGTTAGGAATGTCAACTTCTGTGATGTTTCATTGGTTCATAGGATTTAAATCAAGTCTGCAATTATAGCCAGGTTTATTCTTTACATGTTTATTATGCACCAATAACTTCTGTAGCGCTTCTTCAAGATATAGCCAGACGCGCTGGTGAATTAGAAGCGCCGGTGTTGAAAAATTCCTCTCTTATAAATGGAGTCGATCAGCAGTCAGGAGGAATGACCAACACTTTCTTTTTTCATCTTCATCAACAATAGCATCACCACCATCATCATCATCATCAGCTGCTGCTGCTTCTGTATTCGATTTTCCTCTGCACCTTGGTCGCCAATGCGATGCGTGAGGCAGAATAAAACTATTAGACTACTGCTGCGGCTCCGTCAACTACTGATGTCGA
>OZ029923.1:7777479-8099979 GCA_964023275.1 Norana najaformis | reverse complement strand
AAAACCAATGAACGAAATCTAAATCGTAAGTTTAGTAGTTGTTGTTGTTGTGGCCATCATCATCGTCGTCGTCGTCGTAGTAGTCAGATTTCTTATCATTCTAGTACTGGTATCGCACTCGACTATCATAACAAACACTGACGTAGGTGTTCATATATATATATATATATATATATAAAACTTATGTTATGTACCTATACATAAATATAAGATTGGAATTTCAAAAAATGCTTTTGGCTCTCTCTCTCCCTCTCTCTCTCTCTCTCTCTCTCTCTCTCTCTCTCTCTCTCTCTATATATATATATATATATATATATATATAATGCATATATTTCATCTATATGAAATTGTTCGTGTATATGAAATTGTTCATGTATAATATTGCTCATATATATATATATATATACATACATACATAGCTAAATATGAAATTGTTGCGATGTTATATGCTTCGAAGTGGATTTCCAAGCGGCAGCTGGAGTGCTTCCATGGAAGTAGATGGAGGATGAGAAGAGGATGCAGTCGACGGCTAATGACGGTTGCTTAGCCGGAGGCCAATAAGAATGAAGAGAACTGCATCTTCGTCCATAAATAGCAGACTTTCCTAATGGACGAAAAAGCTGATAATAAACATCTTAGAAACTGTAAATGTCCAATTACTTGCCTCCGCGAGCACACTACCCAATTTATAAGCTAAACTGGTGATGTATATGTATATACATATGTTTCTATACATATGTATATTTATATATATACATTGATACGTATGTATATACATGTTCATATATACATATGTACACACACGTGTATGTATTCATGATCACCTCACATCATATGTGTGCAATCGTATTCTTAATCCTATAATATTTATAAAGAGCCTTGTATATGTGTGTATATATATATATATAGAACTATGTGCTTGCATCCATGTGCACTTGTGTAGTATATATGAACATATACATCAACGTATGGAGTAAGCTATGACGAGGTGGTGGCAGAGGTGGTGGCAGAGGTGGTGGTAGCAGTGGCGGTGACGATGGCTGCGGTGGTAATGGCTGTGGTCTTGGTGATGGTGATAGCCATAGACGGAAAGCCCTATGGGACATGAGGACTTACCCTCAATATTTTTGTAAGGCAACATCCATGCTTATATGCTTATGCCCCTAATATTTCACAGCTTTTCAATTTTTTGAACAATATATTCACTCACAAATTGAAAACAGCACTGACAATATTGGCGGGGCTTGAATTTGTAAGAGGCAGAAAGAAGAAAAAAGACAAAACCTAGAATTGAAGAACGAAAAAAAGGTCTTTTATAAATTTAAATGATTCTAAATTGTCATCGAAAGTTCTGATGATTAAAAAACTGATCGGAAATGTTTTTGTCAAAGTTATGTGACTCATAAAAAGGAGTTAAAGGTACAAGAAATGATGTGTCCCTCAGTGTTCTTGTCTTTGGCCGGCGTTTGTTCACAGTTCCTCCATCTGGAACTCTCGACTTCCTCATGTGCGCAGTTCTCTAACTGCATCTTACACTTTAAAATGAAAACTTGCCTCTTCCAGTTTGTTTGCGGTTCTTAGTATTTCCTGATCACAGGTATCAGTGTGCACTTCTAAACGTTGTAGGCGGAAGGCATTATCAGAATACAACTGTATTGTAATATGTTGCATAACGTTAACAATGCTTTGTAGCACATCGAATTATATCTGGCTGCACTCATAGGAAAAATTATTTACATTAAGACTGCAAGACTAAAAAGTGTTAGTGCTTTCATTTCTTCATCTGAATATGCGTACTTTTTTATCGATTCAGTGTTTGTGATTCGATGAATTTTCTTTTCCTTTTTAGTTTCTGATTATTGTCATCGTCACTGTTGTCGCGCAAGTCATCATAGGAATTGTTGCCTACGTGCTTCGAGATAAAGTAGGTTCACAAGTCACCTAGCAGAGTCTAATCGAATCGAACTTAGCTTTTTAATCCTTAATAGTCTATTCTAATGAACTAATGAAGTCGGGTATAGTCTAGTCAAGTCTAGTCTAGGCTTATAAGCCACCTAGTTGAGTCTAATTGAATCGAACGTAGTCTTTTAGTCCTTAATAGTCTATTCTAATGAACTAATGAAGTCGGGTATAGTCTAGTCAAGTCTAGTCTAGGCTTATAAGCCACCTAGTTGAGTCTAATTGAATCGAACGTAGTCTTTTAGTCTGTAATAGTCTATTATAATCAAGTCAGGTATAGTCTAGTCTAGTCTAGGGTAGCCTAGGATAGGTTAGGCTACGCTAGTCTGGTCTAGGCTATCCTAGGCTAGGCTAAGCTAGTATAGTCTAGGCTAGTCTGGTCTAGGCTAGTCTGCAATGTGATATCTATTGATTACATCTCATCGAGTCTCGTCTCATCTCACTGAGTCTGAGATGATCGATTTTATCTGTAATCATTTGTAAAATGCTGTTAAAGACACTCTGTGTCTCCATGCTCATATAATTTCATTGTTAACGCGAGAGCTGCAGACATGACAGATGCCTTCTGCAATAGATCACCAATTGACCTGGACTGAGAATCACTCACTCACTGACTCACCGACTCATCGAGAGCTCTTCCTATCGAGTCAGTGCGCATTCACGTCCACAGCTACGAAGGCTGGTCTGATGCATAGCGCCAAGTGCACTGAAGCGAGACTGCCCGGAAATTGACCATTTCGTGACAAGACTGCAATCTGCATTTGTACATTTGTATGTGTTGACGCATTAGGAGAGGGAAGGAGAGTAGAGCAGAGCAGAGCAGAGCAGAGCAGAGGAGAGCAGAGGAGAGGAGAGCAGAGCAGAGCAGAGGAAAGCAGAGGAGAGCAGAGGAGAGAAGAGGAGAGAAGAGCAGAGCAGAGCAGAGGAGAGGAGAGGAGAGGAGAGGAGAGGAGAGGAGAGAAGAGCAGAGCAGAGCAGAGGAGAGCAGAGGAGAGGAGAGAGGAAGAGAGAGAGGAGAAGAGGGGAGAAGAGAGGAGGAGAGAGGAGGAGAGAGGAGAGAGGAGAAGAGAGGAGAAGAAAGGAGAGGAGAGAAGAGAGGAGAGGAGAAGAGAGGACAGGACAGGACAGAACAGGACAGGACAGGACAGGACAGTGATCCATCTGATAGACGAGAGCAGACAATTGGCGTGTACTGTTGCCTAATCTTATTTTGCTGGACAGGCTGTTTCGTCGATCGACTCTCAGATGCAATTTGCGGTCGAAGAATATTGGAACCTCCCAGACATACGAGACGCTTTAGACGGCGTTCAACAAAGGGTATAATTAAATCGAATCTGCGCAGTTATGGCTGTCGGTCTGTCTCGACGTCTGTTTGCTTCGCTTTTGCAAATAATTATGGCCACGACTGCCGCGTCTGCTGTTCATAGAACAAACTTTCAAACCGTCTAAGCGTTTGGCAATCATATAATTTTCCCTACCAAATGGCGAGCAAATTTCGTTATTCTAAAGTGCGAATCCTAGGATGAGGTATTGCAGTTGAAATCGTTCGTTCTTGCCTTAAGGCCTACACAGAGGCCTGGGGAAGCAATATGTATTCACATATGATGATGATGAGTTCTCTGCCCGAAGGCAGGTCTATTGGCTTTATGCCACTCGGGGATGAGATGAGTCAGGTGGTTTCCCGTTGTCTTCCTCACAGACAATTGTGGATGAGCAACTTGTCCAAGGTCGCTACGCAGTGGCTTGAGGCAGATTAGAACCCGCGACCCTCCGGTTACTAGGAACAGACCATACCACTACACCACCGTGTCCCACATATATTCATTTATAGCGTTTATATAATCACGTAACTCTGCAACGTTTTACATTGTGTTACACTGGCTTACATTACACCGAGTTACATCTCATATCTTTCTCTATCTCGGTCTACTCTATCTTCCCCTCTCAGGTTCTGCAATCGCTCCTTAATTTATACTGCGCCAGGTCCTTGAATGACGCCTGAGAGACATCCACCTAAGTTGTATCACACTAAGATTAATTACATTATATATCACTGCTGCATACCAATGTTTATTTTATGTTTATTTTTCGAATTGGTTCTGATCTTGCAAAATCTACTGAACTAATTTTAAATCCTGTTTATTGTGTATGAACTGAGGTTGTGTTCTGTTATCTTACCACATTTCTAGTTCGAATGCTGCGGTCTAGGAGATTTTCAGAATTGGAACGCCAACGTTAACTACTCCTGTCCGAATCCTGGATCCAAATTCAGCTGCGGAGTTCCGGACTCGTGTTGTGCTCATATGCGTTCCGTAAGTTTGTTATTATTATTACTGTTGTCGGTATTAATCGTTTGATTTTATCGTGTGTTTGATTAGTTTTATAGAGTAGCTATCAATAGTTAGCTCCAAATAGTAGCCTTGTAAATATGCAGCGCATAATTCTTTCTTTTCCGTTTTGGTTTCTCTTTCAGGGCTGTGGATTGGGAGTTCGCGCCAACATAACTGTAAGTTATGTTTGAATTAAATCTCTCTTATTTATTCATCCATCCACCCATCCAATCACCCAATCATTCAAGCAATCACCCATCCATCCACTCATTCATCCATCCATCCATCTATTGCAATTCTCTGATCAGTGTTGAACTTTTTAGAGCAATATATTTACGATGTCACGGGTGCCACAATTTGTTTTAGCTGAGAAGCAGTAATAAGGTAGGATAAAGCAAGGTAAGCTAAGGCAAGATGAGTTACGGTAATCTCAAATGTATTATGCGACCCCGTCGGCTATACAATACAAGAGATCTGTTGATTATTTTGGACTGAAGGGCTTATAAACAGCAATTCAACAACTGGCCTGGCTAGCTACATCGGTTAAAGCGTACGTCAAGGCGCCGCTGTGCGCGAGAATGCCGTTTCGCATACCGAGAGTGGCATTATTTCGGAGATTTTAATCTCAGGCTAGCACGGTCCGCACACGAGGACCTTAAATGGCATGGCGGCCATTCGAACTGGCAGCGGTGGTGAAGGATCTCACCCGATTAATTCATTGAAAAATGAGCAGGGTCGAGGCAATACGGTCGCTATAGAAAAAAGCTTACATTTACATTTACAACCTTCCCTTACTTATGACATGACACGCAGCAGGGGTCAGAGTTTTACAAGTGGCGCTGGACTTGATCCAAACTCAAGAAGCGAAGGTATTATTAGGTTTCCTTTTGAACCTGATCCAAACTCAGGAAGCGAAGGTATTATTAGGTTTCCTTTTGGACTTGACCAAACTCAGGAAGCGAAGGTATTATTAGGTTTCCTTTTGGACTTGATCCAAACTCAGGAAGCGAAGGTATTATTAGGTTTCCTTTTGGACTTGATCCAAACTCAGGAAGCGAAGGTATTATTAGGTTTCCTTTTGGACTTGACCAAACTCAGAAAGCGAAGGTATTATTAGGTTTCCTTTTGGACTTGACCCCAACTTAGGAAGCGAAGGTATTATTAGGTTTCCTTTTGGACTTGATCCAAACTCAGGAAGCGAAGGTATTATTAGGTTTCCTTTTGGACTTGACCAAACTCAGGAAGCGAAGGTATTATCAGGTTTCCTTTTGGACTTGATCCAAAGTCAGGAAGCGAAGGTATTATTAGGTGTCCTTTTGAAAACTCTTCGCAGTCGTCGAAGAAGATCGATGTGTTGCGCGACCGAGGAATCTACTCAAGAGGATGTCGGATCTTATTCCTCGGGTGGATAGAATACAACCTGGACGTCGTTGGAGCCACGAGCCTCGCCTTTTCCATTCTACACGTAAGCATTTCCATCTATCCATCTATCAATCGATCCATCCATCGATCCACCCACCCATCCATCCATCAATCCATCCATCCATTCATCCATCCACCATCCATCTATTCATCCCTCCCTCCATCCATCCATCCATCCAAACCTGCCATGGTCTCTCCGGTAGCGGATTTAGATATAGGCGTGGGGGCGGTTAGTCCCCCGAGCCCCTTTTGGCTATATGCCGGCGACCCTCAGATCAGACACGTGCAAGGTGGGCTGCCAGCACGGGCTCCTCTCTGGAAATCCCCTTGACCCCCACGCAAGCAATCCTGGATCCGCCACTGGGTCTCTCCCATTTGAGTTTCGGGATAAGGGAGCATAGAGGGAGTGGCCCTTCTCTATCGGCCCTTGCACACCTGCACTGGCTTTATAAATTTATGAGGGAGGTACAGTTTCTTTCTGTATGTTTTGTTCGTATGTCTGTATGCACCTCTATCGTAATTTAATTTAACCCGGAATTTATATAGCGGCTGTTTAACACTTTCTGAAACTCAAAGACCTCACTATACCAGATTTCAGTCATACCATTTTGTCAGTTCCACACGTATTAGCGAGATTCAAACCCCGGATGGACAGGAGAAAGGCAAATGCATTAGCGTTCTGCCACTATGGAGGCGTGAGTCATTCTGCAAGAGTTACTCCTGCGCTAAATAACTTCTCTGTGTAATTGTAGATAATCGGAATTTTCTTCGTCTACATGATGGTCGTCAAATTGGAAGACAGGCAACGCTTGTTCAAATATCGCAGCCGTTATTACAATAACACTTAACCACCGTTATAACATTAACAGTTAACATCCGTTCTTACAATAACACTTAACCGCCGTTATTACATTAAAAACTAACACCCTTTATTACAATAATGACTAACCACCATTATTACATTAACAGTTAACACCCGTTATTACAATAACATCTAACCCCCTATCATCACAATAACATCTATTCGCGGTTATTAGATTAACAATTAACACCCGTTATTACAATAATGACTAACCTCTGTCATTACAGTCTCACTTAACCACCGTTACTACTATAACATCTAACGGACTTTGAAATAACCATAACTGAAACCTTTGGTAATTGGTAGAAACTACACCCATAACATGCCTCCCTACATACAGAGCTGAAAGTTGTTTATCAAATGTTATTTTGGCTACGTGGACACTTACGATCTGTTGGTTTCCTACGATATCTTTTATAGCGATACAGTAATTTACCTACATGTAACTATTTGAAACTAGTCGTGATAACATTTACTGTTGTTATTGGTTATTTAGTTATTTTGTGGAACACATAGTCTATTACATGTGATAACTCGCATGGATTAAATGTTAATTAAATGCTATTTTGATTATAAAATACCCGAAATCATTAACTACTTTTAAATGTTCAACATTCCATATCGATGTGATTTGTAGTGGGATATTAAGGACTTGGGACTTTTTATGCTGCATCAGCATAAACAGTCGGGTAAACTTCACCAATTTTGAAGTCAACTTGCTGTGGAGAATAGTGCAATATATTTTAACTAATAATTCTCTAATATATATTTATGTACTGAAATATACATATTTACGTACTGTGGACAATAATTGTAGCTGTATCCAGTTTGCAAGAATTTCGGTTTTTGAAGAACTTTGCTTTGCTGAACAAAGAAATTTGAAATACTTGTTAAACTAGGGCATGCTGATTCTTCATGCATTACATTTCCTACCTGCCTTGACGTAGTAGGTCTATACCCTATAATGTTGCAGCAGAGGAGAGGAGAGGAGAGAAGAGGAGAGGAGAGGAGCCAAACCTGCACGGGGTACAGCAATCGTAATCTCGAGATTTCTCCGGTGCCCAGCGAAAGCCAAGTTGCGGGTACCAGCTTATTCACAGGCGCTCAGTCAAAACAAAACCTTCCTGCCTATCGATTTTGTTTTGACTAAGCGCCTGTGAATACGCTGGTTTCCGCTGTAGAAATCTCGAGCCTAGAATTGCGATTTAAATCTCTGAAATAAGCCCCTATCGGTATGGGAACCAAGCATAGAGGCGCCTTGAAGTACGCCTTAACCAATGAGCTAACCAGGCCAGAAATAAAAAATAAATAAAATAAAAAAATGCGCTGTTGGTCAGTGTTCCATTGTATCAGATAATCCAGAGCATGAGGCTCGTGCAAACCACAGCAAGCAGGCCTAACTTGGCAGAAGAGAATCAAGCAAACTCCACACAAAAATAGATCTTTTCCAGTTGTTAAGTCCACCTTTAATAGACTCTCAGAAACTACAGTCCAGTAAACAAAACGTTTTGCTGCTTTTGTTTTGGCTTACGCCTGGACTTTCACAAAAACTAAAACCCATAAAAATCTTCACACACCTACTCAATTTATTTACAGCGAAAAACAGCATATATACATTTATGCATTAGAAAATAATCCGTCTCTCAATTACTAGCATTTGAGGTGAGAATTTCAACTGTTATCGCAAAAGATCCGTAGCATACACAAAGCCACAGACAGCAGATGAAACACAGCTGCAGAAAAATAGAACAACTTCATATTATACATCCACAGGAAATTGTCCATAGGATGCTTAGCACCATTTATATGTTACCTGCAACTGAATGGCTGTCTGAAATGGCACCAGATATTGAGATAATCTCATCTAATTTAATCATCTGTTGCACCGCAATAATCATACGTTGATCTCTTTACAAAATATCCCTCACTGTTGCACAAAATGCAACCTCTGTCAGCGAACTGTAGAGCTTCAAGCCCTTTACGTAATCTCCAAAGTGGGTATCTCCCAACAACAATCCAAGATGCAGTTTCAGACTTCTCTGGAATAAACATGTGTACAATGATGGAGCTTTCCCAGCCCACAACTGCACACAAACATTGTTCAAAACTGGTTCCCAAAGCGATTTCTATTCAAACTTTGCAACCCTAGATCAAATGTACCAAATTAAAACTGATTTAAACCAAGTCTTACACATTTAACAGAGCTTAAAACACCTTTAACTCAATTGCTTAATACTTACGACAACACAGTGTAACATATAAGCTAATATTGTTTTTGCCGTACAAACAGTACCTATAAAACTGGAAAAGTTTATGCTAAATCTACAAGGAAACCAAAGGACAAAGAGGAATGCATAAAACAGAAAAAGCCACTAACTGGCTAAAATCACTTCCACACAGAAAACATGGAATACACCATAACCTTATTACTTATCAACATTGAACACTTCCACTTGATAAAGTAACCCTATCGAATAATGTTTTGAACAATAAAATTGAATAACGCAGCAATAAAACAAAGACTGCAATTGACAGTTGCACTGACAGTTAGTTTGCAATTCAAAACACCCAAAAGCAGCTCACTACATAAAACACTCTATAAATCATTACATTACAGTTGCTGTAATATGATTCCAACTGTCACAACATCAAACGGTTTGGTTGGCTCTTTATGTTGTTCATAACCACACCATAATCTAACGCTGTGCACACATTCAGCCATCTCAAAAACTGACTTCAAAATCCCTCACTTCATCCAATCTCATCTGACTACTAAATGCACTCGTGATAGTAATGCATTCAGAACACAAAATGTCTGATGCTAGACCAGTCACTATGGCCTAATTCCATTCGACTATATCACGTGCTTAAGGCCACAGCAACTGCACTTAACTGCTATGTAACTGGCCGAGTATCCATGCTACAAAACCTGCAATTAGCAAACATTACTTCAGCTAACATGACCATTTGACAGATGATTACGGTTTACATCACAAATCACAGTAATCAATGGCTGGCCCATCTCAGAGCAATTTACAAAGCAAACTTCTTTGGAATGCAACTAAGAATTACATTGACAAAGCAAACCGCTAGTTTTCTGCTCACAATTCAACGTTCATCACAAATAACAGTATCGACTTTGCAGAGGTACTTGGTGAAAAGGTTGATAACATACGAATGACGTTAGCACCCACAGAGAATTTGCGACTTGTGGTCTTCATACATCTGTTCCATTTTCGGCAGCTCATGACTAGCGTCCAAAACCTGAACAATGAAAAAATAAACAGCAACTATTAAAAAGTAGTTTTAAACCTAAACTTAAAATCCAAGACCATAGTTGCTGCCATATGCCTAGGATTTTAAGACTCATCCCAGGTCGACCTGAAAACTTTTCTGAAGGAAATGAAACAGCTTCCCTGGCGTATAAGACTGCTGTCTAGGCTTTTCGAACAAATTTACTAGAAAATATGTGGAGGTAATCATAATCATAAGCTTGCGATTTCTACAGCTCCCAATGAAAGCTGAGTCACGGAACCAGCTTATTCACAGGCGCTCAAAGCAAAATCAATAGGCAGGAAGGGTTCAGTTCCAGGTCATGATACAAGTCAGACAGGCAGACTGTCACACGGCTACGGTGGAGGTAATGTAGTACAGAACACTTAAGACATGCACTAAATGGTTTAAAGTCTTTGGATAAACTGAATTTAACAGAAAATGGATAAGCTAATAAACAGAAAAATAATCTAACTATTATAGTAAGATGCCCTTAATCCTTACCAGTACAGGACCAGGAACTTTGTCTGAGCTTGGAGTCATGAGCCAGTTTTCATGTAAATCATGAAGCTGCTTGATAAATTCCTGAGATAAAGCAAAAAACTTAATAAATTCTTAAAAATACCAAAAATAAAAACAGCAAATTAAACTAACAAATCTAATATGCAAAGGCATCAGCACAGTTTTAAAGTTGGGAGCCACTGATGGATGGATTCAGAAAGTGGCTACCAATTACAGAATCACTTTACATTACAATACCCAAAATTCTTGCAACCTCTTTAGTACTTAAGACTTGAGTCATTCACCCCACACACCTTCTCTCTTGGGTGGGCAACTTAGCTTTTCCCTCTCCTCAACAGCCCCCAAGCTTAGCCCATCTGGAAAAATTAAGTACAAAATGCTACTGCTAGGATCAAAGTAGGGGCTTAAAGCCCTTGCTTAGATACAAAGCTGATAAGAAAGCAATCTGATAACATGAGAATTTCATATATCTGACTTATCTCATTTGATAGAATATAATTTATGTAAATATTAAGCAAAATATCATTTTGCCACAGTCAGTTACAACACAAGAACTCACAAAGGGAACTCGTGCTTCTTCCTTTCGATCTCTTTTCTTGATTCGTTCATAGCAGACTTCAGGTGAGGCCCTCAGGTAAACTGTATCAAAAACAAGTAATGCAACTAAAATCCTACACAGCAACTTGAACATTTCTCAGGATCTTTGTGCAAAAAGCTGTTGGAAGGATAAACAAAGCACAACGGAAGATTGTATCTGCCACTCTGATATTATGGAAACAACCTCCAAAATTAGTCTACACCAAAGTATTCATTTAGCTAGATCCCATCTTTTTCATTATAAAATTTGGCTTTCCTTCTTTCAATTCTACTGCTGCTAAGACATGAAACTAGTATTATTATTTATTATTGTTACTATTACTCAGATACTACATTGTGCCAATTTGACTTTTACAATAACAGAGCAAAATGTTTCAGAGTTTCTGGACTCAAAAAATATACATCTTTATTTACACTTGATTTAAAGCACAAACCATAAACAGAACTTACCAAACAAGTCAACCTTTACGTCTTGCGTCTTCGTAATGAAGTCAAACCACTCCAACAGAATTGTGTGCTCAACGTCGCCGAGAATTCCACTGAAAACGAACAATACCATTCATTTCTGCCTAATAGACTGCAGAGGCTTCAATTGGACAAATTTAACACTATTTATTTTGTAAAATGAATGTCCCCCCCACCTCTAATGTACTCCAGCGTTCAGCATAAAACCAATCCAAGACCATCACAAATAGGGTTTATCTACTAAAGACATCCATAAACAGGGAAGGAGAGAGGGGTTACCCAAACGAGGAGAAGAGGAAGGCCATGCCCTATGCAGGCAGCCATATCTAAATTTGATACATAGTTATTTTCAGCATATCCTGTGCCTTAAAGCCCATACCACTTCAGTCACTCAGAAATAACAATCACATGAATAATTCTAACTGGAATCTACAGAAGACTTCACTTTTTAAAAACATTTATGTAGAACACTGAAAAATAGATCACTGAATTATCTCTAAATAAAAATATACCTTACCTTCAAAAATATAAAGCCGTAGAGTTATCTCCGAACAAAAATATACTTTACCTTCAAAATCTATAAAGCCACTGAATTATCTCTAAATAAAAACATACTTACCTCTTTGACTCCCAAATTCCATTTGGTATGCAACTAAATAATAAAGTATGCTAACACACAATTCTTGCTCCAACAGTGTTTTACCTCCAGAGCAACAAATCAAAAATCTCTATTTCTAATTTTTTTATTGTATTGTATTTGATAACTTATATAGCGCTTCTTACAGAACAAACTACTCAGAGGCGCCTCCAGGATAAGAGCCCCTGGGAAATAAGAACGTCTTTATAAACAACGAGCTGACTGAGCTCTATCAACAACAGTAACCCTTGCACGAAGCGATAGCGGAAGTTTATTCCATAGAGAATTTGTAACTAACCTGCTAAAGGCACTCTCAACAAACACGTGACGTGTGCTGAACAGCGATCTCTCAAGCATCTTGACAGGAACCTTCTAGAAAAGCAAGACACAGCTGTCGTAATGCATAAAACAATTTAGTGAAGTGCACTAAGTGCAGCAAGAAGTACTACAGGTTTTTGTTTCATTCACAGATAATGCATAAAAGAGTAAAATCTCAAGTCGCATACCGAAACAGATGCGTGGTTTTGTTGCCTTTTCACATGCAGGTCTGTATCTATGGAATTCACTACCACCAGATCTGAGGGACCCTTGTCTTTCTCTTATTTCATTTAACAAACAATCGAAGACATAGTTTTACCAGATACCCATGCTTTTGATGTGAATTCATAAATTGGTGCGATATAGTATCTGATTAATAATAATAATAGTTTCATGTCTCAACAGCAGTGGGACTGAAGAAAGTCGTACAAAGACCAAGAAAACTATGCTGATGGCCCTGACGTTGGATAAAGGAATTAAATGGAGACACACAGAAGTCAAGGAAATGTCACAGAACAGAGCAGAATGGTGTCTTTGGATTCCAGAACTTGCCTCAGTAATGCAAATTCAAAACACAAGTAATGAAGCCCTTACACTTTCTTTCAGATGAGCCTGAAGTCTGGTGAGCAAACAGTATTTGTTGAACGTGAAGGACCACCTCTCTGGATCATCGTACACCAGTTGCTAAACAGCAAGTAGGAAATCAAAAAATATATAGCTTTATGAATGAAAACTTTAATGATTCCAAAAGAACAATTACATTGACCTTGTATAGATTATTGGGATACGAATGGTAGAAAGCTTAAACAATTACAAACAGTCAACACCAGTCTTAATGCTATCCATATCAGCAGGCCTAGATTCTTTTTAAACAAATGGCTAAAAAAACTAACTGCACAGCTTTACCTGTACCACACACAACTAATCGTGCATTCCACAGTATTAAAAGCAAATTTTTATAGCATTGCTTTCAGAAAACCTTACCACAGGTGCAGAAGTGATAAATATACTTGTCTGAATAAAGTTTCTGAAAAATGGAAGAATGAATAAACTCATTTAAAACCATCACGCAAAACCAAAATTTACCAATCCATTATGACCCTTGATGTTAGTCCACATCTCCACAGGCTCTGTAACAGGCTACAAAAGCAAAAAGCAGCTTCTGAAAAAAATACATCAAAACAACAGACATTCAAAAAACAGCTTTTCATCATCATCATTGTTGTCACCATTCGACTTGCCAACTCGCTAACATCAAGATCAGTTGTCAAGACTCACTAATTAACTCTAATTTACAAAACACCATCTTGGACTCATAGCGAACATGCATCCGCACCTCAGCTTCTGATTTACTGGCTTTGCACACGTTATAAATACTTTTAATAAATAAAATAAATACATAAATATTCTTCCTCGTGCATTGCACTGTTCTGCTGAAACATCCTCTCACTCAAAACTTAGAACTTCACTGCCAGAAAGAGTTCAAGAAACATTTTAAGCTTATTTAAAGATGCACTGTTTTAAATCTGTAAGAAACCATGTTTCCACTCCCAAGGTTCTCACAAGCCACCATATAATTGTTCAGGAACAAAAATACCAGTAAGAATATTATCGACAATGTCAAGAAACTGTAGGAGCAAAATCTAAACTGAGCAGAAGTGTTCCATTAGCAATATGGAACAGCAGATTACATGATACAAGCGCATCATTCTAGTAACAGCTCACCTCAACCGTATCCGAAAAGTTTTTGAAGTAGCTGAGAAGTGTCGACTTTCCACAGCCGATGTTGCCCTCCACAGACACCTGAATGCACAGACATTCTTCGATGTACAAACAATTTCCTAATGCCCCCACCCCATAACAGGTCTTTCACTCAAAACTGAAAACACTCTTCTTTCACAAATCCCATCCCCATTCTTCCTCTTCCTCTTATCACACTTTCTGGTTGAATTCCAAATACCATCTATCATAGCCATCTGACTGTCTGACCCTAGGATCTTGACCTGGAACTGAACCCTTCTTGCTTATCGATTTTGTTTTAGCTGACCCTTCTTGCCTATTGATTTTGTTTTAACTAGGCGCCTGTGAATAAGCTGGTTCCCACGACTTAGCTTTCATTGGGCGCTATAGAATTTTATGCTTACAATTACGACTGCTATTACAACACAGTCAACAACCCAACCCAAGTCCAGCTTACAGCTGACACACCTCGGCCCTGTGGCATAAAGTAATGTAATGATAATGTTATGTAGTACAATACGTAAGCTGCTATAAAGCATCGACAATGCATTTTTTATATGATTTTTGCAGGATGAGTACTCTAATGCTGCCCATTACAACCTGCAAATACACAGCTACATAGACCTACCTGGTCAAAAAATACCACTTAGCTTAATGTGGCCCTCACCATAATGTGGTACTTACAGAGAAGGTCTGGTGTAATTTTTAACCCATTAAACTATTAATTTTTAATAAAAATCAGAACAGTTAAAGCCTTACCGTAAACTTCTTTTCGCTGCAGCATAACTGCTGTAATCCCTTTACACCATCTGTAAAAAAAATCAACCAGTATGAGAATTTTGAAGTTCTGCTTATTTTCATATGTCATCTGGCTTCCTCTCCTAACCTGTGTGACATCTGATACCCAATCTGATATAAACGAAAGCTTATACAACTAGACAATAATACAACTGTAATTTGGACACCTAAAAATGCAAGATTCATAAGATGCGAACTTTTTACGTATGAAAAATGACAAAGTTACCAACAGCAGTATTATTCAAACTAATTTTGGCGGTACAAATGAAGTTGGACAATTCAAACTTTGCTTACCGAGGTTTTCTAAATCATCCCACGTCAGATTACCCTTCTGTTCTAGCACAGACTTTATGGAAAACCTGGACATTTTAAAGTTGGAGAGAGTTGCAGATAATTCGCGTAAACGATTGACCTCAGCGGAGAAAAACACTGGCACATACCGAATCAAATTTCTCATATTCTGTATTGCAGTTCAGCGCCAAAGTCAACGCAAAACACTACCGCAGATTATAATTCACGGATGATTCAGCATTGGGGGGTCGCATCAGGTCCCAAAATATTAGCGTCACCTAGCAGTAATGGTCTAACTGAGAGCGTAGATCGTCTTCAGCCTAAAAATCTCAGTTTTTGGAGGTAAGTAAGAGGCTTTCCACAAGAAGAAATGCGATGAAGAAACTTGTCTCAGGTTCGGTTCTGAACCATAAACAAAAGGCTGGGCAATCAGATCTACGCATGAAATATTATTTACGTCACAATTATTGTTTATAAAAACTCGATCGATATTAAAGAATTGATTGATGGTTGTACCCTTATCATTCGCCACGTTATAACCCATTGAGTTTATGCCGAATATATATCATTCATACGCAGCTAAAAACCGATTTCATTAAGAAAACTTTGAAATAACTAACATGAAGGAGGAATATAATATCACATAAGATATCAAAAATCGGATTAAAATTGGTCAAAAAGCTAGTCTTTAACTTTAAAAGTTACCAGCAAACCTCAATACTCAGATTTACACTCCCACGAAGGGATCCAGAATTTGAAATTGAAAATGAGGGTCGAAGTAAATCATGTTAAATAAATGTAAATGTTAGGGTTCGGCCTGCGCGCCAATCCGCCCAATTTTATTTGATGTACATTCTTCGCAGCCCGAACAATACATCTAACTTGGCTACTGCTATCATAGCTCCAGAAAGGCAATAGTTGACACGGGTATACTTCCAGCAAAGATCTTTGCTTCCAGTAGCTGGACAGCGAATATGTCGTCATCTTCCGCTATCTTCCTCTCATATTAGGAGCTTGTAGTTGTCTGTAATAGAAGAATGTGTGTGGTGCATGTGCTTGGCTAATACGCAACAAGATTAGTCATTGCTTACTGCGAACGATTCAGCACATTTGAGCGAGTGCGTTTAAGCCTCTCGAAGTGAATTTGTAGTATGCTCGGCGCGTACGCAGAGCTGATATCAAACACGCCCACTAATGGGGCTTTGTGTTGGCGTAAAATTTAGACTAATTTAAATGTGCTATTTATAATAATATAACCCAGTAATGTTGCTTTCAAGAGTGATTGTGCTTGTTTTATTCCATATCATTTTATCGTTTAGCTGCATCGCCCATGCTAAATCTGAAGCGTCGGGAGACAACCGTGGGGACACTCCCGAACAAGGATGCGGGTGCTCATCTACCAGTCGTCGAAGTACTGAAAGTGAACTTAACTGTGTCGGTGATGAGGCGAAAGTTGAACGGAACTCAGATTCCATTCCAGATGGAAGTGGTCAGGGTAGAACGAATCAGATGGTTATGATAGAGGGATCGACCTTTACCATGGGCACGGACAGGCCGTTCATAACTGCCGACGGTGAGGGCCCGGCTCGAGAAGTTACGGTGGACACATTCTGGATGGATGTGCACGAAGTCAGCAACGCAGAATTCAAACTTTTTGTTGATGCCACCGGTTATGTAACAGAGGTTCGTCAGTTAATTATTTTTAAAAGACAAATTGGATCAGTGCAATTAAATAATTATGTGTTCTAATTGCAAATTGGATTGATTCATTTTCAAAGACCGCCCACTGTACTCTGCCTCAGGGAGTTTCACTTTAATTGGCTTTATATAAATGTTGCAATTCTGCATGTGAACCTGAGGGATCGTGACTCAGAAAATCCTGCTTAATGCACTCGAGTGATTATGCTTTGAGTGTCTGTAAAAGTGTTTATGTTTTCTGGTGATGAAGAAATGTTGAAAACAAGGATTGCCGTCTGTCTGTCTTCTAGCAGGAGCCACTTTTGATAGAGGTGGAACTTACAGTTATGAATATCTGGAAAATGTTGCCACAGGCTTGGACATTTTATACTTGTGCGGCAGGAGTTATGGCAACAGTTTGCATAACTGAATTGTATTTTTTGATTGTATATTATGAAATTACACAGGGTAACAGTTAGTGCCTGACTATTTTAAAATCTCAGAGCTATAGTGTATTTTTCAACCTGCATTTGAATAGACTAAGCAATTAGTAAGGATGCAGATCTATAGTGATCTGTCGGGTGCCACTTATTCAAAAGTACACTTCAGATTTGCTACAGTGGAAATAATGGGTCAATATGGAGCTAAAGTATCCAGATAAAAAAGGTGTCTACTGACATGATGTGAAAACCTGATGTGGGTTGTTTGTGTGAAATGTTTGAAACTATTTATGGTTTATTACAGCAGTTTTCGTTTTTATAAATGCATAATATATGCTGTGATTATTGTTTGTTGATGTTTTTTTAAATAGGCAGAAAAGTTTGGTAACTCTTTTGTCTTAGAAGCATTCCTCAGTGAAGAAGTCAGAAGCAGAATTGTGCAAGCTGTAAGTAAGTCTTTGTGTATGATATGCTTAGTCTCTGTAAATGAAATGGCCAGAAATAGTTTCATGCATTGTAAAACAGTTTGGTGATACATACCTTCGTTTTGGTTGCTGTACTTTCACTCTGGCCTTGGCCATGCATGCTGTGGCTTTCTATAAATTGTCTTATTATTATTATTAGTAAAGAATGTAAATTTTTAATTCTTGCATTTTCATTTTTCTCTGATGTTATTACTGATTTGAGTGAAATTTTAGAACAGTTGCAGTTCTTTTACTAAAAAATGTTTAATTCTTGTATTGCTATTGTCCTCTCACATTATTACTTATCTGAGTGAATTTTAAACTTAGTGTATGTGTGAACTTTGTTAGCAACTATAGTAATATTGAGTTGGATTTAATTTGAACATATTAAAAGTTTTATAATAAAAAGCTGTCGTTTTCAACAGTAGTCTCTGAGTTACTAAATCTGAAGTATTCCTTGATTTAAGTTGGTTTCGAGTAAACAGAACCTCAAGATTATGAGACATTTGGCTCTGAATGTTATTACGTTAGATATTCAGATACGTCTGTGTTTTAGGTTGCTGCTGCTCCCTGGTGGTTGCCAGTAAATGACACAGACTGGCGTCATCCGTATGGACCAGATACAACAATTGATAATATGTCAGTATATTTAATAATGAATTTCATTAAATAAACAGCAAATGTGTAAAGCACGTGTAAAGTTAAACTACAGTTCAGTATGTTTTATTTTTTTTGGTAATTTACCTTTTTTGGTAATTTGCCTTTTTGGTAGTCTGCCTTTCACAGGTCCAGGAATCCAGTAATACTGCTCTCAGTTCTGTTTTTTCCACATCTCTTTAGACTAAGCCATATCTGTTTATCACCTAGTATGGCTTTATTCTCAGTCTTTAATAATCTTGTATTGCTACCCTGATGGCCACATTCATGGGGTGCATAGCTGGTCACCAGTGGTACAGTGTGGGCCAGCTGACTGGCTGCTTGGATATTAAACAAAAACTGTTTATTGTAAATAAATATTGAATTGCAATATTCATTTAACCCAATTTTGAATCTTTATGCATCTGGTGAAATTCTTTTAAATTCATGGAACGTGGGATGATGTTGAGGAAGTTTGAACACTTAGTCAGCTGCATGGGATTGATCATTACGTGATTCGTTTATCATTGAGACAGTTTGAAAGTGTTAACTGAACTTTCAGAATGGATCATCCTGTTATTCACGTTTCGTGGAACGATGCCGTTGCTTACTGTGGCTGGGCAAAGAAGCGCCTTCCCTCTGAGGCAGAATGGGAAATGGCATGTAGATCAGGTAAACAGGAAAGGTGAGTCTGTGCACTTTGCTTGTATCTGGTCTTTATGTACGCCTCAACCTCCTTGCAATGATTTGCATTTGTGTACATGTAAATGCACACGTTTCTCTGTAGCAAGCATATTGCCTCGACCCTGCTTATTTTTCAGTGAATTCGTCAAGCAAGATCCTTCACCACTGCTGCCCGTTTGAAGAAGTACCACACCATTAGTCCCCTCGTACAGACCTTGCTAGCCTGAGGTTCAAAGCTCTGATACGTAGCCGTGATTGTTGTGCAAACTCTGGCACTCTCTTGCACAGAGGCACCTTGGCATACACATTAACAAGTGTAGGTAACTAGGAGCATAATGTATTTTATATATTGCTCAAGAAATGTGATTGCAATTACAATCTTTATAGTGCAGATTCTGACATAACGTTTTAATACTCCCAAAGATGCAGAAGCATGGCTGTATAAGAGATCTACAGAAGTTCGACGAGCTAAATATGTTTTTGAGCTATCTTTGTGTGAGTGAACAGTGTCAATCTTGAAGAAATATTGTATTGTCCAATTTTAGATTGAAGAAGTTCTCAGATTATTATAGTTTATTTATTATATTATTATTTAGGTATCTAGAGTCTAATGGGATTTCGTGCATGTTCTTCGTTGGTGTTTTTGTGAATATTAGGCTATATCCTTGGGGTAATAAAGAGAGACCTCATGGTGAGCACAGGATGAACATATGGCAGGGGGATTTTCCTGTTCAAAATACAGCAGAAGATGGATGTGAAAGGACGTGTCCTGTTAGTAAAAATTACTGCACAGCATTTGATTAGGAACATTTATGCAGCATTTCTTATAGAAAATAATTACTCAAAGGTGCTGTAAATGAAATCATGAACAGTAATTGTATCTGTAATTGCAGATTTATATAGCACCACTTCTAGAGGAACTCGTCAGTTGCACTTCCGACCTGACAACGCAAAACAACGCTCAGATACAATGGTCTTCAAGCACTTAGGGAAAGAGCAGAGGGGTCAACGAGTTCATGCCCATGGCTGTTAGGGAACTTATTCAGAAAAGCTGGGCCTATCGCAGCAAAGCTTCTATGGTGGATTGTTCTTGTTGGGCTGGTGGGACAACAATACCACCTTGGGCAGCAGAGCAAAAATCTGTGACCAGGGATGGTAAGGACCTTGGTCACAAACGTTGTTGTTTTCCCCTTTGGAAATCGCCTTTTATTGGATGCAGAATTTAAGTTATGGTTAGTATTAATGGAAGGACTAAGTCAGAATGCATATGCAAGTAAATACACTAGTAATTAGTAATTATCCAACATTTTGCTAAGGTGAAAAGTTAAATTTAGTCATTTAAACAATATTTATAGAATAATAAGTATGCATACTTTATATATAATGAAACCTGCTTTTGCTACCTTTGGGAATTATAGCAATCACAGCATGATGAGAAAGTAAAATTCTGAAGCTGCACTTAGGTGAGGCTCAGTGTTCCTTACTATGCTTTAGCAGCACTGTTGTGGGCTACTTAAAAGGTGCTATATATATATATAGTGTCTTAATACTTACATATTTATCTATGCTGTTTCAGAATTTATATTATAGAGACACATGTTCTAAGGAAAGTTAGTATGCTGTTTATCCTTCCAGGTCACAAGTTTTCCTGCACAGACGAAACATGGGCTGAAGAACATCGTTGGAAACGCTTGGGAGTGGGTGAGCGACTGGTGGAAAGTACGACACAGCAGGGAGCCACTTACAAATCCCGTTAGTTATCTCTTCAAGGTTCCACTGGTACCCTGTATCAAGCTTGGCTATAGACTGAGTTGTAAACTGTTTCTTTACAGTTTGATGTCTGTATTGGCCCCCATTTTTTGCCACTTCTTAAAAAACAAAATCCTGCATCTAGTTGTTAATGACATATTCATTGAGGGTGTATTTGCCAGATAGATTTGTTTCCATGGATCATTACTTGAGTTAAATTAGGGAAAGTTGTTTGCAACAATGCTCAGCTATTAGTGCAAAACTCTATGCAAAAAATGCTCTAAAAATCTTTATCAGCAATTAAAATGATATAGACTAATATTAAATTTTTCCTGGTGCAAGTTTTTATTGAACTGAACTACAAATTCTAGTTTTTATTTCCCATTTGTGAAGCCGAGTTGCGTGTGATTGATTCAGTTTCAAAATGCTGAATTTGATCAGTAATAAATATTGGTGTGCATAGTAACTTGTGCATTTCTTGTTATTGTTCACAGAAAGGACCATCATCAGGCACAGATAAAGTTAAAAAAGGAGGCTCGTATATGTGTACAAAAGTAAGTATATCTTATAGTTTTGCTTTTTTGTTCTGTACAAGTGTATTTCTGCCAACAGCTACAAGATCTCAAAAAATTCAAGGGGCCTTCAACATATCAAGCTACACTAAAGCCAACTATACTGTTGACTTTTCGACTTGATTATATTTTGAATCCATTCGTTCACTTTTGTATCACATTTAACATGTTATCCGAGTTGATTGTGTCCATGTTAACTACAAACTTTCGTCCAAACACTCGCTTTTGAATTCACTTTGACGTTTGTCTGTGATTGTAATTGGGTGCCTGATGTTTCTAGGCTGCTTGTTATCGGTATCGGTGTGGTGCTCGAAGTCAGAACACTCCTGACAGTTCTGCATCTAACCTTGGCTTCCGATGCGCAGCAGATTCGCTGCCCGATTACCTAGCAAGTCATTCCACTGAGGAACAAGATACACTTTCAACAGACAAAGAGGAACTGTAACCAAGTTGTTTGGTTCAGGCAACTACTTGGCTTGAATTGCTACCTAGTTTGTTAATATTCTTTACAAACTACTTGGCTTGAATTGCTACCTAGTTTGTTAATATTCTTTACATCTAATCATGATTTTTAGTATTTTTGGTTTAATACAATTTGTGCCTATTTCACAACCGCTCTAAGCATGATTAATGTTTTTTCAAGTGTGGAACTAGGGGAAGTGGATTGAAGTAGAATGAGTTCAGTTTACCAGTGTAATAATTGTTTGCTGATGACAAATGTTGTGTCTGAACCAACAGGTTGAGCTGCATGCCATGTACTTTCATATAAACTAGCTCCCTTAAATCCAACTGTGTTTGTGGAACTTGATTACTCACCATAGCCCAGCTTCTGGTTTCTATGACCTATTGGAATTTGACCCGACTTCTCGAACGGATTATGATTTTGGATTGCAATTTTGACTTGAAGTGACCATCAACATGCCTTGGGCATTACTATGATAACGGTGCTATAAAACTCATTAGAATAGGTTAAATAGTGGAACATGCACTTTAAAAGTTGCTTATTATTCTTATGAATGGACAAGGGAAGTACTGTACCAAAGCTAGTTCCTTAAAGCAGTGTATTTGTCTTATTTACTCCCTAGAAATCAACAGGACCAATTACTACACCAATCAAATCTAACAACTTATTTTTTCATGCACTGCATTTTAAGTAAATTGTCTGCACCAACGACAACTTGAATAAAATTACAAACTGTAGCATAACAGATCAACGCTAACAAATCATTCATTACCTGGCAACAGATAGACAAAACCTGGTTTTTAAAGTAACTACTGTTGGATCGAAATGTGTACGATGTAAGAGATGTTGTCTAGTACTTCAGTTCATTGTCCCTAAATCATGGCAAATGCCATAAAATAAAAGTTGCCAAAACGACAGACAGTGCTAGTACTTCGGACCTAAAGTTTGGTGATTACATTTTCCAGTTCCTCCTTTGTGAACATGTGGAAATTCAGCTCACGTGTGACGGTAGCCATCTACAATCACACAAACAGCACGTTTGCTTGTACATAGATGAATATACTTCCCACCCAGACCTGTTTCAATTTCAAGTTTGTCTTGCACTTGTGAAAAGAGACAATTGTCATTACTATCAAGTTTTCAGTGCAAGCCAGTACATTCTGACACTGAGCAATTTGGACTTTGTCAAATGTTGGTTTCCAAACCTGCGCTGTAAATTGACTGATCTAATATTTGCGCAACCATCATACTGACATATACCATTTATTTCTTTAAATTTTGATATTTAAGTTATGAAAGCTTAAAACTAGAGACCTGACCTTTCTAAATTTCTGCCAAAAAAGCACCAATTGTATACATAATTATGTAAAACGTCACAAATCTTAACACATATTAACACACCTCAATGTTGGTAGAGTTGAGTTTTTCTTCCATCACCTGCTTCAGGATTCTTAGGGCTTCAACGCAGGCTTCTGCCAGTGTCATACCCTGTCACGTCAAAGCAACCAAATGAAACATTGATACCCTGTCACGTCAAAGCAACCAAATGAAACATTCTTACCCTGTCACATCAAAGTAACCAAACGAAACAAAGTTGTAACACTATTTTCATGAGCAATTTTTTCAAGTACTATGCTCTGAGGAATTGCGTTATAAAGATGCCACATTCTGGGGTTGAATTCAAGATGGGATCTGTATCTTATAGTAAAGCATGCTACAAGAAAGCTCCAGTACAGCTCTTGCAAAGCCTGCAAAATGTGTTGCATAAAAGTCATGATTGCTTCAATAAAATCCACATCTTTAGACTTGGTGCAAGTACCATCTGCTGTTAAATAACTGGAAAACAATCAACTTGCAAAATCATTGCCAAGTAGGCCTAATCAACAAAAATTAAAGTGAATTTATTAAAAAAAAATCAATAAATTTATTATTATTTCTGCATTTATTAATATTATTATTACTAATTTTCTGTGGCACTGCGAAATCATCAATGAAGGACTTGTTCAAGGTCCAAACACAGTAACCACCTTGGGGGAGGCTTGACCCCCCATGCTCTTTGCATTACAAGCCCAACGCTCTAAGTGATCGGCTACCACACCCTACAATACACAACCGGATCCAATACCAATAAATGAATTCCATTAATTCTGAACTAAAAGTACTTCATCATACTTTTAGAATTCCAATACTACAAAACTATTCCAAATAAAAATCCACATATTTGAGACTGATTATGAAACTGTATCGCAACCCAAGTTTTACCAGCAACTACTTATACTGGTGTCTTCAGGAGCCAAGCTGTACCATAACAAGGCAGTATGCTAATAAGGTTGACTTCTAATATGGGCACTGGGACATACATACATACATAGACAGATTGTATATATACACGTGTGCACGTGCGTATCAGAATTCACATTATGATTTAACTGTGCATGTCACGACGTTCTCCAGGTATCCTGACCTTATGGTAGGTTTCTTGTAGAGACTGCTGGGCACCTTCTGATCCGGATCCAATAGCCTTGGCATCGTACTGGATGAACGTACCCGACGGATCCATATGGAAACTGAATAAACACATGTAACACTGTCAACTGGGCATCTGTGTAGACAAATCTATGATCAATCAGCTAAATTAAACAAACCAGACCTCAATACCATGTTAAATAAAAGTCACTGGATAAATCATGACTACAACCAGCCAAGAAAAGATGGGTGTGGAACATAACAAACTTGCACAATCAGTAACGCATTGGCATAGATTTCTAGCACAAGCTTTCAGCGTAAAACGTCATGCTTACAGCTGTGGACCGTTTTCGTCGATACCAGCAAAGAGAAGGGCTACACCGAAGGGACGACTCTACAACACAGCACAGAACCAAATCTACAAGTAAATGAATTTCCTAAATGTATGTATGTAAAACCGCAAAGTGCATACGTGTAAATATGCAACATGATCACTAAAGATGTAAGTTGCTACTTTCGTAATCGTAGTTCTGACATTACTACAGTGCCCAACGAAATCCATGTCACAGGGACCAGCTTACTCACAGGCACACAGTTGAAACAAAATCGATAGGCACATTCCCATTTGTATCACTACTGTTTGTATACCCACAGAAGACGCCTCCTAACCTCTGGCTACAGCCAAGCACATCAACCACTAGGCTATCACATACCCATGTTCTCTCTGGGAAATACACTGACATGTTCTCAGACATTAAAGTGGCCTCGTAAATATAGTGCTTTTGCAAGATACTTTAAAGTGTCCAGACACAGACATACATGCATGTTTCAAGAGGTTCTCTAATAAAAACGAGGCAGTCAAATCATAACAGTAGTCACTAAGGCACACAACAATTCAACAATAACTTTAAAAATACTGGTTTTATGGATCTCTAATTTCATAATGGATTCTGCAAAGTGATTGTATGGTTACCATGGCACCAGGATCCGCATCATCATCACCGAACTGCAAGGCCAGGTTGCTGACTGCCTGTGTTACGCTCTCCACTTTCATCCGCTGATTGTAAGTGAACCAATGGTTCTACAAAGAACAAGAAACCAATAATTTGTCACAGGGAAAGTAAGGTAATTGGACACACATTCTCACAATCCTACATTGAAGAAGTAGCCATAAGACAGGCCCTGTGGCTGAGGCACAAAAATGACACCAGTCCAACAAAGGGACAATCCTCATTGCAAGGATCATCACACATCTGTCAGATTTGCACGACAGCCTGAAATTCTACCTGTGGACAGCAGTGGAAAATCGCTCACGTCATGTTCTGAGAGTGAACCAAATTAGGAATTCATGTCATTGACTGTGTTACATCAGATTTCATGTCATAACAAAGCGTGTTATAATAATCCTCCATTGTATCTGGTAAAGTAGCGTAAATACAGCATAAAGTTGTAATACACTGACCTGAGCTTCAACTCTTGCCTTGTCAATCAATGTTCGTGAGTCTGCAATTAATCCACTCATCGCACATCCTAAAACAATTACAGTTTACTGTAAATAATTACTAATTACTAATTACAGTGCTCAAGCCGGTCATGGACTTCACTTTCTAACAACTGCACCCTGCATAAATATAAATGATCTGGACATTTATGTAGTGCCTTTTATGAACCTTTCAGAGAAACAACACTGGTGTAAAATGATGCAACATCAAATACTCTTTCTTGTTCAAAGTGATATGGTTCGAACAAAGAAAATTCACTGGCTTTAACCAGTGTTTGCCTGTGTGTGAATCCTGGCATACCACAAAATGCAGAAAATTCATTTTCAAGTCATAACACTAGAAAAGATGGGTTTAAGTTTTTCGATTTCCTTTCAGCTGAAAAACCTTAAACCCCTGCACAAATACTACTTTTACAAGTAAATTTACACACAATATTACTAAAGTGCATCTAGTTCATTTAACGTCAGTATGGCGGAAGAAAGTACCTACCAATGTGCGTATCAATCTCCATTATTTTTTCTATGCTAGACGGCTCAATGAGAGAAGATGTCACTCGTTTCTCAACGGCCAGGACAACACCTTCAGCAGTCTGTATACCAATGGCAGTCGAACCAAGCTATCAAGCACACAAAATGAAACACAGACAACAAGATTTAGTTCACTTATGCGTTTATTTGGTGCCCTTCTTAGAAAACCACTCAAGTGCCCTACTCTCATCCTGCTTTAGTGGCCCATTTGTTTGCAAGAGGATGCTGTGGCAAATCTTGATCAATATCATCCTCAAAATTTACTGCAAGTTCATAGAACCCTACTAAAGAATAATCTGAACTGTTATAACGCAGGCATTATCAAATTGTAGTGGCATTGCCTTTTATGCATTTTACAATTAGGTACAAAGCATTAGTATGTTCTTTCATTTATGTTTGGCTTACTAAAATCCACGTTCAGCATTATGAAACTGATGAAAGTTGAGCTAAATAACTAAATTGATATCCAACATTACCAACCTTGATCGCTTCAATTGCATATTCTACTTGGAAAAGTCTCCCTTCAGGTGAGAACGTATTCACACCACGGTCATATTCAGAGCGGGTTAGAAACATCTTTTTTCAAGCCCTAGACATTTAACCAAATAACTCACATGCAACATAATCCAAGTTTACATTTTTAAAATGTGAAAAATTATTTTATCAATGTTATCCCGTAGGTAAATTTTCGCTTTGGGTCGACTAAGTATCAACAATATGGATTAGATATGGATAATTGTTACTAGGCCTCCAGGGCTCTATTTTGTCTAACAATCTGGGCTGCCATACTGCTGATACTAGCCAGACTTACTTAACCAAAACAAAGCAAAAAAATTACCTCCCAAAATGTCGTCCGATAATCCTGGACAAACGGCCACTTGCAATCGCCCTAATTTTAAAAATTGGCGCCATATAAATTTTCAATTTTCAAGTTTCAGTTGTTATGGAGGCCATTCAGGACCCAAGACCGAAATGCCATTCTAAAATAATAATGGCGTAAATTACGTGCTTTCTTCGTTGAATTACAGAAGTCGTAAATCGCAGAAATGGTTTAAGTACAAGAATCAAAACTGGCGTAAACTGCATTACTTGAAAGCGCCAGGCTTCAGAGAATGTAGGTACGAACAAGCATGATTTTGCAAAACGCTAGAAGCTACCTGACATTCCTCCAAAAACAACTGTTAAAAATGCAAATTGCTTCCGTAATGCAGCGCACTAGTATACAATTAAGTACAGTGACCTATTAAGCATTACATTTTCAAATTTATATAAAAACAGAATTTTGAGTAAAAACCTTCTTTTCTGTCGGTATTACAATGCAGTTGCCACTTCCGTTCTATTTATGTCGCACAAACACAGCAATGAAATTTGCGTACATTAAAGACCTACAGGTAAGTAAGATAAGTAATATAAGCTGATGAATTGTAACATTTGAAAGAGGATTGTTGATGTTAGGGCATGATATCTTGTATCCAACTTGTTATTATAAATAGGCCTACTAGCAAAACAAATTATCCAACAATAATATTCGGGGTATTTTAAATGTAATGGTAACTGATTAGGTCAACCTAAGAATGAGCATGCAATAGAAGCCTTCGATATGTGGGCCTATGTACTATTATGTTCCTGATGATAATGTTGCGAAAATATTATAATATTATAATATTAATGCATTTGTGGATTGATATTAACTGCCTGAAGCTACAGCTCTCATTGTAATATTTATTTACAAGTGCCAATAATAGGCGCCTTAGAAATCTCGAGCTTTTCAGTGTTCACAGAGAGGCAGACTGCTTGACTGCTTGGACATCGTAATCGTAATCACGAGATTTCTACAGAGCCCACAAAAGCCACGTCACGGGGACCAGCTTATTCACAGACGCTTAGTCCAAACAGAATCTATAGGCAAAAGGGTTCGGTTCCAGGTCAAGATCCAAATCAGACAGAGAGACAGCGTGGCAGCTACGGTGGGTGGTGTTTGAGATTGGAGCGGAAGGAGAGGTAAGAGGAAGAAATGGAGTGGTTGCCTAGCTAGCTGGCCGTCTGTTTAGCAGCCAGGTTTCGGGTCAAATATTTTACTGTGATATTTTGTCACTGATGCTAGTGATAGGCCTAAACCGTGCGTTTCTCCTCTAAGTCTCCAAATATCAAAGGACCAACATTACTGGCATTCATTGAAATTGTAATGCAGAGACGTACCACGTTTTTCTATAGCGATTGTGTGGTCACGACCTTATCGGGTGAGATCCTTCACCACCGCTGCCCGTTTGAATGGGCGCCACGCCATTTAAGGTCCCCGTGCACGGAACGTGCTAGCCCAAGATTCAAATATCTGATATCTGAAATAAGAGACGCGAACCGGGGATCCTCACGCACAGAGGCTTCCTTGGCGTACATGCTTATCGATGTAGCTAACTAGGGCTGTATTAAACCCTCGATGCCAAAGGTAGACTTAGAAAGACTGGAACAGAACCTGTCCATACCTGCCTCTCGTGTTTTGCGTTTGATTAAGAGCCTGCGAATTAAGCTGTGTCTACGACTTAGCTTTCTGGGATGCGGAAGAAATTAGAAGATTAAGATCGGTATCCATGCTTGAGCGCACTTCTACTAATGCGCTACAAAATTACTAGCCTCTTTCAAGCGCTTCTGAATGTGGTTTTTCCAGCTGTCGCCATTTTGTCTCTTTCTTAATCGGAATAATTATTTGAGTTTTGTATGTAGTGCATAAGTCTTTAAAGTAGAGTTTTTGTTTCCATCTACGTTATCTTATAGTTAAAGTGTTTGTTAGCCCAAAGATAATATTTTGGAACTAGTAAGAATTACCTCTGAATACACGTACTGAGTGCGTTGGTGTAAGGGCCGCCAGAAACAGCTTCTCTCTGTTCATTCGGCGATTCCGCACCAGTGTACGTCTTTATGTAAATTAATCTCCGTAAATAATTGAACACTGAAGATTTTACGACACGAAAATATCGTTTTGTTTTTTTACAACAGTGGTCATGAAAGCGGACAGAGATGTAGGAAGCGTCACATGAGCCCCCATGATGTGACCCGGATGCAAGCATAACATAATTCGAGTTGCTGCTACTGTTAATGTAACTGTTTCATTTGGCTGTAACTCTGGATTGTATTTAAAGTAAGAAGCTAGTAGATAACATGTACAATGATAACTTAAATTCGGTAACCAGCTGGAAGTACAAGAGTTATGTGATGTTTACAGATGCATATTGCAAAACTGAAGATTATAGCAATTTTGTTTGTAGTCAAAAACTAAACCTTTTGTGTCTTGCAGTGTTTTGATAGGCCTGCCTAGTAATATACAAGGTGTGGTTTCCAGACAACAATGGTTAGATGTTACATCAAGTTATATTTATGTAATAGATGTTTTATCCTGTTGGTCATTATCATGTCAAATACCATAGATTAGACATTGTGAGAAAGTCACCATTTTCTTTACTGTTACTGGATGTTACCAGGCACTTTAGACAGCAGTTAGATTATGATGGTTTGTTAATTTAATATTCTGTCTGCTTGACTTTTGACCTGATAGCTTTGAAGTGGCGTTGAGTGATCGTAACCTTTAACCCAAAATGCATGTTATGGTTTATAATGCTATTGAAGTCATGAAATGCCTTGTAAATCTTAGGAATTGATTGCATCCTTCGTGATCCTGTCTACATTAGTCAACAGATTCAGAGCGCTTGACAGTAAATCACAGATCAAAGATCTTTTTATGGAGCTGGAATAGTTTCATTGTCTGTTCTGATAGTGTGTTGCATGATAAAGACAAGTAGTATTAGTGAATTTTAACTCTGAAAACCATTCTTTGAGTGATAAAATGCTGATGGAGTGGTTCTGATAAACTCAGAGCGAAAGTAGTACATGGTCCTTAGACTGGTTGTCATGGTTACAATGTAGTTACCATGGTTGTTTAATTGTGTGTTTTAGATTTAGTCTAGTCGTTGCACTGCAGTATTGTCAATCCAAAGTTTATGGGCTTGACTCCTTCCCAGGAGAGAATTATATTTTAAGATTTTTGATCCACAATGCCTCTTGTGAAGTCAGTTACAAATTGGATGCAGTGAGCTTGTGCTTAATGGGTGATCAGGTGGCCCGCAGGGGAACTTGATGCCTGTCTTTAGGTACTGAGGGCAGAAAATTACTGGGTATTTTGCTGTTGGATTTAGACCAGCATTCTTCAGTGAATTATGATTTGACTATTTCACTTGAGGCAAGCATTGAGTGAGCTTTTCGGTTGTTTGGGTTGTTACAGGAATCAACAGTTGTGTATTGATGAGGCAAAGGGGAATGGAAGAACGTGATTATGTTATTCGTTTACGAGGGCTGCCGTGGACAGCTACCGCAGATGACGTGATTGAATTTCTGGATGGTAGCATCTCGCTTTTGCTCAATTTTGTCACTCATAATTTTATTCTGCATATAAGTAAAACTTTGAATTTTACATTTTCTCACATTTTTACCTTAGTATGACCAAACACCTGGGAGGCATACATGAGTTCAGAATTTGTTGGCTTTCGGCTGACAGACTGGGTTGCCTGTGAAAGGCACTCATTTCCCGCTCTTCAGCCCTTGAGCCGACAATGGATGAATAAAAGGGTTCTGGACAGGGCCGGTGTATTGCGTGATTTGCCGTTTACTTCCCAGCTTGTGCTGATACCAAATTACACTGCTTAGTGACATAGGCATGTGTATGCAAACAATTTGTGCAGAGTCTTTACCTGGAATCTGTGCAGCAGGTATGTACCTAGAACCTTTCAATTACAGATCAAGCATGCTAACTGAATAGACAGATTTGCTATATTAAAAGCCACAAAACAATATTATTCAGTTGCTGGCACTAGGCAGCTGGAAAGCGCTTAAACTGTGAGTTAACAATGAATTTGTGGCTCACCGACCGCTACGTCTCACAAGGCAATTTCAGACTGCATATTTCAGAAGCTTTTGACCTTCTGGGATTGGATTAAGACCCATAAAATGCTTCATTCTTCTCACTGATCAATATTTATATCAGCTGAATTTGTTAGTGTTGTGAACTTTATACAGTATCTGTTGTTCCTTATTTCTTGAATTTTTGCAGAATTCTTGCTACAAGTGGCGCGAAAAATTATGACACTTGGCTTTCATTTTCCAGTTTTTTGTTTGACTAGTGGTTTCTCATTTCTTTAGGCGACATTTACTGCAGTACCTTTTATACTTCTTTGAATAAACTGTTTGAGATGAAAGCCTTTGCCGTTTTCTGCTCGAACAGGCTGTGAGATACAGAATGGCAAAGACGGTGTACACTTCACATACGTGCCGGATGGACGGGCGAGTGGTGAAGCATTCGTTGACCTCATGTCGGCTGAAGACATCAAAAAGGCCCTGTCGAAGAATAAGCAGCACATGGGAAAAAGATATATCGATGGTAACATTGATAAGACCCAAACTTTTTAGTGTGATATGATTATCCCCTCACCAGGTTATAAAAACAATAGCGTCACTTGATAAATACTTTAATGTTGCCTCTCTGATGCATGGATTTCAAGTGGGAACATTAATAAATGTGTTTATTAGCAAAGTTAAATCGCCTTTATAATTATTAAGTACATTTCTGTGGTAAAATTCTGTAAAAATAAGAAAAGGGTTGCACTTCCTAAAAGATTGGCAACACTAGTTTAATGTCTTATTTGATATTTTTAATGGAACCAAACATATAGAAAGATACAATATATGCACTGCAATAAAAATTAGTAAGTTAATAAAGCTTAGCTCATAATTTATGGGTTTATTTTAATTGAAATAAAGAATTTCATATAAATAATAGTTATTCACGGTGGCATTAACTGTCCACAGTACGTGATTTTGGTGACTGGCTGACATTGTCCAAACAAGTGAAATTGTAATCGTAAATTTGTGAAGTGCCGCTTCAACGTAGCCTCATCAGAGGCGCTCCCGGCCTGTTCCAGTTACCGTAGCTGCAAATGCACCTGGAAGTGACTCACTTTTACTAGTATCACTAATATAAATTACGGTAATTGTTGCTGCAGCTAACCTAGCCAGGTACTGGCGAGTCTGTGGCGACCTCAGCCTGAGCTCAGCTGCTGTGCAAACAGAGGCGACAGCAGTTGCATGCTGGTATCCCAGGCCATCGGCTGCTGGCTCTTGACATTGAAAATTAATGTAGAGAAATGGTACCAGGTATTGCATTCAAGGCCTTGGTGCCGTTGTTTGGGCAGGTACCCAGGCCTCCGGGTGCTCACTGAGAGGCACGTCTGTTGCTGTGCAAATGCAAATGTTACATTACATTTAGGAATCATTATGCCTACGATTCCTCACTCAGTCGATGGACACATGGTGTGTTAACAGATATATTACTTACTTCCTTACTTATCAGATTTTTTTGTTTTTCTTCCTGTTGAATCAGTGTTTAAAGTCAAGCGCTCGGAAATGGAGTATGCTCTGCGGCACAACGGGGCCACCCAGTCATCGCCATTAATGGATGCGGTGGTGCGGCTGAGAGGTCTACCGTATGGTTGCTCGAAGGAAGAAATTGCCAATTTCTTTACAGGTAAGTGGGTGACTGACTTACCAGCGGAGTAGACAGCGTATTTCATAAGTTGCCTTTGTGCTTGCATTCGGTTGATTGGAGTTGTATGAAATATGTAATGAAATTGATGTAGTGACAATGGCACAATGGAACCTCCTTGTAACTCTTGACTTGGGAACTGTGTCATGTGCGGTGTTCCAGCTAGGTTGTGTTATGATAAGGTTGTTATCTAAAGCTGAAATAAATTTGGGATCCGTATGTTCCATGCTGCTTTAGGTGTGCTGTGAGGAAGAGTTTTATGAGGAGGTTCCAGCGTGTTGGCGCGGAAAGCTCTCCTAGTCCAAATCGAGCAAGGGAAGATGGCATTAATTTAGAGTTTTTCAAGTCTTAAGTTACAAGTCAAGATGTTGGAGTTATCAGTAAGTTGTAAAGGCTATGGAGCAGTATTAATGTGAATTAAGTTTATTTATTTTATTTAATATTTTCATTAATGCTTGGCTTAATCTAAGTGCTGTATTTATAGGTATTTCCTATTTTTATAGTGTCATAAATTTTAGACTAAGGATGCATATTGATAACTTTTGCTTTTATGGATGTAGTGAAATATTGGCTATTTTCTGTATTTTAATTAAATAAAACATGAACTTATTGGAAACTAACAAATGTGATATTTTCAGTTTTGGCGTCTATTGAATCTAGTGAAACTTGACCGAGTTTCAGTCAGAACCGAAACCACTGCAGAAACTGACTGTAATTTTGGCCAAATAGTTAATGAACAGTTAATGAACAGTGAACCTTTGGTGACCCAGGTGCATCAATCACATGCTGTTATCAAAGTTTGCAATTGTTAGTTTGCACTTTGCCAGTGTTGTCAAAATTTAAAGTTGCAATGCCACTGTGTTAATGGAATAAGAGTAGTCCCTGAGGCAGTAGGCCTCCGTTGCCTGTGGGTCAAAGGCCTTGGGATGCTTGCTCTTAGTTATCATATTTGCTGAAGGAATGATACTTACGGTGGCTGCGCAGATTCTGTTCCTGGACAAGCCCGTCAAATTTGACTGTAACTGAAAACAAAATTTGAACAAAATCACTATTTCTGTCAGCTTCTGCTGAAACTGAATTTCGGTCAGCCTTTATTTGGTATTGTAAATGTAGTTATAAATTTATGGAGCATTGTAATGTGTCATGCATAACAATATTATGCAGCAATATTATTTAATATTTAAAATCTGACTGGTAGACAGGCTGATGTGTCTCTTAACGTAATGACCAGCTAGGCGAATTCAATAGTTTTTGTTTTTTAACTGGAAGTACGCTGGCACAAGGCATGTTGACCAATATGTTTGTTTTGGGTTGGGTTAACAGGGTTGGAGATTGTACCCAATGGTATAACAATCATGACTGACTCGATGGGGCGTACGACAGGGGATGCCTTTGTACAGTTTACTTCGCAAGAATCTGTGGAGCGGGCTCTCGCTAAACACAAGGAAACTATAGGTCACAGGTGGGATGCCGGCAGCGTGGGTGGGATTTCACTGGGTTCTATTTTCTATCTGCAGTTTTTTAATGTTTTACTGGTGCCGTGGTATGTATCAGGTCGAACCACACGTTTGTAGCGAGTCTCGTGGATTTGTGTAAATGTATGCTGTGGCAAAAACTATCTGCAGATAACGAATGACAATAAAAACCCATTCTTGCAGTTTCAGGCAGAGTTGGTTCAAGTATTTTCAATTTCCCAAATTGTTATTCTGGTTAGGTGGAATTCTATTGTCTGACTTCATTTTTCATTTGTTCTGATGGAAAATTATTTGACATGTCATGTAGGCTTGAAACGCAAAGGGGAATTTGGGTCTTGTGTTGAAAAGAAGATTTTGTTGAAGTATATAATTTTTTGATCTTAGAAGAAGCTGAATAAAGTAGGGAATAATGTTGTTAAGTCCAAAATACTTGTTTTAACAATCTTAATATGCTGCATGGTTATCTGTGTAGTTTGTATGGACTATGACTAGACCATTTAATAAATAGATTTATGTGGAAATAACACAACTTCTAATGAAACTGTGAATAACCTCAAATGAAATTTTAATTTTTTGAAAAGCTGAATTATCCAAAACAAAATTTGAAGTTTTTATGAGGCTGGTAATGAATTGTTTTAGTTTAAACCACATTACTTGCTCTGCTTCATGGTAACTACTCATGGTAACTTTGCTAATCTTTGACAGTTTGAAATTTATTGCTATAGGTTAGATTGATCTGAGTAACTGGCATCTTTTTACTTACTCACTAATAACAGAAAGCATTGTTTGATGTTTCTGAGGCGTTTAAAAACATTGTCTTGACCTCTGAAAAGGAGTTTGAGTGCTTGGCTTTGAGCTGCCAAGCGATGGACGTAGCCTGTGGTTCGATCTGTAACATGCCTGGCATCTGTGCTGGGTTTCAGGTTAGGGTTTCCTAGATCTCTGTCTTGGTATGAGCATTTTCAGGGTTACGGGTTTTCTTTGAAAGATTGGTTTTCTGGGATACTTGCAGCGTGGTGTTGGCTTGTCTGGAATGCTGGTGGGTGTGGCTAGCATTACGACTGGGCTGTGGTTGGGAGAGACTGTGCGTAATTCGTAACCTGGGATTTGTTTATCTTGTCCGAGGTGTTGCATGCGTTAAGTTCTGCCACTCCCATACTTCTGTCTCTGGAAGTTTGAACTTTTGCCTAAACTAAGTTGGAATTAATTGGTTTGAAACCCGGTTGTGCTAGAGCTGTATAGTAGTTAGAAATTGTAGACTCACAAAATGAAATCGCTGAGAAATTTTCGTTAGAACTAGAAGTCATTTTATTTCAAATTTAAGCTATTCGAGAAAATGTTAGGATAACTGTGTTAGTTTGGTGTACTTTTGAAATTAGGCTCAAAATGTAAGTCAGTTACTGATTTCAGTTGTAGCTTTACGTTTATTGATAAAAACTTTAAACTTTTGTCTAACTACAAATATTACATAATGTTTAGGGTAGTTTATGTGTAAATTAATTTTGGTTTGTTTGTGTCATTCAAATTTCCTGTAACTAATCTGTTGCTATTCATTGGGAATTTTAGATATATAGAGATATTCCGTTCTTCTTGTGACGAACTGATGGCCACCTTAGCTCGTGAATGTCGTCAGAAGGGCTTCATTCGTCCAAGACCGTACAACTACTTGGATCGATTCAACATGAGCATGCCAAATGCCGCACTGCCAATGGGTGGAATGTCTTACCCGAGAAACAGAATGCAACGAAGTATGTCTGCGAGTAATATCATATGTTTTTTGTGTAAATGTAAGCAGCAAATTGTTAGTTAATGTTGAGACCTAATAATTACTGAAGAAACAGTATATTATATATATATATATATATATATATATATATATATATATAAAATCCATAACTATTTTCAATCACCTTCTTGTTACGTGCTTGTATTTTGCAGATATGACAGATCAAACAACATGATACTGTGTGGCAGTTCAAAAACACATCACTTACATTCTATTGATGCTTTAAACATATATATACATATGTATATATATATTTGCTGCAAGTGGTAAAAGCATCAATAGTAGTTCCTATGGCTTGCACTACTGTGCAGCGTCGCAGCTTCGCCTTTGTTGGCCCTGCCTCAGGGAACAACCTGCCTGGTGACCTTAGGCGGGAATTCCTCTCTCTTCCTCCATCTCTTTTCCGCAAGCGTTTGAAGACCCTGTTATTCCCCATTAATCATGGGAAATTGGGCCGGGAGCGCCTCTGATGAGTTTTATCTTGAAGTGGCGCTTTATAAGTTTTTGATTATGATTACAATAGAATGTATGTGATGTGTTTTTGAACTGCCACACGGCATCATGTTGTTTGATCTGTCATATCTGCAAAATACAAACACGTAACAAGAAGGTGATTGAAAATAGTTATGGATTGTCATATTTTCTTGGAAATCCTTCAAGTCTCTGCCTTAGCCGTAGTGCTTTGGAGCATTACTTACAAATATGTGATTTGGTGTGATATGTACATATCCAAGCACTTGTATAGTGCAGTTTAAGAACCTCACAAAGGCGCTAAAAATACATTACGCTAGCCATACCATGTGTCTTTACACTCCGAGGGACATTACATGTCCTGTGTGCCAATATATATGCATAGAAGTGGTTATACGATTCGTTAATTAGGTCGGTATATATGTCGATATAAGATTCGTTAATTAGGCCTTGATGTTTTCATTGCCAGACTACTTTGATGACGGGTTTGACAACTTTGGCGGAGGATACGGGGCGGATTGCAGCATGGGCGGATTTACTGGATTCAACAGCGGAATGGGACCAAGGGGCAACTCCTTTGGCATGGGGGGAATGGGGCGAGGGATGAGGGGAAAGAGGCCATTCATCGGTGGATACAGGGGCAACGTGACGTCCTTTGAAAGTCAGACGGGACACAGCGTACACATGCGTGGGCTGCCATACTCTGCTACAGAACACGACATTCACCAGGTATTATTTTGACCTTATTTTACCCATCAATTGGCCATATCCCCATTTTCTTAATTTATAAAATAATTAATCTAAGGTGATCATCTGCAATGATACGATATTAAGTATAATGATTTTGTTGGCATAAAGAAAAAGGTTGTCCCGAAAATTACTATGATGACATTTTGTCTGTGATTTATTCGCGTGAGTACTCTGAGTAGTAATATTATTAGTAAATAATAATAATAGTAGTTATTACTGGAGACAGGGTACAGAAACAAATGGCACAAAATTGTTCGTGGTGTAGCCAGTCCTCGGCTTTGAGGACGGTTGAAAACAAGACAAGTAGTAGTAATAGTAATAGGATGCGTCTGTACCAGAGATAATGTGGGTTGATTTTCTGTGTTGTTCCAGTTCTTCTCACCCCTCAGTCTAGTTGGAATCACCATCCAAATGAATAACGACGGGCGTCCGTCAGGTGATGCTGACGTTGACTTTGCCACACACGAAGATGCAATGGAGGCCATGAAGAAGCACAAGGCTCTGATGCGTAAGAGAATCGTTTTTATAGAAAAATTATGTATTGTTTGACTTTGAAACCATGCATTTGAGGAGGCGTGCAAACAAGCAACTTGACCTTTTTGAAACGCACTAGCTTTGATTCATAAGGGTGGTGCATGGCTGAATTAGCTTCATATTTTTACACTTCTGTAGATTTTGTAGGGTGCTCTTGAAGGACTATATACAAAGGCCAACCCGTTGAGAATCGGCTGTTTCGTGTTTTGACAAGATAGATGATTGGTTGAGCATTCACATGAACTGTTCTTTTAAAAAATTTTCTCCTTTGCAAGGCTGAGCTGAGAGCTGTTTCTGTGCAGAGATATCTTGAGGGAGGGCTATAGAAATTCTCAGAATGACTGACTGAATGAATGAATGAACATTGAATTGATCACTGTAAGTCAGCATGAGCTGCAAGTGGTACTAGGGCTAGGGCTATAAAAACTCAAAGAAATGAAGCAAATAACACTTGCATTAATTAGTTGTATTTTGAGTGAATGTCATGGTCTTTGTTGCAATAAAGGTAGGCTGTTGACAGCTGGACTTTGAATTAACCTATTGTTTTGTTTTCTGTTGCAGAGAAGCGTTACATCGAGCTATTTCTAAAATCAACGCCCTCTGGAAGGTCAAATTACAGAGGTAAACTATGTTATTATAATTTCTGTGACTTAACAAGAATTAACACTGTTTGTAGTCTGTTTTGATTAACATGGTATTTTTATTTCCCCAAAGTCAGATTGACTTCTTATGTGTTATGATAGTGTAATTGTAATTGTAATTTCAGATTTATAAAGCGCCTTTTAGAGAATAAACTCAACAGGGTCGCTCTGACCCGAACAAGTAAAATCACCGTAAAACAGAACAGTCTTCAGGCGCCTACAGTGGTGCTATAGAATTGATTAGGTACAGTTGATTACATTACTTTGCATTCTTCATTTGGATTATTTGCTATGGTGCTGTATAATTTTTTTTGGTGAGGGAATATCCAGTTTATAGTAGAAATGTTGAAGGCAGCATTGATCTGGAATGCTCCTGGTGTCTTTGTTATATTTGATGGTGGTATCTTGTTCTCCAAAGGCCTTTTGGAAAGCATTTGCATTAACCCATTCATTGGGGCATGGTAGCCAGCTGGGTGGAGCTCTTGGCTTGTAACGTGGAGAGTATGGAGCTTCGTTTGGGATGGTTACTGTGTAGGGACCTTGAGCAAGTCCTTCACTCAATTGTTCGGCACCATTGGTTGATGCTTGGTTATTAGAAAGTGGTGCTTAATAAATGCAGGAATAATAATAGTAATAATAAACAGCTGTTGGAACAGAAATGGTGTATTAATATTATTTGTGTTTTATATTATCATTTTAATATTGTTTTCCCCTAGTAGCAATGATTCCTTAAAGTATAAAATAAAACTTTGGAGACATAAATCTCAGAGCCTTTGGTTTTGTCACGATTGTGTAACTGTTTGATTTATCATGTGTTGGGTTATTTACTGAACAGGTTTTGGGGGTGGTTTCTATGGAATGGGTGGCAACTACAAAGCATTTTGAAAGCGATCTGATCAACAACATTCGGACAGTTGTGCGACCATTCTAGTTTTCTCGCACTCTTGTCGGTTCTGCTGCTCGCTGCGCGTGCCGAACACTTTGTTAGGAGACTCGGAACCGTTAAAAAACGCTTCAGCTAGCCCAGACGTGCCACTCCTCGCTCTAACTAGACACTTTTTTGCGACTGCGACGTTCTGATTAACTTCCCGGGAGAATCTGATGGATGTAATCATACAGATTGATTCTATTATGACCTAGAAAGTGGAAATTGTACGTTTTAAATCATGACTTCTCGATGTTGTGCATGTAAAGGGTGTTTTAATTGCTGCTCTGTACTGGCTTCCGGATCTTTGTTTTGTTGGTAGATGGTTTTGGCAACTGATGCTCTCTCACTGGTTGACCTGTCAAGTTGGCCTTGGTTGGGAAGTTGATGGAATAATAAAATATGGTAGATGTTCTCACAGTTTTGGCCGTGTTGTGTTCAGTTTTTGTTTTGAAGTAACCGAGTGTGGTGTGTTGCCCTGGGTAGGGGAAATTGGCTGTACTGCCAAAGCACCTGATTAAATACGTTGGCAAGATTCCTTTCTGCTTGTGGCATTTCTTTTAACTGAATAGTTTGCTTGTACTGATGCTGGTTTTGCATGTGAAGCTGGCCTTGGCGTTGACCCAGGACATGAGCTGGGGCACTTTACTGACAGGACTGGTGTTATGTGATACACCGGACCCACTGCGGGGAACAGTCTTCCTGACCATGTGACAAGTGCCCCATCCCTGGACACATTGAAGTCACGGCTCAAGACATATCTTTCTAAGATACCTTACGACTGTTTTTGATTTTGAACTCGTGTACGGCACCCTTTTCTTCTGCCTGGGCCCTATGTAAACTGTCTTGTTATTATTAACAGGATTGTGTAGGTTATCCAAATTACTAGTTTGCCCGACCGATGAAAGTACATGTTGTATGCCCTTCATTTAGCAAAAGTACACATGACATTTGCTTTCCTTTTATGTGAATGGGTAAGGGTCCAGTGTTGCAGTTGGGCCAACTGAGCCTGCCATCTCTCTGGGCGCCAACGCAAGTTGGGAGGTTACTGCGGTCGTGTCTGCGCTTATGCCGAAAGATCCGCTGACCTCGGAATTATGCGTCTGTGGAGTTTCTATGGTGAGGCGTATATTTAAGCTGCCTTTGTCTAGGAGAAGGGAGCTGGGAGATTTAATAAAATTAGTGAAATGAAAGGTGGATGAAAGAGTGCAAAGGTGGTAAGGGGGGCGTCTACAAAGGACGTCCGCAAAAAAATAACCTACTTTGGACCCTCCTTCCGCGTGTGGGGCATGTGGGCATAATCAGACCTGGATTAGGGTACCCTGTTGAGTGCTCGGCTAACGGTTCTAGGGGGTGGGGTATTTTGACTCTAATCAGATCCAGCACAATACAGACCGTCTGCTGCCTGACTCAGGTACATGTAATCGTAATCTCGAGATTTCTCCAGCGCCCAACGAAAGCCAAGTCGCGGGAACTAGCTTATTCACAGGCGCTTAGTCAAGACAAAATCGTTAGGACAGACGAAAAGCGTTGAACATAATGGTTGGATTGTAAATAACTGACGAAGATAGGAGGGTTCGGAGGACTGAAGTGTGTTATAGGTAAGGGAGTTAATGTTTACGGCAAAGGCTACAGCCGCTACACTCACAACTAAGTACCAAATTCCGATAAAGACTTCCGCATTGGGCGGAATCCTGTCCGCATTTGGATGACCTTTCCCCTCTGCGGACGTCCTTTACAGATGACCCCTAGGCTGTAATGACTTCTATAGCGTCGTTATTACAATACACAAGACACCAACTGAAGGTTGCTTTAAGTGAAACCTTAGTCTTAAAAAATAATTAGTTGGGGAACGACATCGTAAGCCGATAGGTCAGTACCGGTAAGATCGTAAGCCGATAAGTTAGTACCGGTAAGATCGAAAGACGATAGGTCAGTACCGGTAAGATCGAAAGCCGATAGGTCAGTACCGGTAAGATCGAAAGCCGATAGGTCAGTACCGGCAAGATCGAAAGCCGATAGGTCAGTACCGGTAAGATCGAAAGCCGATAGGTCAGTACCGGTAAGATCGAAAGCCGATAGGTCAGTACCGGTAAGATCGAAAGCCGATAGGTCAGTACCGGTAAGATCGAAAGCCGATAGGTCAGTACCGGTAAGATCGTAAGCCGATAACCGGTAAGACTGTAAACCGATAGGTCAGTGTAAACCTAATTCTGTTGGGGGAAGTGTTTACATCTGGTACCAAGATCTTGCATGGACTGGTAAATCTTATGGCTGCAGTTGATTTTTTGAACCCTTGTACAGCGCCCTTTTCTTCGGCCTCGGCTGTGCTACGGCGCTATATAAATTGTCTTATTATTATTAAACGAGAACTCAACGAGGTGAGTTCTCGTTCACATCAGCGACATATATCAGTGTTTTTTACTACACTGCACGAACTCAACGTTTAAATTAATCTCAAAATTGGCCAAGTGTGGCACTACCGTAAACGGATATCCGGTCCCTCAGGTCTTTTGCACTGGTCATTTCTCAAGCTACCCCTTACAAGTGCGAAACAAAAATCCTTTCGCTCGCTTTGTCATTGCCACAGGGGCTGGTATACCCAGCACTGGCCAAGTAAAAACAACCCCAACTCCGCCACGCTTCACCGATCACTGCCGTTCGATTCCGAATCGGTAACGGACCCCGTCACGGTTGACCGCAGCGCCTATGCGGGGCGCACGCGAGCGTCCTTTGGTGGTTTCCGCTTCATTAGCCACCGCGGCGTAAAGAGCCGAGTCTACCGGTCTACGATTGTGTGGACCGAAAGGGGCCGAGTTCCGCCGAATGTTTTGTTGACACAGCCTAAATGGCCACAGCTCTCGACACTTCGATTCTCTCCGTCAGTCCATTCCTCTGTGGTTGGTTGGGTGATGGACCGCCTCGTGTCGTGGCATGCGGCTTCAAAGCAGCGATACTCGACGGCGAATCGACTGAGTCCTGACGGCTCGCCATTAGCCGCTTTCGACGGACGGCGGAGGCCCTGGCGACCGGGCTGAGTCGATGAAATCGACGCAGCCCGGCGCGGTCCTACGGCGACGGGGATTCCGCTCGAGGGGAGGACGAACCCGAGAGGAGGAGGAGGAGGAGGAGGACGTACGGAAGCCGTGTGCGGATGCTGGCGGCTGCTGAAGGTGGCGCTAGTCGGTCGGTCGGTGCGCGTGCATGCGTGCGTGCGTCGGAAGCCCATGTGCCCGCCAGCACGCATGCGCGTACATACCCATACACAGCTGACGGTTGAGAGTCGCTACAGGTGGAGCGAACGTAGTCACTCAGATCGCAGCTGATACTTCTGGTTCAGCCACCGGCGACGACGATATGTAGCTTAATCGGAGAGATGATGATAGCGACGACGACCTAGTGGACAGATGTCGGCCTGTAGTCGTTGTTCGGGTGTCGTCGTTGTCTGCCGAAGTGATAATGCCCGATCCGCTGATCACTTCTTCTTCTTTTCCCGCTTTTGGTTGGACGTCTCTGATCGTTGCTCTGCTGGCCAGCGTCGCTCTGTCGAGGGATCTCGCGATGGGTCTTCGTCCCCCCTGCTCCGTCAGATATGGATTTAGCAGACGACCGCTGTGCGACGAAACCGCGGCTCCGCTTCCGGTCTGGGATGATGATGGTTCTGTCGTCGTAGCTTCCGGTTCGGGGAAGAAAGTGGACGATGGATTGGGAGGATGGGGAGAGGGAGGAGACGTTTTTCTGACACCGGAAGCACCACCTCCGTCGATCCAGAGTCGAGACGAGGAAGTTCCGCTTCCGGATTATGCTCCGGATGAAACGATCCGGAGCCGTCGAAGAGTCTGGACAGAAGATGGAAGCGAATCGAGAAGGACGGTACCCGAAGAAGATGAGGACAAAATTCGGCACGAGGTCAAGCTGGAGGACGAGGGACAAGGCAAGCTGGAGGACGAGGAGGAAGGCAAGCTGGAGGGAAAACTGCAGGGCAAGCTAGAGGGCAGTTTGGAAGGCAAGCTGGAGGGAAGACTGCAGGGCAAGCTAGAGGGCAGTTTGGAAGGCAAGATGGAGAACACACTGGAGGGCAGGATGGAGGAAAGGCTGAAGGCAAAACTGGAGGGCAAGGTGAAGAAAAGACTGGATGCAACCAAGGAAGAAAATTGGATGAGCAAAGGTAAGTTAGAGGGCAGGGTGGAAAGCAAGCTGGATGGAAAGCTAGAGGGCAAGGCGGATGAGAGACTAGAGAACATGGTGGAAGGTAAAGTGGAGGACAAGTTGGAGGGTAGGCTTCCGCAAGCGATCATCATTGGGGTTAAGAAGGGAGGAACTCGAGCTCTGCTGGAATTCCTCAAAGTTCACCCAGACATCAAGGCGCCGGGTCCGGAAATTCACTTCTTTGACCGACACTACGACCGAGGTCTCGAATGGTACAGGTGAGTTCTACGAGACCTTTACGTGTAATTGATGTAATGTAGTGTAACTTAATGCAAAACTGAATGCTACGTATAATGTAATTGTAAATGTACAAATGTAAATATACATGTTTTCCTATAAATGTAAACGTATACGTTTTTCTACAGCGACCGTATTGTCTCAGCCCTGCTCATTTTTAAATGAATTGTAATGTACACAATGCAAACAATACCACGGCACACTGTAGTCTAGCTGTCATATTGATTCTTAATAATAAGACGATTTATGTAGCGCCATAGACGGCCGAGGCCGAGAAAAGGGCGATGTACATGAGCACTATTATGGTTCTTTAAAAATGATTTGCTGACTGCAACCGCAAGGGGCGCAGTTATCGGTATCTGCGCTGTATATTCTCTCCATAAAACTGATGATAATATTAATGAAGTGGATTTAAGTAAATCAATATCTGTTGTTATCCATCATCGTTTTTATTGACCTACGAGGGCTTTCGAGAGTTACTTAAAAGGCGCTATATTAAGCGTCGATGGATGGATGGATGGATGGATGGATGGATGGATGGGTGGATGGATGGATGGGTGGATGGATGGATGGATGGATGGATGGATGGATGGATGGATAGGGGATTGGTGGATGGGTGGATGGGTAGATGGATGAATGAATGGACGGATGGATGGATAGATGGATGGATGGATGGATGGATGGATGTAGATAGATGGACAGACAGACAGACAGATAAATACATGCCTACATACATGCATATGCGCATAGAAAAACAGACACATGCATGCACTGTACATACGTATAAGGCAAAGACATTTACTAGAGTTGTACGGTGCCACATTTGCAAAAACCACGTATAAGCGTCGACTCTGAGTCAACAAATGAAGAGAGGATCCTATCAGTGCTGCTGCGAAAATCGCCTCGAAGAGGAACTACGTAGACCAACATAGACTAAACTGGTTAAACAGTGACTTTTTACTATTCCCATCCTGTGTATACTAATCTAATCTAATGTAATGTGATCTAATCTAATCCAAAGACTTCTGTAGGACCGTTATTATAATACAAAAGGCATCGGTCGATTGACACTTCGACTGAAAATCGCAGTCAAAATCATAATCCGCTGGAGAAGCCGGGTGGAATCCCGATAGGTGAGAGAAGCAAGAAGCCAGGCAATAGTGGGTAAAAGTATACGTGTATGCGCGTGCTGTCCAGTGAAGCCGAGTGCCATTGCATGCAATCATGCAAGTTGTCGAGTCGGTTAATATCGTGGGGTCAAAGATACAGCATGCTGCTGCTGCTGCTGCTGCTGCTTATCTGTCGATGTGAGAACAGCGGCAGAGACGAAGGCGTTGTCATCCGGGGAACCAACAGCGCAGCCTCAGCAACCCGGCGTAGTAGAAGCAGCGACCTGTGACTGTCCTAGTCTACAAATCATGCCAAATAACTTTAGCTTCTCTGTCTGTCTGTCTGTCTGTCTGTCTGTCTGTCTGTCTGTCTGTCTGTCTGTCTGTCTGTCTGTCTGTCTGTCTGTCTGTCACTCTCTCACTTTTTCACTATCTTAGAGCTGTCATAGAGATTCTCTTTACAGACGCTTTATAACTGCTCACAGTACACATGCTTGCCATATTCAGTTCCTTGGTGAATAGACAATATCGCCACAACCTAAGAACATATCAAACACTTTTGAATGTATACCACCCTTCGCTCGTCCATACAGGATCTCCTATTTCTCCCTCGTATGCGAACTGCTGCAGCCCAGTCCAGAAGTTTTGCCTACGTTGATCCCTTTGGTTGGAACGCCTGTCTAGAGAACTGCGACTTGAGCTCCTCTTTCTCCCCCTCTCAGTATTCCACAGGCGCCTGAAGACTGTACTGTTCAACGGTGATTTTACTTTTTCGGGTCGGGAGCGCCTCTGCTGAGTTTATCCTCTAAGAGTCGCTTTACAAATCTTAAATTACAATTACAGTTAGTCAAATAGGCCCTTTTCGTACATTATCAGGATACGAGCTGGCCCCCTCTCTTTCAGATTCGGACCAGGGCTCCCCAGCACTGGTGGGCTCTGCCGGTTGCTACTTCGAGCATCGACTTATTTCTTTGTCAAAATGGATCACGCTTCTCCAAATAGGTTTACGAGAAGCGAGCGACGGAATAACACACTGCTTACCATTCCACGATAATTCGAGGCGTTTTGCAATTCAGTTTCGTCACTCGGCCTACGTGTAATTACTGTATGAGTCAGATACTGATGACAAATACGTCAGAGGTGTCTAGTCTGTTTTTACGATGAACTGACTGATGTGTCGGCTCCTCATCGACGGCACAACACAATGGGCGAGAAAAGGAGCCACCGTCGAATAACAACACATGCATAATTTAGACTCTTAGTGACTCGGGCTCCAGACTCAGGCAAGTTATAATAAGACTCCTGTTCATCGGCTTCAAATGAATTATAGAAATACATCTCTCTCCGTCCCTCTCTGTCCCTCCCTCTCTATCTCTCTTCCTCTCCCTCCCTCTCTCTCTCCCTCCCTCCACTCTCTGTGTGATCATGTATATGGACAGACGAACACAAATACACAGACAGACAGACAGACAGACAGACCGACAAACAGACGGACGGACGGACGGACTGACAGGCAGACACTAGTAAAAGAGGCATTCTTGTTTTGAAAGAAGTCATATTACTGCATGTGTATTGTATAAGAATGGGTATATACAGTATTTGAGAAAATTTAAAAGGCGCTATATAAAAATTCTAACGTTACATACGTGCATACATACACACGCACACGCATACATGCACAACACAGAAGAAACTCATATACATAGACATACACATAGGCATACACATAAGCATACACATGGGCATACACATACACATGGGCATACAAATAAGAATACACATGCATACACATAGGCATACACATAGGTATACACATAGGCATACACATAGTCATACACAGAGGCATACACAGGCACACACATGAGCATACACATAGGCATACACATAGTCATACACAGAGGCATACACAGGCACACACATGGGCATACACATAGCCACACATAGGCATACACATAGGCATACACATGGACATGCGCATCGATGCTCTCGCTTAATTCCGCCTTGTAATTTGTCAATCAAGACACAAACTCCATCATTTTCTCTCGACTTTAAACGCCCGACGAGAACCATCTAAGACGTCCTCGCCCCATCACTAATAAACTTCTCCTCAGCAGCCGACCTCCTCTTCCTTCTCCTCCTCCTCCTCAGTCATCAATCGCTGATGTCTTAAGCAACCGACGTCCTCTTCCCCTCCACCACCCAACCAATCACCCTCCACCACCCAACCAATCACCCTCCACCAGCCCACTGCCAAGTGGCGCATCCAGGATTGTTTGCGTGTGGGAAGGGCATTTTCAGAGGGGCGCCACACACTGGCAGTCCACCGCCCACGGGTCTGGTCTGAGGGGCGCCGAAATATAACCAAGAGGGGCGGGGGCGAACCGCTCCCCTCGTCGATGGCTAAATCCGCCACTGCCCCTCTACATTCTGACGATTGGTGGATCGGTCGGTCACAACGTTCATCCATCCATCCATCCATCCATCCGTCCATCCATCCATCCATCCATCATTCATCCACCCACTCCATCCATTAGACATCCATCCATCCATCCATTCATCCATCCATCCATCCATCCATCCATCATTCATCCACCCACTATCCATCCATTAGACATCCATCCATTCATCCGTCCATCCATCATTCATCCACCCACTCCATCCATTAGACATCCATCCATCCATCCATTCATCCATCCATCCATCCATCCATCCATCATTCATCCACCCACTATCCATCCATTAGACATCCATCCATTCATCCGTCCATCCATCATTCATTCATCCACGCACTATCCATCCATTAGACATCCAGCCAGCCAGCCAGCCAACCAGCCATCCATCTATCCGTCCTTTCCTCCAACTATCCATTCATTCATCCATCCAACGATCCGTCTATCTGTCCATCCGTCAGTCCGTCCTTTCATCCATGCATCCACCAAACCACCCGTGCCACGCTCTTGAATTTCATGGCCGATAACAGCAGACACTAATATCAATCGAGTAGACACGCTCTTTCTCTAAACGTCTGTCACTTGGATCATGCACCGGCCCCACTCCCACCAGAGACCCTCCCTCCGGCAACGGTTCATACACGGGCTTTGCCTCTAGACAAACTAATCCCTGGCCACATTCGTCTTTCAGTGGCTGATCGTCTGCTTCAGACGATGTCCGACAATTTCCGTTCGTCGACAAATTGCCTGATTCTGGTTCTTTTATTAAAGACATCAAGTTCCGGTCCTCGATCGCTCCGTCCCACCGACCGACCGACATCCGTCGCTCCGAAGGCGATTATCTCGGACTTGGGGTCTCAACGACCGACTCCAGAGCCGGAGTTTTCATGGAGACACTTCTTAAAGCAGACCTATCACGTGTCCTTTGCCAAGATATACAGCTATACATATTACACTGGTTTATGTATGCATAGATGCAATTATACTATGTATGTATGCATGACTCGCACGCAGAAATCACATATGTATGCATGTATGTGTGTATGTATGTATGTATGTATGTATGTGTGTTTGTATGTATGTATGTATTGTATGTATGTATGCATTGTATGTATGTATGCATTGTATGTATGTATGTATGTATTATGTATGTATTATATGAATGTATGTATTGTATGTATGTATTATGTATGTATTATGTATGTATGTATGTATGTATGGCTTCATTTATGGCTGTATGTATATGTGTGTATATTCGTGTGTGTGTGAGTGTGTAGGTGTGTGTGTGCGTGTGTGTGTGAGTGTATGTGTATGTGGGAGCCGTGGGTATAGATGTGTAATTTTATGGTAATTCTGCTAAAGACCCTTGTCGTTGGCGCTTATAATTGCAATTAGAAGGAGCGGACTGTTCGCCTGTACCGCTCCATATTTGCAGACGACCCCGTCTGCTCTGCTTTGCAATCACCCGCCGACAACAATGGCAGCTGCAGCGATGGAGAATTACGAGCAATGCCATCTTGACAATGATGCCACTGGTGCTGCTGCTGCTGCTGCTGCTGCTGCTGCAGATGATTAGCAAGAGCAGAATGCCGTCGCTAAGGACAGGCCGAAATGGCGCCATAGTCCGCCTTCAACTGGACTGACATGAATGCCTAGGCCACTCTCTTTGAAACAATGCATGCGTGTATACAATGCAAGAATCCCTGGCTATTACTGCTTAACCATACATATATGCATGACTGACTGCATATGAATAGACATGTCTATATATATATATATATATATATATGTCTATATATATGTCATGATTGTCTATATATGAACATATATGTCTATGTGTATATATATATAACCATGTATGTGTTTGTCTGTTTATATATATGTCCATATATGTATGTCTGTCTATGTTTATATATATGTTCATATATGTATGTGTGTATGTCTATGTATATGTATATATATATATATGTCCATATATGTATGTGTGTATGTCTATGTATATATGTGTGTGTCCATATATATGTATGCGTGTATGTATATGCATTGTGCTTATACATAAGTATATATAGGCTTATGTCAATGTTCATTGATATATATGCGCGTTGCGAGTATCAGTCTATATTATCGACTGCGTTAGTGCACCAGCGTCTGTATTTATCTGAATAATAGAATAATCGCAATGGCCATTATAGCCGGCATATACGTAGATTTGATGCAGTATTATTCTCCAAATGCACGTATATAGGCCTACATGCCTGTAATATAGGCCTATATATGCACACCGAATTACTGAAGACCACGAGACATAAATAAATACCAAATGCCTGTAGACAATAGCGATGCCGGCAGAGCGCTTCTGTCTCTTACTCCATTTTTGAACGCATATTAAAGGTCTATATATTGGAGTATATATTTAATCATGGCATATGTGTATGATTATATGTAAAATATATACCTATATATCCTCGTATTGTGAATGGTACACAATGTATTTGGGTCTGTACAGATGTGAAATGATGTGAAATGTGTGTGGAACGATGTGAAATGTGTGTGTGAAATGCTGTAAAATGTGTCTGTGAAATGATGTGAAATGTGAGGCGAGGTCAAAACCTATCAAAGCATAATAGCAAAAGTCGTGTCCTTGACAACTGCAAATATCCGTATGTGACATATTGACATCCATAGAATATGTATACATGCATTAGTCTATCATGTATTCAGTGATCAATACACAGACTCTATTAATATATATATATATATATATATATATACAAGTTAGTCGATATTTAGAACAATAAATAAACATGAATTGATGTCAGTGAATTTGAAACTCTTATCCTGCTGATCCTTTGGTTATGTAGATGTCCGTTCCAGAGCGTCGGCTTTTACAATATAGGTCTACCTGTGCATACCTGTATAGGTCTATACGTGTGCGATTATTCCTGTGTTTCAGCTGGATGCGTGGAGCATTTGTTTTCCATGGTACCGAAGCTGCTACTGCAGCAGCAACAGCAGCTGAATGGTCGACAGCTTTTGTCTTTTCTGCTCTTGCGTCCTCCCGCATGCCTTAGATCGGCTTCTGAGGCCATAAAACGCGAATAAATGAGGGACCTTTGCTGCCCGCTGCTGCTGCTGCTGCTGCTGAAGTCTTTTGGTTTGCGACAAGCTGTTTTCCTCCCTCCCATCATGGATCAAAGCCAGTGCAGCGCTTTTGAGAGGTGCTCAAAGGCGCCATATAAATGCCTTGATGCTTACATATATCCATACGTGCATACATAGGTATGCATGCATCCATACGTGCATACACAGGTATACATCCATTCATGCAAGCATAGTGCATACATAGGTATGCATGCATCACTTGTACCAATATGTGTACCTAGATACATACTTACGTATACACGTCAGCATGTAGCCAGTATGGTTATTATTATTATTATTTCTGCATTTATTAAGCGCCACTTTCTAATGACTAAGCATCGATCGATGGCGCTGAGCAATTGTGGGTGAAGGATCTGCTCAAGGTTCCTACACAGTAACCGTCTTTACGGAGTTTCGAACCCGTACTCTCCGCGTTACAAGCCAAACGCTCTAACCAATCGGCTACAGTGCCATAGAAGTTTGGATCTATGCCGTGGGGATCGCAGCTACGTTGCGGTGGTGATAGATTTATTCTGACCTGAATGACTTGTTTTGCTGGTTACTGAACACCATCTTCCTTTATACAGTCATCGCCTTTAGCTACCATTCCGCACTTCCTGCTCATTCAAGTGAAGTATCGTCTGATTTCTGTATCGTTTAATGTCGTTATTTTCTCATTTTTTCTCATTTATCTTTTCCCGCCTTAATAAATTGTCTTTACTTAAGTAAGTCTTTATGATTTATTAATATTTCTTAGCCTCTGCCTGTCTCTATCTGCTGTCTAAGCGCTCACCGGTTGAGAGGTTTGGCATCAACACCATCGCATCTCTGATTGAGTAGAAGATGGCTCACCTGGTTGCCATCTCTCTCTCCCTCTTCCTCTCTCTCTTCCTCTCTCTCTCTCTCTCTCTATCTCTATCTCCTTCTGTCTCTCTGTCTATCTATATCTCTTTCTCTCTCTATTTCTCTCTCTCTCTCTCTCTCTCTCTGTCTCCCTCCGTCTCTCTCTGTCTCTGTCTCTATCTTTCTCTCCCTTTCTCTCTCTCTGTCTCTCTCTGTCTCTCTCTGTCTCTCTCTGTCTCTCTGTCTCTTTCTCTGTCTCTGTCTCTCTGTCTCTCTCCGTCTCTCTCCGTCTCTCTCTGTCTCTCTCTCTCTCTCTCTCTCTCTCTCTCATCCTTTCCTCCGGCTTATAATTGCCTCAAATTCACCGTAATTTCAAATTGCCATTGCTCTTAGACACACGTTTTGTCTGCGTATACTCTGAAAGCCTGGATCCTCGGGCGTTCTTTGTGGCTGGTCGGTAGCCTTGAAATTCATTGCCTAATTCTGCGAGTTCTGTCAGTTCATTAATGTCATTCAGGTCGAAACTTAAGACTCATCTACTGCAAGATGCTAAACAGCGTTTTATCCGATCTTCTGATTTTCCTACACTGTCAACAATTCCGTTTTTATACGAGCTAAGTATGCGCTGTGATGGGTTAAAATTGCCCCAAGACAAGCTTGACTGGGATTCCCCGTTTATTGACGTTTATTGAATATCAGATTTCGACAGACCTCTCTAGGCTTTTGAGTTTTTACTATATGCGGTTTCGCTTAAAGCGACCTTCGGTAGATGCCTTGGTCGTGGGGATAACGGCGCTATAGAAGTCATTAGATTAGATTAGAATCCACATTGAATACATGTCTGGTTGCATGCGTTATCTCCAGATAATGGCCACACTATAGTGATCGTCCAATTAACAGTCAACCAGAATAGAAATTATCTGTAACCTGCATGCATTCTGTTGAGCTGAGGATAGAAATCGATTAAACTCTAAGGTAGTCGCTGGTTAGATTAAGTTATGTATAGGGCAGTGCTTTTTTTCAGACGGAACGCTCCGGAACGGCGTTCCGACACCTTTTTCGGCTAATAAAAATAATTTAGTTTTTAATAAAAGAATTGTGTTACTAAGTTATTTTAATTATGCAATATAATGTAATTTATCTTAATTCAATTTCAGTGATTACAACTTTACACTGTTTTCAATGTTTATTGATTGATAAAAATAATGAAATTGTAGCATAAAGTTCCATAATTGTTCAGTTCCGGCACCTTTTTTCTAGAAAAAAGCACTGTGTATAGGTCTAGCTGTCGGATCTGTTTACAAGTCGTAACGTACCTCATTCGGTGTAACGTAGCTCAGGCAAAATCTAACACGTATTTGTAAGACACTCATATTCAAATCCAATATAAACTATCAACAACCTACGGTACGATATTACTATTATTTTATTTAGCGCCTTTGTGAGGTTTCTAAAAGACGGTATATAAACATCTAGATATATACATACATGCATTTTAGTTAATGTAACTAAACCTCAAAGAGACTCAGATGGATCTAGCAGTAGTAGTTCCAATGTTTAACGACATCTTATGCATCAAAGGCCGTTGACGTCGCCCTCCTCCTTCATCCGGGCTTGGGACTGGCACTACCCGACTAAAGGCAGTGGCGGAGTTCAAGTGGATCTTTATATATATATATATATATATATATATATATATATATATATATATATATATATATATATATATATATATATATATATATATATACTGTATATATATATATATACTGTATATATATATATATATATACTGTATATATACTGTATATATACTGTATATATATTATGGGCGTAGATACGTTTGCATGCATAGACTTCTTTAAACTTAGGTTTCGTTTGTTTTTGCGATCTGTGTATAGATTCGGTTCAGATCCGTTTCGATAAGATCTTTTCGGCGACGTAATCTCCGTAAACGCAACAGTCGGCCAATTAAATCGAGTCGGCTTTCCATCCCCCCCTTGGAAGCGTAATCCTTATTCGTGGCGTCTATGGAACGCTGATTTCCATCAATTACTTCCCAAACTGCCTCCCTCGTTGTCTTCCAAACAGTCAATGGACGCAATATCACGATCCCGTTTGTACAACGTATACGCATGAAGGCCATTATATATATATATATATATATATATATATATATATATATATATATATATATATATATATATATATATATATATATATATATATATATATATATATATATATATATATATATATATATATATATATATATATATATATATATATATATATATATATATATATATATATATATATATATATATATGTACAACTACTACATATTTTATATATATAGGCCTGCAGCCTATGCATGTATATTTTCATATATAACTATTATATGTTTAATATAGACAGGAACTATTGTGATCATATGCATATATGTATGTACAAATATATACATAGGCGTATGTATATGATATTATATGTGCATATATTATACATAAAATGTCTTATATATATATTAACAGGACTTTCGCTCTTGTAACTGTATTGTGAAGGTTGATGATACTTTTGAGAGATTATTGTTATCTTTAAGCTTCAGACTTGACAGAATCAAATCCACCATTGAACAGACCGCTTTTACACCATTGACGCTGTACTTTACACTACATTGTAGGCTTATGATTATACGTATGTACGTACGTATGTATGCATGTATGCATGTATGTATGTATGTATGTATGTATGTATGCGTATATGTACGTACGTATGCATGTAGGCATGTATGTATGTATGTATGCATGCATATATGGTATGTATGTTACATTCTTGTATGTATATATGTATATTACATTCATTATGTATGTATGTATGTATGTATGTAGGCATGCATGTATGTATGTATGTATGTATGCATGTATGTATGTATGTATGCATGCATACATGGTATGTATGTTACATTATTGTATGTATATATGTATATTACATTCATTATGTATGTATGTATGTATGTGTGTATGTATGTACGCACGTACGTATGTATGTATGTATGTACGTACGTATGCATGTGTGTATGTATGTATGTATTTATGTATATATGTAAGTATATATGCATGTGTGTATATATGTATGTGTATATGTATGTATGTATGTATGTACGTGCGTATGCATGTGTGTATGTATGTATAAATGTAAGTATATATGCATGTGTGTATATATGTATGTATGTATGTATATATGTAAGTATATATGTATGTATGTATGTATGCATGTATGCATATATGGTATGTATGTATGTATGTATGTATGTTTATATGTATGTATGTATGTTACATTCATGTATGTATATATGTATATTACATTCATTATTATTATTATTATTATTACGAAAATTTGTAACTCGCGCAAAGTCACACCGAAATGTGAATCGGAGGCGCGGATGTATGTATGTATGTATGTATAATTCTTAGTTAACAAAAATGCTTTCGACCGAAGCCATTATAATCGACTGCGTCAATCGTATGTTGTCTGGACAAAGACTAGTGCCATCGCGTAGGACTAGATAGGGTAAGGAAATGTCGCGAGGTCAACGGCCCACAAGACGTCGTTGAACACTAAACAAATTTTCTCTTCTAATGCGTTGTTAGCCGGCATCATCGGTTCTTTACTGTAGGAATTCAGTCGTATTGTCCGACATTGTATAGAATCTCTGCCATTGTAGAATCCCTTCCACCGAGTAAGACTACGCAAGCGAATTGCTCCACCTCCCTTTGGCAATCTTAGTCTAATCATACCTTTGCGAAGTCTATCTCACCTCATTCAAATCCAGTCGAGTTTAGTCTAATCCAGTCTAATCCAGTCCAATCCAGTCCAATCTAATCCAATCCAATCTCTTTTAATCATTCGTCAATTGACAACTTGCCTTTTCCAATCCATTGCCAGTCGACAAATTTTCTCTTCTAATGCGTTGTTAGCCGGCATCATCGGTTCTTTACTGTAGGAATTCAGTCGTATTGTCCGACATTGTATAGAATCTCTGTCATAAATACATAAATACATACAAACATACACACATGCATACGTACGTACATACATACATACATACACGCATACATACATACATACATACGTACGTGCATACACACATACATACATACATACATAATGAATGTAATATACATATATACATACAAGAATGTAACATACATACATACCATATATGCATGCATACATCAATAGATACATGCATACATACATACATACATGCGTTCAATTTAGACACCTTTAAATAACTTCCACTCCGAGGTATATATTCATCAATCGCATTCGATCACGCCACTGCCTTTTTTGGGGGTAGTGCCAGTTCCAAGCCTGGATAAAGGAGGAGGGCGATGGCAACGGCCTTTGATGTCATAAGCTGTCGTTAAACTGAGGAACTAAGATCACTAGATCAGCGGTGGTTTGCTTTGCTTCTCGCTTAAAGTCAAGTACTAAACGAAAGTCTATGGTTCCGTATGTCGTAAAGACTGCTATGATAATCAGATCATAAAAACTCCTTTTTTGCCACTCGCCTTCGACTGTCTACCAGTGACGTATTTCCGAAAACTGACGGGAATAATTTTAAGTTTTGATCAGAAGCTCAAATTCTATGTAAAACATAATGAGATGATAAAAAAATAGCAATAAATAATAAATGATAGTAATAAATACTACTACTTCTACTACCACTACCACTACTGCTACAACTACTACCACTACCACCACTACTACCACTACCACTACTACTACTAATAATAATAATAATAGTGATAGTAGTAGTAGTAGTAGTAATGATTATGATTATGATTATGTTGGTAGTATCTGAGCATTTGTATCTGAGTATTTATATAGCTCCTTTTGAGAACCTCTCACGGAATCTACACGGTTAACATTTAATAATATATTATTGAAACACATAAAAAATAAAATAACGTGAAAATCTGTCGCTGTTACGGAGAGGCATCGGCGAGAAAGAGGCAAAGGTTGACGGAGGAATGGGGAGGGATGGGGAGGAATGGGGAGGGAGTAGGGTGGTGGTGTTCAAAGAGACACCGCCAACGCCGCCCACGACGTATAGTTGGCCATTAATTCAATTACCCCAAATGGCGCTGGACGACGAAGACGACCCCGCACACCATCAGTAGCAGCAGCAGCTTCAGCCTCTGCAGCAGCAGCAGCAGCCGAGAGGATGACGATGGATGCAATATCTCGTTGTTGCTTTTGTGTCTTCGTCGGCCTTTTGTTTGCTTATTGGAGGCAAACAGAACAGATTATGACCGTCCCGACACTTCGCAACATATATATATATTTATATATATGTTACAATATGTATATATACATATCTATATATATGCATACATAAGTGCACATACCTATACACACATATATATATACATAGGTCCATGTTCATATATATGTATATGCGTGCAGACTTGTTCATATATATATGTGTGCAAAGTCATGAATTTTATATATATATATATCAATATATATTTAAACAGACGCCATACATATATATAAACACGTCCAAAAAATATATGTATATACGTTTGTGCACATATACATATATTATATTCAAATGCTTGGCGTTCTCTCTTTATAGTCTCACAATAGGTACTGGGCAGAGATAGGGAAGGAGGCACGAAGAGAGGGAGGGACGGAGGGAAGGTAGGATGAAAGGAGCAGGAAGGAGGGAGACAGAAAGGATAAGGAAGATTGAAACGGATGATTCGTTCTGGCGTTAGAGGATGCGTGGAGAGTGGGAGAGATGTGTTAGAACAGAGGTTGGAACTAGACAGGAGCATGGAGTGTAGGAGAGAGAAGAGGGAAGAAATAGAAGAGAAGAGGATTTGAGAAAAAGGAAATCGGAGAGGGGAAGGTAGTGGTATGCAAGTGGCATGAACGAGAGAGAGAGAGAAGGTAAAAATATTAGATAGATAAATGGATAGATAGATAGATAGATAGACTGATAGACAGACAGACAGACAGACAGACAGACATACAGATAGATAGATAGATAGGTAGATAGGTAGGTAGGTAGGTAGGTAGGTAGGTAGGTAGGTAGGTAGGTAGGTAGGTAGGTAGGTAGGTAGGTAGGTAGGTAGGTAGGTAGGTAGGTAGGTAGGTAGGTAGGTAGGTAGGTAGGTAGGTAGGTAGGTAGGTAGGTAGGTAGGTAGGTAGGTAGGTAGGTAGGTAGGTAGGTAGGTAGGTAGGTAGGTAGGTAGGTAGGTAGGTAGGTAGGTAGGTAGGTAGGTAGGTAGGTAGGTAGGTAGGTAGGTAGGTAGGTAGGTAGGTAGGTAGGTAGGTAGGTAGGTAGGTAGGTAGGTAGGTAGGTAGGTAGGTAGGTAGGTAGGTAGGTAGGTAGGTAGGTAGGTAGGTAGGTAGGTAGGTAGGTAGGTAGGTAGGTAGGTAGGTAGGTAGGTAGGTAGGTAGGTAGGTAGGTAGGTAGGTAGGTAGGTAGGTAGGTAGGTAGGTAGGTAGGTAGGTAGGTAGGTAGGTAGGTAGGTAGGTAGGTAGGTAGGTAGGTAGGTAGGTAGGTAGGTAGGTAGGTAGGTAGGTAGGTAGGTAGGTAGGTAGGTAGGTAGGTAGGTAGGTAGGTAGGTAGACAGACAGACAGACAGACAGACAGACAGATAAATATATATACAGACAGACAGCGAGAGAGATTATGAAAGAGTGAGAGACACAGTTAATGAGACAATGCAAGAGAGTGAGAAAGAGTGAGCAAGAGAGACACAGATTCAGAGAGGAGGCGTGCAGACACGGAATAGGACACAAGGAGGGACGCAAGCAGGATGTAGAGACACTGACACTGAAAGAAAGACCAAGATTAATAGACAAACTGAAAAGATGAAAGACATTAAATATAAACGACAGAGGCAGAGACGGCGAAAGAACACAAAACCATGAAATCAAAACGCACAGAGGACCAATCCAAAAGCAGGCGGAGACCAATCCAAAAGCAGGCGGAGACCAATCCAAAAGCAAGCAGAGACCAATCCAAAAGCAGGCAGAGACCAATCCAAAAGCAGGCAGAGACCAATCCAAAAGCAGGCAGAGACCAAAGCTGCAAACGTCTGACGAATAAAACCCGATAAGAAAAGACAACAAAATCGAGATATCGCAAGAGAACTTCATTTTGTTCACTGACACCCTGAATCGTATTTGACCAAAAACAACTCTCAATATAGTCTTGCTATTTCAAAGTCGGCGACTGAGATATCGACCAAAGCAGAAAGCTGTGTTTGAAGTCGCCTCAGATTCAACGTCCGTTTATTTCCTTCTCAGACCCTCGCGGTCTTATCTACCAGTCCATAAAAACGTTTTATGGCTTGAAAGGGGATTCTTGCATCAGCCATTTTTGTGACGAAATGTGACAATGGTTAGCCGATCAAACATCTTCAAAAATTGTGATGACATGCATAAAAACATACACGAACTTACATATACATATATACATGCATACAGTTCATACATATACATATGTACATGCATACAATACATACAAATACATACATATATAAATATACATACAATACACATAAACACATACATACATACATGCAATACATACACACACATACATGCATACATACAGACACATATACATACATTCATGCACACATACACACGTACATATACACAAACATACGTACATATATACATATATACATACATTCAGACATACATATACATACATACACACATACATTCACACATACATACATACATACATGCTGACAGTACCCTAAGATTAAGTGGGCGTGTGACGTTTCTCCCCGTCTGAATCCTGATTCCGATTCCACCGCTGCTAATATGTTAATGCATTATACAGACAGGTATATCTAACGTCATTAACTCCTTGTTTTCCATCGTGAAATGGGGTTAAAAGGGTTAAAGACGAACTCGACTCACTCATGCAAGATCGACAGAAAATCGGTCGTCGATAAACTTTCTCAGATCCCAGCTCGCTTCGTGCGCTATATAAAAAGCAGTTACTTGGAACGTTGTAACTCAGTACCGAGCGTCGGGGTCTGTCTTCCTGCGTCACTTCCGTTTCAAGATGACCGACCGAATCGTTCTCCCTCCCTCTTTCTTTCCCAGTATGCTCTATTCCGCCGCGTTCCTGCAGTCTCGCTTCCGGTGCGAGTCACGTGACGCTTTACAACAATCCGCTGTTATCGCTCACGGCTTCTCGGCGCACGAGAGAACTGGAATAAGCGACCTCGAATCGCATATCCATGTAGCAGCCGACGGCGTTGAAGCCGTCTCATCCTATTAAACGTATCACCACGAAATTGGTTCCAGTACATTCCGACCCATCACTCTCTCTGAAGTCCGAATGTGCGTGCCTTTAAAGTAATGTCTACTAAAGACAGACACTTTTCTTAAAAGGTGGCCTCGTAATCGGAATCGTAATCGTAAATTTGTAAAGCGCTACTTCAAGGTAATTGTAATGGTAATCTGACATTTCTAAAGCGCTACTTCAAGAATAGACTCATCAGATGCGCTCCCGACCCTAATCAGTGAGACCACTGTCAAATGAGACAAACTTCCGGCTCTTGAGAAACAACGGAAGGGACAAACTGAGGAACTCAAGCCTCATCATAGGCGCTCCCGGCCCATCCCAGAACTGGGAAATAATACGGTTTTCAAGCGCTTACGGAAGAGGGAGGGGAGAGGGATAGAAGTCCCCGTCGAAGGTCGGCAGGTAAGCCATTCCAGGAAGCAGGCCAGCAATAGTAAAGCCTGTTAATGATGGATTGGTGTGGTAGTGCATGTTAGAGCCTCAACCGAACCGTACACTGCACCTAAGTTCTGGAACGATCTCCCTCCTGAATTTCGCAAATTCTCTGTTCCTCTGTTCCTTCCGTCGTTCACCCATCATCATCTGTCTCAAGTCCCTCTATCTGTTACTCCTCAGGCTTTCCATTCAAAACTGAAGTCCCACCTTTTCAAGAAATCCCACCCTGATCCATCCAATCCGCTGCCTTCCCATTTCTTTCAGCTTAAACACAGAGCCACCCTAACAGCTCCTTTCCCCCTTCTTTCTCTGGTCTTCTGGCAACCGGACTTGGTTCTTGACATGACATCTTTGGACAACCCCACTGACTTGACGCAGGGCTCCTGAATAAGCTTCTTTCCCCCTTCTCTCTGGTCTTCTGGCAACCGGACTTGGTTCTTGACATGACATCTTTGGACAACCCCACTGCCTTGACACAGCGCTCGTGAATAGGCTAAGACCCTGAGCCCATATGCTATAAGTAACTCTTTAGAAATTTCGAGTTTACGATTACGATTACGATTACTAAGATCGTTTGGCAACGTTTTTCTGAGAAAATCTTTATAGATGTGTGTAAACAAGTTCATTACTGTTATTTTTTTACACTAACCATGTAAATTAACTCAACTAGCCACAAAGAGCTCAAGAAACATTCTCAGCTTAAGTCGCACCTTTTAGAACTGTGCAATAGCCATTTCTCATCGCCTTCGAGTGAATCTTAACGCGCTATAAAAATGTTCCTATGCTTACATACATACCGACATAAATACAACGTGCAACAGAGGAAGCTTCTAGACATAGGCTGTATGATAGCCTCATGGCATACAAACCTTCATAGTGGCTGAAATAACAGACACTTCTGGCTGATAACATTATAGTCCTACTTTGACTATCTAGTAGTACGCCACAGTCATTGAGCGTTCTGGCCACAGAAATATCAGCTGTTACCTGATTTTAATTTGGACAGCACCCATCAGACGTCAATGCATCGGTCTTACTTACGCACACGAATGTATCGTTATTCACGAATTATTAACGTCATTCATGAATAAGTAATAATGCTAATTAAAACGCTAATTAATCGTTGTTCGTTGCCTACGATGCGCGAATGGACCAGCGCACACGTGCACGTCGCTGACATAAATATTTAAATTACCCTAAGGGAATTATATAGCGCCATATTACGGACCATTAGTGCAATGAATACGCGCCCCATGGCACGTGTGTACTAAGCCTTTGCCAAAATGCGTGATGTGCTTAGTCGATTGTTTTCCATTGGTCGGTAGACATATCCTAATTACTGTTGAACTACCTACTCCCCGATAGTCCTAGGCCTACACCTAGTGGACTGTCAGCATGTATGTATGTATGTATGTATGTATGTATGTATGTATGTATGTATGTATGTATGCATGAATGTATGAATGTATCTATGTATGCATGCATGAATGTATACATGTATGTATGTATGTATGCATTTGTGTATGTATATATGTATGTATGTAGGTATGTATGTAAGTATGTATGTATGTATGTATATATGAATTTTAGGTATGTATGAATGTATGTATGTATGTATGAATGTATGTATGTATGTATGAATGTATGTATGTATGTATGTATGTATGTATGTATGCATGCATGAATGTATGTATGTATGTTGTATGCATGAATGTATGTATGTACGCATGCATGAATGTATGTATGTATGTATGTATGTATGTACATATGTATGTATGTATGTACATATGTTTGTATGTATGTATGTATATATGTATGCATGAATGTATGCGTGTGTATGTATGTATGTACGCTTACATATGCAGTATGTATGTACATGTATGTATGTGTAGATGTTTGTGAATTATGCACATGTCTTTAATTTTGTATGCTGATTATTACGTCTGGTTTGTTGTATGATATAATTTTATGTAAGTGGATTTGCTGGGCAGCGTTTCGTGTTGTTGTATTTGCGTCTAATTAAAGACCGAATCGTGGATTCATAAAAAAGGAATGTAGATCCGAAATACTATGTCTATAACGAAAATTTCCAACAATGAAAGGAGAGTAGAGTAGAGTAGAGGAGAGGAGAGGAGAGGAGAGGAGAGCAGAGGAGAGCAGAGGAGAGCAGAGCAGAGCAGAGCAGAGCAGAGCAGAGCAGAGCAGAGCAGAGCAGAGCAGAGGACAGGACAGGACAGGAGAGCAGAGCAGAGCAGAGCAGAGGACAGGACAGGACAGGACAGGAGAGCAGAGCAGAGCAGAGCAGAGCAGAGCAGAGCAGAGCAGAGCAGAGCAGAGCAGAGCAGACAAGACAAAATAAGAGGAGAGGAGGGGAGAGGAAAAGAGAGAAGACGAAAGCAGAGAAAGGAAGACAAAATAAGAGAAGAGAAGAAGAGAGAAGAGCAGAGAAGAGCAGAGAAGAAAAGAGAATACAAAAGAAAATAGAAGAGCAGACAAACTAAGAGAAGAGAAGAGAAGACAAGATGAGAGAAGAGGAGAGCATAGGAGAAGAGAGAAGACAGAAAAAGACAAAAGGAAGGCAAAATAAGAGAAGAGGAGAGCAGAGCAGAGAAGATGAGAGAAGAACAGAGAAGAGAAGATAAAAGAAGAAAAGAGTAGGAAAGATAGTAAGGGAGTAAACAGGATTGTTGAACTCGGGGAATTTCGCTGCACATGTTCTCGGTTTCTCAACGCAGTCCGGCTCTAATTCGACCAAGTCCTCTGCAGACATCTGACAGAACCTCTTAGCGGCGGCGCTCTTACCTGGATTAGTGTCAGCGAGCCGTCCGCGTGTCAGTTGATTAACGGTTGGCACCAGCTCTGCGACAGGTGTGACGCTAAGCACGACATGATTTGTGGCTCGCTGCTTCTCGTGTTTACACCTGCATCACGCCGGACAACCTCTCGGTGTTGGCTGAGCCCCCGACAACGGAATGCACGCACATCTTCGAAGAGTATACACATAGGCATCGGTAATCTTTTAGATAAATGACGACGCAAGAACGCATCAGACTGAACCCATCTATATCTGTCTGAAGTGTGTGTTTTTGTTCCGTGTGTTAATTTGTGTAAAATTGATGTTTTTGTAATTCCTGTAAAATATTGTTTTTGTTCTGATATATTAATACAGGTAAAATGGATGTTGTTTCGTTTATTAATTTATGGAAATGAATGTTTTTCGTGTTTTTTTGCGTTTCTTGTTTTTTACGAAAACGTTTGTTTTAGATTTTCATACATATGCAGTGCACATGTTTTAGTCATACACAGCTATACACACGTACGTTTAACAGACTGAGCATCGAACGAAAAGACATATAAAAGACAGACAGCGATGCGCACACAACACAAATACAGAGGAGACTACAAAAAATTGAGAGAGAAAGAGGGGAGTGAGTTGGAGAAAGATTTGAAGCAGAGTGGGAGAGAGTGAGAGAGAGTGGGAGAGAGACTGGAAGAGAAAGAGAAAGAGAGAGAGAAGCAGATAGAGAGAGAGAGTGGAAGAAAGAGAGTGGAAAAGAAAGAGAAAGAGAGAGAGAAGAAGAAGAAGAAGAAGAAAGAGAGAGTGGAAGAGAGAGAGAGAGAGAGAGAGAGAAGAAGAGAGAGAGAGATAGACAGAGAGAGAGTGGAAGAGAAAGCTTGGTAGACAGAGTGAGAGAGAGAGAGTGAGTGAGAGTGGAAGAAAGAGAGAGTGGAATAGAGAGAGAGAGTGGAAGAGAGAGCTTGGGGGACAGAATGAGAGAGAGAGAGAGAGAGAGAGAGTGGAGAGAGATTGGGAGAGAGAGAAAGTGAGAGAAAGAGAGTGAGAAAGATTGGAAGAGAGAGATTGGAAGAGAGAGATTGGAAGAGAGAGATTGGGAGAGAGTGAGAGAGAGAGACGGTGGAAGAGATAGTGAGAGAGACAGAGAGAGAGAGAGAAAGACAGTGGGAGAGAGAGGGAGACTGAAAGACGACGAAACAGGAAGAAAACAGAGAACATCACAGGAATTGAGTACAAGACAGCGAGCAAGTACTGAGCAACCTAACGAGTGAACGACTGAGCGAGCGAGCGAGTGAGCGAACAAATGAGTGATTGCGTGAGTAGAGACCGAAGCTGCAACGGACGGTGCGGGGAGGGAGGCCTCAGCAGAGCGCGGGAAACAAGAGTCGATGAGTGGGCGCCACGTTTCTTGCCAATTACAATGGAACCGGCGTCCGTCTGTCACCAGCTTCGCCTGTTTCCTCGTTGCAGCTCAGTCACTCGACCTATGGTGACAGACACCATAGTAACGACGCCGTCTCTGCCTCTGCAACCGTTCCATGCAATGCCGCCGTCGCTGATGTAGATGCCGGTCCTTGTCCCGCTATAGAGAAGAAGACGACGGCGAAGATTCGCTTTTGTATAAATTATATTCGTGACGCCATCGTCACAATTGAATAATTATTGCTCCGGCGAATGTCCAGCGCACAGCGGCGCACGCCAAATGAACAAGTCTCATAATTTTCATCGTTTCTCGGTCACCTTCCGTAACTGCCTCTTTCCCTCCCTCCTCTCTTGTCTCTCTCTCTATATATCTTTACATGTTTTTCCGTTTCTCTCTCTCCCCCCTCTCATCCATTGATCCATGCATCACTTCGTTCATCAATCCATCCATCCATCCATGAATCCATCATCCATCCTACAAGCCATCACCCATCAGTCCATCAATCGATGGATAGATGATTTTCTGTCCGTCAATCCATCCATCCATTCATCCATCCATCCTTCCATCCATCGATTGATAGATGGATGGTTTTCTAATCCCTCAATCCATCCATCCCTCCATCCATCCATCCATCCATCCATCCATTCCATCCATCCATCCATCCATCCATCCATTGTGATTAAGCCAAACTGCAAAAGATAAGTCAATGGTAGATACTCGGAATTAATGAGGGAGGGAAAGTTCCCATATTTTTCCGATACACATTGGACCGTACACATCACACTGGCGCGCTTTAAATCAATTTACATTACATCACTTCCGGTCGTATTGTAACATAGCATTTGTATAGCGCATTTGTATCGAGCTTCGTCGCAAAGTAGTGCCTTATATGTTCTAGGCTGAGCCTTACACGAGCTTCGGTTCTAGTTAAATCAGACTTTTTCAGTGTATGCAGCAGATTTAACATAAAAAACGTGCACACAACTTATACATTTATGGATATAAAACCGCGTCGCTTGAACCTTGAACTCATCGCGTTATTCGCTCATATCCCGTTCAGTGAATTTCCGCTTCCGGGCCGACAAACTTCCCCGGAAACTGTTGCATTTGAGGATAGAATTAAACGTGGTTGTTAGCGATTTGATTTATACCCAGGCGTGAACCAAGATCGATAGTCGGATTCGTCTTGCGAGTGGACGGGACTTGGTCGGGAGAGAGGGACTAACCTGCGGACTAGCCACCCCGTAATCACGTCTTACGCAAGGATGGACGTCGGCCAAGAATTCTCCGTCTATGTTTAGGATCTACACAATGTAGGCCTTCGAAACAGCAGTCTGTTCCCACGCCTATGAAGCGTTCGTTTATATTCAGGGCCATTTGCAGAATAGGCCAACATGCATGGTTATCTGAAAACAAAATCTGTCTCATCCATAGCAGATAATAGATAACAGGAAGATAACAGAAACGGAAATGCATGGGAGAAAGGTGGATGAGCAGAAGAAGAGGACGTGGAGAAAAGAAGAAAGCGGAGGAAGCGAATGAGGAGGAAGAACCTGATTAGGCCGTTTCTCTTGCTCTCTCTCTCTCTCTCTCTCTCTCTCTCTCTCTCTCTCTCTCACATATATATATATATATATATATGTGCATATATATATATATGTATATATATATATATATATGGCAGTTGCGTCAGTCAATGAGTGAGTGAGTGAGTCAGTCAGTGAGTCAGTCAGCAGTCAGTCAGTCAGTCATTCAATCAATCAATCATTCAATTAGTCAATCAAGCCCATCAATAAATTCAACCAGTCAATCCCTTGAATCAGGCAAGGCGAAGTGAAAGGCCCGATCCCCACATGAAACTCCACATCAGTATCTGATATTATGTCTCGCGTTGTCCATTGTAGATCTCTGATGCCACCGACGACCGAGAACCAGGTGACCATCGAGAAGACACCCAGCTACTTCGTCACCAACTCCGTGCCGAACCGCGTCTACAACATGTCGCGGACCGTCAAGCTGATACTCGTAACGCGCGATCCGGTAACGCGCGCCATCTCCGATTACACGCAGGCCGCCGCCAAGCGCCGCGAGTCGCGAACTTTCGAGCAGATGGCCTTCCTCGATAACTCGACCGGTCCAGTGGCCACGTCCTGGGGAGCGATCCGCATCGGACTGTACGCCAAGCACCTCGAGAAGTGGCTGCACTACTTTCCGATCTCGCAGTTTCACTTCGTTCACGGCGAGCGACTCATCGATGACCCGGCCGCAGAGATGGCACTGATCGAGGACTTTCTCGGGGTACGGAGAGTCGTTACGGAAAAGTACTTCTACTTCAACGCGACCAAGGGATTTCCGTGCCTGCGCAAGGCCGAGGGAAACGGAAGTCCGCACTGTCTGGGTAAAACTAAGGGGAGGGTACATCCGGTGGTTGATGAAATGGTGTTGAAACGTCTGCGACACTTCTACAGACCTTTCAACGAGAAATTCTATCGACTGACTCGTATCAACTTCGGCTGGTCGTAGTGTAATGACTGTGTTATAACTAGTCAATCCCATCGCCGTACAATCATCTGGATTACGTATATATATATATATACAGTATATATATATATACAGTATATATATATATATACAAGTATACATTGTGATCATCGTATGATCATGTGAGTCACATGCAGACACTCCTCTTTCACGGATCCTGTCCTGACTCCCCTTTTCCCTCTTATCTCTCTTTCCGCTCCAATCCCAAACATCACCCACTGTAGCCGTCACGCTGTCTCCCTTCCTGACTTTTGGATCTTGACCTGGAACCGTACCCATTTGCCTATCGATTTGATTTTGACTGAGCGCCTGTGAATAAGCTGGTCCCCGCGACGTGGCTTTCGTTGGGCGATGTAGAAATCTCGAGATTACGATAACGATATCCGATTGTGAGAGAAGGTAGCCAATTGGTTAGAGCGCTCAGCCTGTAACACGAAGTGTACGGGTTCGAGCCTCCCCCCTTAGACGGTTGATGTGTAGGGACCATGAGCAAGTCCTTCACTCACAATTGCTCAGCGCCATCGATTGATGATTAGTCATTAGACAGTGGCGCTTAATAAATTCAGAAATATTAAATAATAATGTTATGGTCATCGCATGTATAAAGCTACTGCACAGAACTTGCAGTCACATATGATGTACATTGGAATATATTGGTAACATACATCATCATTGGTTAATACAGGTATAATAGGTCAAAGGTCAAAAAGTTTGATATTGTAAATAATTATGTATTCAGCTGTTCTAGATTCTGTAGATATTTTGAGTTTGTTGTTAAAGAGATTTTTACATTGGTTGTAGTAATTATGAATTAATCATGGATGAATCTGTCCTTTGAATCCACAGAAAACAGTCCAGTCAAATAATTTCGAACTGCCTATAATTACGCAGATCAACGTTTTCTGTATATAAGACGACACACCTTGTGAAAGTCTCTCTTGTAGGCGCTGTTGAAATTACATTATATGCAGGTCTATACAACAATTACGTACTAAGTATATACTTAGCTGCTTCACAACAAAGATTATTATTTTGCTTATTATTTATTGATTTACTGCAATTATTACAAATCTTTATCTGTGGGTTAACAATTTGTCCAGGGCCTTTACACGCAGTCTGGACTGAATGCGCGAAACAGCAATCGTCGGTTTACAAAGCCATGCATCGCTACCGAATAGACACAGTGCCGCATAAATTATCAGAGGCTTAGTTGACCTGGTGGGTTCAGACAGGTGCTCCACAGCTGCCCCACGCCTTCGAAGGGTGTGCCATACAAGAGCGAAATATTACTAACAACGCACGATTGCTTAAATCACATAGGCGTATATTAATAATTAACCTTAAAGTGTTGAGCCTGTCAGGATAGGTAATTTGCTTGTTAACTTCACGCATGCACTAGGCATACAACGACAATGACGACAACGGTGATGATGGTGATGATGATGGTGATGATGATAATGGTGGTGGTGATGATGATGATGTTGATGATGATAATGATAATGATGACAACGACGACAACGGTGATGATGATGATGATGATGATAATGGTGGTGGTGGTGACGATGATGACGACGATGATGATGATAATCTGTTTAGTAGATTATAACGGTGATTTTGACGACAAAAAAATCGTATTGATAAGCAGCAGTCAAATGAGTACAACATGAGATTTTTCCCGAGCGCTGAGCAACGATAAGTCACCCAGTGCAATTGACGTTAAATACAAGTCGTAGGCCGCGCTGGCCATTAACCCTGTCATAATTTGGCTCCGTTGGTGATGAACCGATGGACTGTAATTGTCCTTGTGATGTAGAACTAGAAACAGGACTACTGGTTGTCCAATTCGAAACAATTTCAACCGAGAGGCAGCCGACCAATACAGACCCCTCCAACGCTTGCTAATGGGTGTTTGTTAGTCACTTTCTGAGTAGTGTTCAGGCGGGCGCTCCGTGCGGTCCAGGCAACGTTCTCACGCCCTCTTCAAAGGCCGTCTGAGCCGCCGTCAAAATCCGCTGACGTTGGGTACAAATTATTGTTGACACAAATCAAAACACTTGAATTGGTTGGCCGTGTGCTTAGGGTGCACAGGTTTATCTAATTCGAACAACAACGCCACGACCTTTGATCGGGTAGTGCCAGTCCCAAGCCTGGACAAAGGAGGAGGGCGACGTCAACGGCCTTTGATGCTATAAGATGTCGTTAAACATTGGAACTACTGCTATTCGAAGTTTTCATGCAGAGGCTGCGATTTGAGATTGGATGCATCAGTGGAGAAGGCTCAGGCCGAAGCACCACCCAGGGCGTTACGCGAGGTGGACAGGTTCGCTAGGAACTCTGAAAACGGCTGGCCAACGCAGGAGGCGGGTGCTGGAAGGACACCCTAGGGCGTATGAGGCTCAACCAGGGCCCACCGGCTTCCTTACCCTGCCAGGAGAGGAATGGTCACCACCTGGTTACAGGACCTAGAAATCTGAACAAATGAGCCACACTTTAACAGCGTGGAGGCATTTCGTTCGGACCTCATCATCGGCTATAGCCTGACGGACGAGAGAAAAGAAAGAAGAAAACAAGAAGAGATCTGCTTGTGCGCTTCCTCCTCTCCACATCGCAATTTATTACATCCGTTCACGGTTTCAACCATAAAATAAATCATCAAACGTGTAGAGAAAATAATTAGCACCAAAAAACATTTCCTCTGACAATCACACGTCTTGTGATTGGAAATTTATTGCCAAATATATTGCCCACGTGACAGTAACTGCGTCAATCCGACAAGTATATCTACCGTGTGCGTATAGCTCGTGTCGGAAACCGCTAGCTTTCACGGATTCCTATTTGTAGCTCGGATCCAAGTTGCGTTGTTCGGAAAACGCCCGCACCGTTATAATTGTTGACTATTAATATGAAATATTAATTGAAAATGAAAAGTTGGAGCTTGATATTAGTTGCCGCTAAGCTTCAATAAAGCCGCTGTCCAGCTGGGAATTCTGATTTACGTTGACGTTTCGAGGCATGTTTATCGGACAAGGGGATAAAATCTCCGTTAATAGACTCTGTTTTGTGTACAATTGTTTATAAACTATAAATCTAATATGCTTATATATATATATATCATATAGATGGAGTACATGCTTCGTATGTATGCATATATGCACATATTAACTACACACATGGCACGTGTCTATGGAGTAAACATATTTTAGCTGTAGCAGGCGGATATATACTGCCAATATGTAGTTGTATCTGGGCACTTATACAGCGCATTTTGGTAACTGTAAAAGCGTTATATAAATGCCAGGCACAATCACTGGAGCATGGGACCATTTGGCCTGGGCATCAACCCATGTAGGGCCAAGGGGGCGATTTGCGTTAGGCAGCGAAGGGGAGACATACATGAGTAGGAGCGAAAGGTATTGGGAACTCATATCTAAGTAAGTAAGTAAGTAAGTAAATAAGCAAGTAATGCAGTTGTTACTTTAATTGGGATGGTCTGAACCAATGGGGTTCCTCCCTTCCCTACAAATTACACCCTGAGGGGGCCTCGCATTTTACGTGATACACTAGCTTTGGCATTCCATTAATTTGCAAATTTCAATAGAATCAGGGTCAGGGGCGTAGCCTACACCCCCTAGAGGTCGAGGTCCTTGAAGAGACCCCAGTGAACGCGAAAGCTGGCAATAACTAGGCCTATATCTCCACTAAGACTGCATGCCTCTAGCCACTTCGCATATTGACTGCCCTACCAGCATACCATCATGCCATAGAACTACTACTGTCTTATCATAATGTACTTATGCAGCCTAATTCGTCTTGTTTTTGTTGCCTGATGGCCCATCCCCCCTAAGATTCCTGGCTTACCCAATGGTGTGTTAACAAATGCATTACTTACTTACATTCTTACTTACTGTATGTCTGAGTATCTTTCAGTCAATAAGACAGCACTTCTTAAATGTTCTGACGGGAAGATAATTTTTCCAATACCTCGCTTGACATGAAGCAGGCTACTTGCGAGGTGAATTGAACTTCTACTTGGTCACTTATCCTCTTCTTTTTAAGCCTATACATAGTCATGCATAGCTTCGCTGCCCGTTTGAGTCCGCTGCATATCTGATCGCTTCCGTCCGTGTACTCCTGTCAAAACTCCGCCACTGCCTTTAGTCGGGTAGTGCCAGCCCAAGCCTGGATAAAGGAGGAGGGCGACGTCAACGACCTTCGATGCCATAAGATGTCGTTAAACACTGGAACTACCACTCCTGACACATGCTGCCGGGCCAGATCAAGAAAAAACTGCGACGAATAATTCGATCAGGAGTAGAAAACAAGATCAACGCATACAGATTAATAAGAAGGGGCCTGTTCAAACATCTGGGGGCGTCCGAACCACCTTCGTGATCCGTTACAGTATGTGTTGCATATACATTTGGTAATGAATTCGAGTTGTTTTCGGGCTGACTACAGTTAGAATGGGAAACAAGATGGCCAAGTCTGGATTGGTCACGGTGACAATAACAGTTTAATAGAATGCCATCAGTCGGTTAGATTAAGGCTTGCGCTTCCCTAATGTGCCAGAGGGGCTTTGTTGTCTTGCAGTTTCTTTGTCTTCATTTGTTTAGTTTCCCTTATTGTCTTCTGTCTAGTTGTTTTAGTTCTTTCGTCTGCTTTACCGCCTTCCTGTTTCGTTATCTAAGTGCCACTATTTTGTGCTCTATTGTTATCCCGTTTAATTGCAGTCGTTTCTGTTCGACTGATCTTTTCTTGGCCATTTCGTTGATTCCTTTTTATTGTACGTAGTTTACTGACGGTTTTTAATAACGAGGAAACAACTCGAATTCTTTCGGAGATCAGAAAAGAAAACTAAAGCAAACGATTTGTTCTCGGCTCCAGGGAAGCAGTCAACATCATCTGTTGCTTCTTTGCCTGGCTTCCTATTGCACTGGTGTAACAGCCGCAGCAGCAACAACAACAATAATAATTTTCTTTAAATTATATAGCGCCGTAGCAGGGTAAGGGTCAAACAAGGGCGCTGGACATGAGTTCGAAAATCAACAAAAGTTATAATCTATCTTAAGAAGATGTCTTGAGTCGTGTCTTCAATACGAGACGACACCACATGATACAATACGGTATAGACTAGTAGTCGTAATCTCGAGATTTCTACAGGGCCCAACGAAAGCTAAGCCGTGGGAAACAGTTTATTCACAGATGTTCAGTCAGATAGGCAGGAAGGGTTCGGCTCCAGGTCAAAATCCAAGAGTCTGGCAGGCAGGCAGGCAGTCAGACGGCTACGGTGGGTGGTGTTTGGAAGGAAGAAAGAAGAAAGAAAGGAAATAAGGAAGGAAAAAAGGAAGGAAGAAAGAAGAAAGTTAGGAATGAAAGAACAAGAATGGATGAAAAAGAAGAAAGGAGGGAAAGAAGAAAAGAAAGAAGAAAAGAAAGAAGAAAAGAAAGAAGAAAAGGAAAGATGGAAGGATGCAGAAATTGGGAAATAAAAGATGGATGGATGGACGGACGGACGGATGGACGGACGGACAGAATGAAGGAAGAGCAGACGGTTGGAGTCGATTCAATGGCCATTCCAAGTCAACACGGCTAATTCCCTCGGACAAACAATTTCCCTGAAGCGCCTTCGGTCTCGGACAAACAGACGTTTACGCATTTGGCCTCTGCTTGTAGAAGATCGTTGGAGAAGAATTGTCGGCCTTTTGCGCCGTCTAATAGCCGGCTGAAAGAGCTCATTGGCCGGCCAACTTCGTTTCTTGCCGTCGGACCGGTTGTTCTATTGTCCTCGAAATTGCGCAGATGTTAAAAGATTAATGAGCTCTCGTCTGCGCTCTTCCTCCGCGGTGCCACAGCCGTCTATATGAGCTGTTGCCAAGCTGCTGACGAACGACAACCCTGGCTAGTGGAAACTGCACGGCTTCCCATAAGGAATGTTTTGTGAGATTCTGGCTTAGGTAAGAGTCGGTTTCAGTTGCAATCGGGTTTTTGTTGGATTCTGGTTTCGGTTAGAGCTGGTTTCGGTAAGAATTCGGCATTTGGTATGAATCGAGTTTCGGTGATCGAGTCTTGGTTAGAATCGGATTTCAGCGGGAATGAAGTTTCTGTTAGAATCGGGTTTCGGTTATAATCGTTTTCGGTTAGAATAGGATTCTGGTTTGGAATCGGGTTTCGGTTGCAATCAGGTTGTGGTTGGAATCGAGTTTTACTATGAACTGGTGTCAAATAGCAGCCTCGGGCGATTTAATTTAAAATCTCCCGATTTAATTAAAAATCTCCCGATTTAATTTAAAATCTCCCGTAATAATCTCAGCTTCACGCAAAATGCGACAGGGTCACCGGTTGAATCTACACTGCAACAGAATCAAGTTTTGTGGGGCTGAGAATTTCGGAGATTTTAAATTACACTACACCACGTTGCATTACCCTACGTAACACCGCATTACACTGCATTACCCTACGATTACGATATTTTACAAGTCTGCAAGAGAGCAGATGAGTCGGCGGTAGTGCCAAGTCAATGCACACAGCTGTCCAACCAATGCAGATTGCGCTGCTGATAATCACAGCGCTATATAACTGTCCGACTATATTGAATTACAAAGAATATCTGATTAGTAGGCATACACTCTAAGAATCACTAATTCGTAATTCTAAACGTACAATACAAAAGTTACTGAACCCGATGCGATTGTCCTTTTCGCGAGAATTGACGATCGCCGGATAGCAGACTATCGGTCGCAGATGAACTACGTCACTTCCGACGCATCCATCTTGTATTTCGACCATACACAGGATATGCTACATATGTACATATCTACAGATATTTATGATCGCATAAACTATATATATATATAGACCTACACATATATAGGGGGCCTACATATATGTACATGTGGTAATGTGTATGTTATATATATATATGTGTGTTTGTGTGTGTGTGTGTGTGTGTGTGTGTAGGTGTGTGTGTATTTTAATGGTCGAGTTTCACTCCTATTCCGATCATGTCAAGCGCACAAAACTCGTTGTAGTTTACGAGGCACTATAACCGTTTTAATAAACCGGGGCCTTAATTAATCGGCGCTCTGTAGAAAAACACGGCTTTACGGTGATTACGAAGAGGTTCACTCATCCGCAGCGACGTTTAATAGGCCTATAAACGAAGGCCCTATTTATACAATGACGCACAAGACAACAACTCAAGTGTAGCTCTTAATTAAATTTCTGTTGGCTTACCAATGCTGCCTGAACTCGATCTCAAATGATGGGTCAGATAATCGGAAATTAATAAATAAATCGTAATCTGAAACGAATTCACTCAATTCTGGATATTCGTGACGCTATTAAAGAGATGTAGTTGTCATCTTGTTTGTGTGAGTAAGTAAGTGAGCTGTAAAGTCTAGATACAGCCAGTCAAATCGCACTTGCATATTTACATAGCGCCTCTAAAACACTCCTCAACTTGTATTAGGCAAGTAAAAGAAACACTCCTTCACTTGTAGAACTACACACTAGATATTGTACATTAAAGGATATTGGCGCATATTTCCAGTATGCAACATGGTAAACGTAAATGTAAATGGTTTTATATAGCTACTGTATGGCCGCGAAGCCTGCTCACATTGCAATGAATTGATCGGGTGAGATACTTCACCACCGCTGCCCATTCGAATGGGTGCCACGCCACTTAAGGTCCCCGTGTACAGACCGTGCTAGCCGGAGATTTAAGTCTCTGAAAGAAGCTACCTTCGGCCTACAATAACATTACTGATTTATTTTATATAATATATATTTTATGGGCCTATTTATCAATTTATCATATATATATATATAAGTATATACATATAACCAAGTACGATTAGTACATTGCACCTTTACTATAACTCGAATTATGAGAAAGAATTCAACAAGATGTGTTACTGAAAGAACACCTATAGATGATGGGTAAAATAACCTTAAATTACCTCACCTAGTGGAGTAAAGGATCATTTTATACCTGAGTTTATCTTATCCCAACGCTTTTCCTTTAATCTTACTCGCCCGGATTAACTTAGAAGCCCAACAGGACTATCTTAACACAAACAAAAGCCAGAACCTGACGCTCATATTAGTTGTAGGCGTATACCTGTTGAAGTAATAATATGGTTGCATGCATTCGCAAAGCAAACTATATCTAGAATATATATATATATATATATATATGATATACATATATGATGTGTGTAATATGTACGATAATGTTTGCCTACGTGTTTTGCGCATACGTACAACTAGGCTATAATTAGACCAACAGATATGCTAACAAATACTATCAACTCGCCTTTATAAATAGACATTCACAAGTAAGTTTACCTACCTACCTACCTACATACATACATAGACACATACATACATGCATACATATACACACATGCATGCATATATGGACACATATACACACATGGACACATATACACACATATATGCATACATGGGCACATATACACACATATATGCATACATGAACACATATATACACACATGCATACATGGACACGTATATACACACATACATGCACACATGGACACATATATACACACATACATGCACACGTACATGTGTGTGTATAAAATGATACGAGAACTTTAGTTACTTGCGTGTAGAGCGTGTGCGTGACTTGTCCAGTTCTGCGAACCGGAGAAAAATAGAAGACGGAGGAGGAAAAGAGAAAAGAAGAGGAGAGAAGGAGGATGAGGAGGAGCGTGAGAAGGAGTAGAAGCAGTAGGAGATTTAAGGAGAAGATAAAAGAAGTTGAAAGAAAGGCAAAGGATGGACGAGGTTTCAAGAGACCACAAGAGGAGAGCGATGCCTGCAGAGAGAAGAGATGAAACAGCGGACATGACTTGACGGAGGTTGAACAAACGTGGGCAACCTTAATAAGAACTACAGAGGAAAAGAAACAGTACGAGACACAGACAGACACAGACTGTGGGACAGACATAACCGGAACTAGACTGAAATTCACAGAGACAGAGGCATGATCAGAGGCAGAGGTGTGAACAGCAAGAGGCAGACATAAATATTCACAGAGATATAGACAGAGACTAAGACGGAGGCAGAGACAATGACAGCCAGGCAGTAATTTACAAAGACAGAGACAGATAAAGACAAACAAGCAAAGGCACAGATAGACAGATCGAGATACAGGGACAGAAAAATACGGAGACAGACAGAATTTAACTCACACAGAGACTTAGAAATACACAGACATAAAAACAGACAGACAGACAGAAAGACAGAGAAACATACAAACAGAGAAACATACAAACAGAGAAACATACAAACAGAGAAACATACAAACAGAGAAACATACAAACAGAGAAACATACATACATACATACATACATACATACATACATACACACAGAGACATATATACATACATACGTACATACATACAGATATACAGACAGACAGACAGACAGACAGACGAAGTAGGTGAATGATGGAGAAAAGAAGGAAAAGACCGCTGATATTGTTTGGCTATTAATCATGGAAGCCTGGAGGCTCAGGTGGGCAGTCGGTCACTGGACAGCCATCGGTGGTCAGCTGCTGACCACTCCGTCCAAGTAGAAGCAGAAGAAGACGTGACCAGCGAAGCCAGATGCAGTGTCCGGCTCAGCGTCAGATGACCATCCGTCGTAGTGGACATTTAAAGGCCTTTCGGACCAACTCAAGTACATTTGTCACTCTCACCTGTTCATATATATTTATATATCCTAACGCCTCTATATATATAATATACATATATATAGAAGCGTTAGGCTGTTCCTTCATATGCATATATTCACACATGCGAAAATGTAATAATAAACACATTATATATGCACATGCTAATATATGCCCATCATATTATCATATACATATATTTGCAAATATGCATACATGTGCGAATATATGTAAATATAATATATTATATATATACACATTGTATATAAATTCTCATATATGTCAGTATGCGCTGCTTAGTAGAAGTACACGTCCGGTACTCATTCTTGTCGATTCAAACCAAGCCCCGATTAAACTGATAAACATGTGTATATATGTATGCATGTATGTATGTATGGTAGTATGTATGTATGCATGTATGGTAGTATGTATGTATGTATGTATAGATGGATGGGTGGGTGTGTGGGTGGGTGGATAGATTGGGCGAATCAGTATTAAATAATAATCATAATAATAATAATAATAATAATAATAATAATAATAATAATAAAGGTAATAATAATAATGATAATAATAATAATAATATGAGATTATTCTGGGATGGCTAATCTTCGCTTATGTCTGGCTCTTCAAAAGTGCCCCGGAAGGCAATCGAATTATACTACTACTACTACTTCTACCACTACTACTACTACTACTACTACTAATAATAATAATAATAATGATGATGATAATAATAATAATTTATCTAAGTTGCATCAGTACGCTTGGATGACACCTTAGAATAACACTAAGTTTCATTAACGGATGCCCTGGCACTCTTTACCCACCACCGCAGAAACTGATCCAAATATGTCGAGTCTGACTCAAGGCAGTCTTTTAACAGCACTGGTGCCAACTTCATGAATACATAATCGAACAGTGACTCAGCGAAAGTCAAACGAAACGCGAATACAACATAACGCTTTTGTCAATTTCCATTAAGTACGTACGAATTTTTACAGCACTTTCGTGTGCAAACCAATTTGTAAATGTTGACGTCACGTCAGGATTTGGATGCGTGTTGTGAACGGATTTGCTGGAATGTGGAAGTGACTGCTACGGAAAGATGTAGATCTACATATGTAGTTGTAGCTGCGCAAAAGTCGTGGTTCTCCACGCACAACTAATAAAAAAAGTAAAGTATTCCATATCCCACAAGTGAGACGTAGGGGAGGCGCTCATTTCCTTTTATTTAGACCCTTGAGCCCGCAATGGACGAACCTCAGGGTCCTGGACACGAGGCCAGTACATCGCAGGACTTGCCGTTTACTTCCCAGCGTATACGCCGGTACCAAATTATTACTGCTTGGTGACAGAGGCACGATGTGCGCAAACAACTTGCCCATGCAGGGTTATTGCACGGAGTCGAACCCGCAACCGCTGCTGCATGCTGCGAAAGTGGTTTAGAACCCCCCCCCCCCAACCAAAAGCCAATTCACTTGTCAGAACCCACATAGGGTTAATTCACATTTAAACTTTCCTGCTGAGTCAATCGGCTACCGTGCCCCACATGTGCTATGCTGTACAACTGTATATACACAAATACATGTACATATAAGCCTACAACGTGGCCCTAATGCACATAAATATAAACATGTACATATTCCCATACACATGCACTTGCATACACATACATATCCATATACACAACGCATACACAAAGCAAACTCTCGGAACAGAACTCTGCGCAGAATGCGTTGTTCGCGTTAATTGTTATTTTAATTATTATCACGACAACTACGACATCACGTATACACGATGGCTACGATGATGATAATGATGACAACGACGACGATACTGATGACAGTGATGCTCATATATATATATATATATATATATATATATATATATATATATATATATTACATACACCGTATTTAAGTATACATGCGTAGATATATGTACATATACTACGTGGTGTTTTTTTATAGGTAAATGCTATCGATGCGCAGGCCACATATATACGAATTCTGCACCGAATGACAGTTTCATCTTCGTTAAATTGACTGTATTGATGGCGGATTTCAGTCGGTGTTTCTCCTTTTATCTTCACATCTCAGGGTTTTTGATGAGTGCGACTTAACAGGATTGCACTGGTCGTGGCCGTTCATCCGAGTCCTCCAGTGATTGATTTTCAGCACAGCACTCTTGATAGCACTTCTTGGTTGCTAACAGCACTGTCTGCTAACAGTTTCAGCCTTGTCTACTAATCGAAGAACAAGTATGTCAACATGAATTATTATTTTTCCCCGAGGAATTATCATCATCATCGTCGTCGTCGTCGTCGACGTCATCATCATCATCATCACCATCATTATAATCATCATTATAATCACCACCAACATCATTATAATCATAATCATCATCATCATCATCACCATTATCATCATCATAATCACCACCATCATCACCACCACCACCATCATCATCATCATCATCATCATCATGTTGTTGTATTATGTTTTGTTTTATTATTTTACATTGAATTACCTTAGGCCCTATATTAAATTACATTTTACAAGTGATGGGTTTCTGAAGCAAAAACCTATTCCTTGGTTTCTGCTTAATTTGAAATAATCCGCGAGAAGAAGGTCGTCGTAGAGAATCGGAGAAGTGTCCTTCGATTGTAATCAAGGATCATCGTAACCAGGGTCAGATGTCGGCTCGGATTCATTAATTCTGATTACGTTTCCGTTTCTAGGCAAAGATTCCGGGTAAAAACGAAGGGGGCGGCGAGCGACGAATGAAAATCATCCTCGTCGTTTGATTAAATCATTAATTCACGGCTTTGTTTTCTAGTCAGGAAACTGATTTATGCCTAACCCGAAATTCTGTTGCACTTAAAGTTAAGTTTGTCGGAGTAGTGGAGGATTTTTGACGTAGTAAGTGTATATGTATGTATGTATGTATGTATGTATGTATGTATGTATGTATGTATGTATGTATGTATGTATGTATGTATGTGTGTATGTATGTATGTATGTATGTAAGTATGAATGAATGCATGCATGCATGTGTATGTATGTATTTATGTATGCATGTATGTATGTATGTATGTATGCATATGTGTATGTATGTATGTATGCATGTATGTATATATGTATGTATGTATGTGTGTATGTATGTATGTATGTATGTATGTATGTAAGTATGCATGTGTATGTATGTATTTATGTATACATGTATGTATGTATGTATGTATGTATGTATGCTTATGTGTATGTATGTATGTGTATATAAGAATGCATATGTATGCATGTATGTATGTATGTATATATGCATGCATATGTGTATGTATGTATGCATATGTGTATGTATGAATGTTTGTGTATATATGTATGTATGTATGCATGTGTGTACGTACAGTATGTATGTCTGCTAGTGCTATGCAGTATAGTGGCTAAAAACCAACCCACAACACATGTATTATTCAGTCAAAGATACCGTTCTTATAACAATACCAGTGGCTGTTTGAGACCCATAACTGAGTTACTGCAAATCGCTTCCTCGTTGGTACTGAAGTGCAAGTGGTTTCATTTTTGCCACATTCAATTTCAGACACTTTTTCCTTATATTATAGCAGGCCCTGTTCACTGCATATGTTTTTGCTTTAAAACTTAGTATAAACAATCACACACATATATTTCTTTCTATTACTTTATATGTATTCATTATTCACAATATTTTGCTTCAAAAACTATAACGAGTTTTATACTTTGCACATATATATGTTTAGTTTATATAAGTATAATTTCTTTCTATTGTGCGTAATTGAATAACTTCTATGTCGCCGGCTTCTATTAGAGACGGCATAAGTGATCGATGGGCGTTCATAAAATTAGGTCATAAAGGCTCAGTTAAAGTAGAGCGTCTCATCCGATCGTATTATCTGCCTCATCGAGCTGGCTACTCACGCTTGCATCGCCCGCTTGGATGCAGAGAGCGAGAGAGAGAGAGAGAGAGAGAGAGAGACAGACAGACAGACAGACAGACAGAGAGAAAGAGAGGCAGATAGAGACAGAGACAGACAGAGACAAACAGAGACAGAGACAGAAGACAGACAGACAGACAGAAAGATAAATAAATAGAAAGAAAGAAATACAGACAGACAGACAGTCTTTCTTTCTTTCTTTCTTTCTTTCTTTCTTTCTTTCAGGCAGGCAGGCAGGCAGGCAGGCAGGCAGGCAGGCAGGCAGGCAGGCAGGCAGGCAGGCAGGCAGGCAGGCAGGCAGGCAGGCAGGCAGGCAGGCAGAGGCAGAGACAGAGTTCAATCGAACGCCGCAGCCGTGGTCTTCATTTTCAGTCCTTGGTCTTCATTTGCTGCCGTGGTCTTCATTTAAAATCTTTTTTCTTTATTTTCAGCCCTTCCTTCTTAATAGTCGTGGTCTTCATTTTTCAGTCTTTGGGCTTCAATCTCATCTTTTTTCTTCATTTAAGTGTTTAACGTTTAAGCTTTGGTCTTTATTGTGGTCTTTTGTATTCAGTTAACGAACGTTAACGTTAACGTTGGTCTTTATTTTTCGGTCTTAGGTATTCATTTAACGTCCATGGTCTGTATTTTAATCTCTGTTATCAACAGGGCCGTCTTATCCATTAGGCACAGTAGGCACTGTGCCTAGGGCCTACGAACCTTATAGGGGCCTATGAAAGTCAAAAATGAGATATTGAAAAAATACATTTATTGATTGACCCGAAAATAGAAACAGGAAATACAAATTTAATAGCCTTAAAGTTAGTACTTAAACAGTTTAAGTTAAGCTGTGCTATATTATGTTAACTTTGGGGCTCTTTGCATTAGCAAAATCACATATAATGTCCTCAAATGTCATTTCCCGCATTAAGTCGTTTTCAATTGAAAGTAGTGCAAGGGAAGATAGACGTCAAGAAATAATGTGAATGTGTTTAGCTTTAATGCAGCAGAGTTGGCAGTTGGGGACTACGAATGCGCGAGTGCCTAGGGCCTACGACGACCTTAAAACGACCTTGGATATCAATCCTTTGCAACGGTCGTCGTTCAGTTAAAACTCAGTAGGCCAACATGATTACAGTAATTGCAATACAAATGCTCTTGACGTCAAATGTTGAGGTCCGCACACGGAGACCTTAATTGGCTTAGCGTCCATTCAAACGGGCAGCGGTGGTGAAGGATCTCACCCCATCATTTCACTGCAAAAATGAACAGGGTCGAGGCCTTACGGTCGCTATAAAAAAAACGTGTACATTTCCATTTACATTTAATCCAAAATGGAACCAGATGTTTCCAGTTTCGACCAACAATATGGCAACGTATGTTACAGAGATCTGTGCGCTTTATACCAATTCACTTTAAGAACGTGCAAACGTATATTCACTGCTAAACTTAATGCCTGTAAATCCGATACACGACCTATTATGAATCTATATAAGTCGCTGAGTAGCCTGATAATCCTGCTTTTGTGGGTGTTAGTTTGTCGAATGTTGGTTGAACGGGATAAGAGCCTGAGCTGAGCTCTGCATCAATTTATCATTGGTTAGTTCTGTCATCTGGTGAGAAAAAAAGAAACATCGGATTTCGACCGAAATCCAGGGGATTATAACTTTGCCTGAGGTTTCAGTTGGAGCGACCATCGATTGGTGGTGCACTGTGCATTATGATAAAGGCGCTGTAGAAGTGATTAGATTAGATAAGATTGGATTGGATTGGATTAGATTAGATTCGATTAGATTAACATGTTTTGAAGTTTTGCGTGAACTAGCGACACTGGCAATTCGTCGTTCGTTGGCTTAAGAGAGATATCCTCTCTCTCTCTCTCTTCTCTTATTTTCTCTCGACTTCTCTCCCGTTTCTTTTGTCTTCTCTAGTCTTCTCTTGTCTTCTCTTGTCTTTCCTTATTTTCTCTCGACTTCTCTCCCGTTTCTTTTGTCTTCTCTGGTATTCTCTTGTCTTCTCTTGTCTTCCCTTGTTTCCTCTCGTCTTGTCTTCTCTTCTCTCCTCTGCGCTCCTATCCTTCTCACTTTCTCTTCTCTTCGTTTTCCTTTCTCTTCCCGTCTCTTCTCTTTCCATCCATCCAGCTGCCTTTCCATCACGCCTTCATCTCGGCACAACCGAAAACTGAGACGCTGTTCTCCAACCGCTTCCTCCTCCTTCTTCCCACAGTCAACTCCAGGCAGCGAGTCTTGCCTGCCTACTTTCTTCGTAAATCCGGAAAAATACAGTCGACGACTGAGCTCAGCTTCCGGTTGAATTGTCACTCGAGTGATTTATTGGACGACGAGTAATCCCGGAAACAGATGTCATACTCGGCCGCTCGATGTCGCCAGCGTTCGCCTTTTGGTCTGCGCCAGGTCGTAAATATATCATGCGCTGTCAGACTGTGGCACCACATTCATGCATCGTCTTTGCCGGTCCACAGCAATGATTGACTTCAAGAAACCCTTGCAGATTAGTTAAGAACATGGAGCGATACCTCTACAGGCTTTACAACCAGACCGACCCATTCAAACATCTACCAACCTGATTTTCTATCCATCCATCCGTACGCCAGTCCGTCCGTTAGTCCGTCCGTTAGTCCGTTCGTTAGTCCGTTCGTTAGTCCTTCCTTGATTCTTTCTTTCCTTCCTTCCTTCCTTTCTTTCTTTCTTTCTTTCTTTCTTCCTTCCTTCCTTGCTTCTTTGCTTCTTTGCTTCTTTGCTTCCTTCCTTCTTTGCTTCCTTGCTTCCTTGCTTCCTTCCTTGCTTCCTTGCTTCCTTCCTTTCTTCCTTCCTTTCTTCCTTTCTTCCTTCTTTCCTTCTTTCTTTCCTTCATTCTTTCTTTCCTTCGTTTCTTCCTTCTTTCACTCCTTGCTTCCTTGCTTCCTTGCTTCCTTAATTTCTTCCTTCCTTCCTTCCTTCCTTCCTTGCTTCTTTCCTTGCTTCCTTGCTTCCTTCCTTCCTTCCTTGATTTCATCCAGCCCTCAATCAACCCCAACCACTCAAACATAGAGTAGAGCAATCATAAATGCAGACATAGAATGTTACATCCTGATTAAGTTCATGTGTTATCGACCAAAGCTGCCATTAGGCCTAACTTCTGATTGTTGGCATTAAGAGACGCTTTCTGTGACTTCATAGACGGGGACCGACTTCTGCGCTGCTCGCGTCCAGCGCAAGAGACATCAGTCGATAGCAGGTCCAGTAATTCAGTAAGTCTGTGTCAGTTTTCTGGTACTGGGTGGGAGCAAAGAAAGGCAGGGAGAGAGAGAGAGAGGTAAGGATGGAGAGAGAGAGAGAGAGAGAGAGAGAGAGAGAGAGAGAGAGAGAGAGAGAGAGAGAGAGAGAGAGAGAGAGAGAGAAGGGATGGAAGGAGGGAGGGAGGGAAGGAGGGAGGGACGACGGATGACGGAGAAAGAGAGATAGAGAGACACAGAGAGAGAGAGAGAGACAGAGAGATGGAGAGGGATGGAGAGAGAGACAGACATAGAGAGAAAGAGAGAGACAGATAGACAGAGAGACAGAGGGAGGTTGGGATGGAGAGAGAGACAGAGAAAGAGAAAGAGAGAGAAAGAGAGAGAGAGAGAAAGAGAGACAGAGACAGAGATAGAGAAACAGAGAGAACGATGGAGGTAGGGATGGAGAGAGAGACAGAGGGACAAAGAGAGAGAGGTAGGGATGGAGGAAGAGAGATAGAGACAGACAGACAGACAGACAGACAGAGGGGTAGGGGAGAGTGTGCATGTGTTTATAGACTGTAAGCCGCGGATGAGTCTGGATTTGGTGGATTGTCATTCGCTTATTGTGCTCCTATTATCGTGGCGCATGAATAATTGAAGCGTTCCGTAATGGTTTTCCAGGGCTCTGTAGGATTTATACACCACGCCCCTCTTCAGCCCTATCCTCCTTCAGCACTCCCCTCACCGACGATGCCTATTCCCTGCGGTCGAACTAGTCTTCTGGAAAATCTCCCCTGCACGACGTTTTCTAATGGCTAATCGTTCCCCACTCGCTCTACTCTTCCATCCCTCCTCCTTCTTCCCTTCCCTCCATCTTTCCCTCCCTCCCTCCTCTCTCATATTTACGTCTGTGACTTTCGCATCCGATGGTTTATCCTGGCGCACAATAATTCTAAATGTTCGACGCCGAAACGTTTGGCACGAAGTGCGTTCTGCATGATTCACTGCATTGTCAACCAACTAATGGTAATACCCGTCTATCCACCCAAGTCCACCCACTCCACGACCCACCCAGCCACATGTGTGACCGGATGTATGCATGGATGGATGAATTTATGTATGTATGTATGCATGTAAGTATGTGTGCAGGTATGTATGTGTGTAGGCTATGTATGAATTTACGTACGCATACGTACGTGTAAATATATGTATGTATATATATATATATACATACGTATATACGTTTGCATGCATCGTGTATGTATATAAATATATATGTATGTATGTATGTATGTATGTATGTATCTATCTATTCATTGATGTATGTACGTATATACGTATGCATGTATATCTTTAGGTACAAGTGTATGTGTATGTATGGACGGGCAGATGCATGCATGTATGTGCTTATGTATGCATGCATGTATGTATGTATGTGTGTTTGCGTATATGTATGTTTCTACGTATGTATACACGTGTGTATGCATGCATGTATGTATGTACGTATATACGCATGCACGCATATATGTAGGTACATGTGTATAAGTCTATATGGACGGACAGATGTATGTATGTATGTGTGTATGTATACATGTATGTATGTATCCTTGTAACTATGTGTATGTGTGTCTATTTGACATAGGCCATAATAAAACTAAACCAGTCGGTAACTATGATGATGTTCGAGCCAAGTATGAGCTCTGCACTAACAAGTCCTCTGCCACTAAAGTGTGCGACACGTGATTACCGAACTATTTATAATCATCGGGATAATCTCGTGTGTTTCAACCGCGGATCATAGCGGCTGTAATAAGCTTAACTTAATCCCATGAAGGAAATTATACACGTGGCTTCAACGCACAGCGTATGGTTAAGACCTTTGCATCAGACCCGGAGTTTGAAGGCTCGTTTGCACGCAAGTAAGCAGGTACAACCATTCAGGTAAAATGGTTTATACGTCAGTTGACGCTTTTTTACAGTTGCACTGTTAGCCGAGAGGGGTCGGGGTTAAAATCCCCCAGGGCGGAAATTTTGTTTCGAGATTTCGGCTCCTCTGTGGCTACCTAGCTAACTTAGCTATAATTAGTACACTATAGTAATCGTAATCGTAAACTCGAGATTTCTACAGCGCCCAACGAAAGATAAGTCGCGGGAACCATCTTATTCACATGCGCTCAGTCAAAACAAAAACGATAGGCAAGAAGGGTTCAGTTCCAGGTCAAGATCCAAGAGTCAGACAGGCATGTATGTATGTATGTATGTATGTATGTATGCATGCATGCATGTATGTATGTATGTGTGTGTATGTATGTATGTATGTATGCATGTATGCATGTATGTATGTATGCATGTATTTATGTATGTATGTATGCATGTGTGTATGTATGTATGTATGCATGTATTTATGTATGTATGTATGTATGTTTGCATGTATTTATGTATGTATGTATGTATATGATCATTATAATGGCGAATGTTTATGATTTAAAGAAAGCCTTTGACACTGGACACCGACCGGCGTCCATCCGTCTGCGCATCCTTCTTCCCATTCATCCGTCCATCCATCCATTCGCTGGATGCTGCTGCTGCTGCTGTATCTCGGGTATCTCTCGTGCTCTTGGCCCAACATGAAAGAGTAATTAGACGCGGGCCATTTGGATCCGTCGCAGACATTGAGGGGATGGCGAGCAGAGACAAGCGAAGAAGAAGAGGTACCAAGGGAGCTCAGCCTAGAACAGACCTAAAGACAACGATCATCCCTTAAATTAAAGACTATTCAGGTAAACAACAACAATGACAACAACAACAATGACAACAACAACAATGACAACAACAACAATGACAACAACAACAATAACAACAACGATGACAACGATTCCTCGTTCAGTCGATGGACACACTGCGTGTTAACAAATGTCTTGCTTACTTACTTAATTACTTACAACACACACCACGTTAATAGCTATAATAACTACTTCAATAACGACATCAATGACAATAATATAACGATCAATCGTAATCGTAATCGTAAACTCGAGATTTCTGCAGCGCCCAACGAAAGCTAAGTCGCGGGAACCAGCTTATTCGCAGGCGCTCAATAAAAAAATTCGATAGGCAGAAAGGGTTCGGTTCCAGGTCAAGATCCAAGAGTCACACGGCTACGGTGGATGGTTTTTCGGATGGGAGCGGAAAGAGAGATAAGGGAAGCGGAAGAATCAGGATCCAGGGTGGATCAAGAGGGAATACGACAATAACTCGTTTGATTTGTTTTCTTAGAGGTGCACGCATTGTCTTGCGGTTATAAGGGTGAAGTGTGTCTATTAAATTTGTAAAATTAGAAGTCGTGACAAAACTGGGAAGTTAGAAGAAACTCGGTAGCAAAGGTTAGAGCCATGCCCCATTTGATTTGTTTTCTTTTGGGGGGACGCCATTGTAAGAGCTATCTGATGTAATGTAAGCGCTTTTCAGATGGAACGATGGCTATGTTTGAGATGCAGAACAGGCCTATTATCAGTTGTTAGGCAGATGGAGTATGCAGTTGGTTTACTGCAGCTGATGATTCGGCTGCGGGAAGGAGGGAAGGAGGGTATGTGGGTGAGAAAAAGAAGAGATGGAAGAGAAGCGGCGGAAGAGGAAGAGAAGAGGATAAAGCGGGAAAGAAGAGGAGAAGGAGGAGAAGAGGCGAAGGAGGAAGCGAGGGAAATGGAGGAAGCAGAGGGGAAGAGAGAGGGGAGGAGAATGAAGAGAGGAAAGAGGACGTGGAGGATGAGGAAGAGATGCACCAGGAAGAGAGTGAGGAGAAAAAGGAGAAGGAAGAAGAGAGGAAGGGAAAGGAAGGAAGGGGAGGAGAAACTCGAGGAAGAGGAAGAGATGGAGAGGAGGAGGAGTATGAGAAGGGGTGGGGTAGTGATGAGACCCGCGCTTGTTCATCGATGCCCATCATAACCTCTATTTCATCCAGTCAGTCCTTCCTTTCTTTCCCCATCTCACGTCCACCCCTTCCGCATCGAAGACCAGCATATCGTTATTCGCCGACAGAGGGCCAACGCGCCATCTATTGACCGATCGATTTTTCGAAATGTTCCCCTCGTTCCCCGCGGGGCCGATCCAGCGAACCGGAGGAGCATCCGGGAAGGGGGAATCGGGATAAACCGGCCTTTATCTCCGCCGATAAATCTTCCATCGTCGCGTTCGACTCAGGCCCTGCGTGACTGCGGCGGAGATGAGCACCGTCGGCGGCAGTGATGCTAAGTTTCCGCAGCCTCAGTAGCAGCAGCAGCAGGAGCAGTGCGACGTGGGTGGTCTCGTCCGTCGTCGATTAAAGTGCTCGTCTCGCGCCGAATATTTGATGGTGGATTTATAGAGCGCCAGATTTTGATGTCGCCACATTCGACAATTTCGTTCTGCGATTTTAGACCGGCCCCCTTCCGTTTGTCTTCGTCCTAAATCTCCCGTTCTTCGCTGTCGACCTCTCTTCCTTTGCCACTCCACGGGGGACGGGGATCTTCTTCGACCGCTGCGCCCTTCCTTTCTGCGCTCAGTGCCCCTAAGGCTTCCAACTGTCTGTCTGTCTGCCTGCCTGCCAGCCTGTCTGTGGGTGTCTGTCTGTGGGTGCCTGTCTGTCGTCTGCCTGTCTGTCTGTCTGTGTAGGCGTTGCTAACTTTATACGCCCGAGCATCTTCGGCATGTATTATGTGTATATAACCTATAAAATTCTGCCCCTACAGAAGTCTGTATGTTTACCGAATATGTAAGGAATTTACTAGTCATCTAATATTTTGCTTTACTTCGCCATCATGCAATTTCCTGTTACTATTATTAGCACTCTTTATATAACAACAATGGTAAAAGTAGTAGTAGTAATAGTGGTAGTAGTAGTAGTAGTAGTTGAATAGTGAAAATAATATTAATGTTGTTGTTGTTGTTATTATTATTATTATTATTAATCATTATCATCATCATCATCATCATCACTATCGTCACCACCACCACCACCGCCACCACCGCCCACCGCCACCGCCGCCACCGCCGCCACCGCCGCCACCGCCGCCACCGCCGCCACCGCCGCCACCGCCGCCACCGCCGCCACCGCCGCCACCGCCGCCACCGCCGCCACCGCCGCCACCGCCGCCACCGCCGCCACCGCCACCACCGCCGCCGCCGCCGCCGCCGCCGCCACCGCCACCGCCGCCGCCGCCACCGCCACCGCCACCGCCACCACCACCACCGCCACCACCACCACCACCACCACAACCACCACCACCATGATACCGAAGATGCAACCAATGAGATACTGTTAATTAGAAACAGCATAAGTTTGTAGCTTATTACCTGGCTATTTTGCGCTATTTCTGTGCGCTTATGACTGTTGCTGTAATATCATTACAAGTGCAGTAAAATATTGTGTTAGCCCGTTCGATGTTCTGTCGTCTGTCTAATCTAATCTAATCTAATCTAACAACTTCTATAGCGCCACTGTAATAATGTCCAAACCAAAGTCCATGGTGAGTCGGCGTCTACGGTTGACTGGCTGGTCATTGCTGCTCAACAACATTATTATTATTTATGCATTTATTAGGCGCCACTGTATAATGCTTAAGCATCAGTTGATGGCGCCGAGCAATTGTGAGTTAAGGACTTGCTCAAGGTCCCACCACAGTAACCGTCTCTGGGTAGGCTCGAACCTGTACTCTGCGTTACAAGCCGAGCGCTCCATCCAGAGCTACACAGGCTGATCGCTAACTCGATCATATTTCACTCCAAGATTTCATTTACATTTAAATAATTTTCTTTAAATTGACATAAATAGACATGAGATCAACTGCTTTGATTCAACCAGGAGGCAGCGATAGATGTAGGTTTGTTAGCGACTTCGTTAGCTACATCGGTAAGTGCGTACGCCAAGGCGCCTCTGTGCGTGAGGATCCCAGGTTCGCGTCCCGGTCATGGCTTATTTCAGAGATTTTAATCTCGAGATTTCTACAGCGCCCAACGAAAGCTAAGTCGCGGGAACCAACTTATTCACAGGCGCTCAGTCAAAACAAAATCGCTAGGCAAAAGGGTTCGGTTCCCGGTCAAGATCTCCTGGATCTTCAGGCAGTCAGACAGTCGGATGGCTACGGTGGATGGTGTTTGAAATTGAAGCGAGAAGAGAGATAAGGGGAAGAGGAAGAATCAGGATAAGATTTTTGGAAAAGTAGTGTTTTCAGTCTTGAGTGAAAGACCTGCGCAGAACCCGAAAGAGGTGAACTTACGGGGATCTTAAATGGCGTGGCGCCCATTCAAACGGGCAGCGGTGGTGAAGGATCTCACCCGATAAATTCATTGCAAAATGAGCAGGGTCGAGGCCATACGGCCGCTATATAAAACCTACACATTTTACATTTTTCGTTTCTTAGGCCCGGCTATCCCTTCTTTCTCGCCGTCTGGAAAAATGGATAGCTTAGCTAGTCTACACTCATATTTCACAGCAGAATTCGCCAGTTAGCGCTAGTGGAAAGGAACTTCAACGGATTGCGGTTTTACTTCCCGAAGTTCGCTTGATGTGATCATAGATTTTACATTATGATGACGGGGCTATGAAAGTCATTAGATTATGCAAATTAACGATATCGACTTGCATCGAACCGATCGCACGATTTGAACTTTTATCGAGGGTAGCGATGTAATTCTGAAGCCGATTTTGGTCCCATGTTTGCAAGTAAATGTAAATGTACACGTTTTTCTATAGCAACCCTATGGCCTCGACCCTGCTCGTTTTTCAGCGAATTAATCGCCGTACTGGGGAGTGCCAGTTCCAAGGTTGGATTAAGGAGGAGGGCGACGTCAACGGCCTCTGATGCCATAAGATGTCGTTAACATTGGCACTACTACTCAATCAACCAATGATAACAGTCTCGAGAACGAGGCTTTTCACAGATCGGTCGTTGTAACTTCAAATTCTGGGCCTCCCCGCAGGTCATTCAAATTGACCCTATGGTGATTGTTCGTTGTAAATCAGGCTCTGAGCGGGTCCCCTCTTTATGCAGATTTCAGATCGCCCCGCAAAAAACAAACCTGATATCTCTGAAACCTAGAAAATAGCTCTATGCTAAATCCTATAAACAAAGATGGTGTGGCGGAAACCTAGCCAGCAGTTCTATTTGTGTCCGTATTTTTAAGGCTGTAGTTTTCAATTTATAAGAGTTGTGATTCATTGAGGAAATATATTCCCCTCATCAATGGCGGATCCGCGATTGCTTGCGTGGGGAAGGGCATTTCCAGAGGGGCGCCGGCATAAAACTAAGAGGGGCGCGGTTAAGCCAATTAAGCCAAGCAGCTCACTTTTAAACGTGCTTCAAATTTACTCCAATTCAAACTCGTGGTAAATAAGGAGACTAACTCATTTTATCCAATGTCAACGGGGTCTAAACAGTAATTCAAACCAACATGGTTTTCAATAAATCTGCAAGATCTTTGAATGTTGAAAATCAAGAATAAAGATAACACGAACAGAACACAGCTATCATAATTTTGTGGCTAAGTTCGAGTCATTCACAACAGACAACTAAAATCTGAATAAAAGTCTTGCACACAATAACACACAAATATCAAAATAGAAAAATACATTGCAACTTGTTGATATCAACTGCCACAACATTTAAAACACAACTGGAACAGATATGTTAATATCTATGCTATTATCTTTAACGGCTATGATTACATGTGTGTAAATCTCGACTAACCACATGGAAAAAACTGTCAAAACTTCAGAAAAAATTACCGGTGACAACAGCAAGTGGAAAAATACAGTAAAATATACTAAAGAAACTAAAATTCAAACCAGAGATTATTCTGCTCGACACATACTTGGTAAGTATTCTATTCAGTCTGCCATTCACACCAGAGATTACCTGATCAAAACGGTTTGGCGAGTATTCCGTTTAGTCATTCAGTTCAAACCAGATTACTGGTTTTTTCGTAAGTATTCCTTCCAGTCATTAAAGTTTAATGAATGCCTTTTAAACCACCAAACTGAATTTATTTCAGCCCAAAAACCTAACATAAAAAGTGGTAACTTGGTTCCAATCTGTGAGCATTCCTTACTTAATAGTCTACGATTCCTCGCTCAGTCGATGGACATATAGCGTGTTAACAAATGCATTACTTACTTACTTACTTACTTAACAGTCGCATGAAAAGATATTTCTAAACCAAGACTGACATACTGGTAAATGTGCTAACAAAGTCCCTCATACAAAGTTAACTCAAACACAAGAAAAAAGAAATTTCAAAAGAACCCCTTTTACAACTGTTTCCACTTAATTCAGACATAAATAAATACACAAATAAAGAAGCAAACACATGATGAGATAAAAAACTGAAATAATCTCTAACAGAAAAATTTAAGATGAGACACATTTCAGGTCCATTACAGAAATAAATAAGTAAAAACAAATTCAGATAACTACTAACTCCACATTATTTCTAAACACTACAATGTAACATTCGTTCACTCACTCTCGATCATCACAGGTTCAAGTGGCTCATTAGAAAAGTGATGTACTGTACTTCGAATCCATTCCATTGTCCTAGATTTGCTGAAGCGCAATTTCACCTCGGAGTAAATCTTAGTCGAGCAAGCCAACATAAGATTAAATAATCTAAACAGTGATGCCATCTCATATTGTAGCATAAGCACATTGCAACTAAGAATTTCACTATAAAGATATGTACCAGCAGAGAAAAAATTCATTGTTAAATGAACTGCAAGACTGGATTATAGCAGATCTGGCGACAAAAGGTGCAATAAGAACCGTGCATACGAACACTGGCAGTTTCATAGACAACTTAAGAACAGATATTTCATCCACTGGGCGCCTTTCTGAAGTTCTAAACGGCGCTATATAAATAACTAGACACATACATAAATGCATAAACACATACACACATGCATAATACATACATAGATACATTTCTGCTTATTTTTTAGAAGACAGGACATAGTGTATAAAAATGCAACTTTTGCCATTGTGCCAAATACGAATAATGATTAAGAGTGCACATAATTCAGGAAAAGTCAAATTGCAGATCACAATGTAACGTTGTAAAAATGAAATAGCAGCATAAATACATTTATAGGGCATCAATTTTACGGTTTGCCTTCAGCTCTGGGCATTATTTGGCCAAACAAATAAACTATTTAGAGCATTTTTAAAATCTGAAGCAACTAACAATACATGTATTTAAAACAGCCCTAAGTTACTGCGAATAACTGTAAACGGACGTTTAAGAAGAATTCAAAAGTCCTGCTCTAACATGTCAGTGCCATAGTCATTCAAAATCAAGAGATATTGACAGGGTTTTTAAGTACAGAGTTGTCTTGTAATTTCCACTTCAGCTTTGCTTTATTTTTCTACTTCACACTGACCAAAGTGGCAAAAAAAGCACATAACAATACAATTTTGTTCTACATTCTTGAAAGTTTATTGATCTAACTTCAGAGAAAGTAAATTAAACATCGTATTTACTATTTACAGTCTGCGGTTTAACTTTAAGAGGCTTGATTCTAACAAAGCAGGACCATAGAAAGAAATCCAGATTGACAGTTTGTAAATACTGCTTTAAAATATTTTCAAACTAAATTTAAATAATCTGTCACAGCTTTACTCATTTAAATAAAAATTTTCAAAATTTTATTGTAAATTATTTTCTCAAAAGTTAAAAAATAAGTCACACACTTTAATTTTTCAATAAACTACCAGGTACATATGTACATCAAATGCTGTTACCAAACATCTCTTTTTCTTCTTACTGTTATTACAATTTTCCAGAAAACAGAGATACTACTAACAGCTTACTCAAAAGTTTAAACTTATTTGCACAAAAATGTAACCAACGTTTCAAAGAAGCAAGATAAAAATGTCAGAAAAATTATTCACAGTTTGTGCAGTTTCCACAGCAAGCATACCTTACATTATTCATGATACGAACATGCATCACATCTCATAAATATGATTTTCATATCATGAATATGCATTACATCTCAAGAATACAGCATAGATTTCACGTCTGCAATACATATCATCAATACATACTACACCTCATGAACATAAACTGCATATTACGATTATGTAATACATCTCATGAATATAAACTGCATCTCATGAATATGTATTACAACTCTTCAACATACATTTCGACCAACTGAGACTCAATAACGAATGCATTTTGCAGGCCCGACCCGTTGCTGCCTTCCCATAAAACACACTTCAAACTTCCTTAGTGGTCGTAAAGTGGAGATGGCCGGGCGGGTACAGATGTGCTGTATGGATAACCGGTAGTCAGCGAAAATTCTGGAGTATTGTGTCGGCCAGTGGCGCCCTTCGGTTGGGAAAGCTGTGGAGAAGGTTGGACGATGGAGTCCTCGCGAGACGTCTCGACACCTCGTGCGGAAATTCTGGACATGGAGCTCTCGCGGCTCATGTTGTTCTTCTTCTTCCTACGGAACAGATTGCGAAAGCCTGAGCTGAAGGAATGCGATCTTGACTTTCTTAGGGTCCCTTCAGAAAACTCCGACTGATCTGAGGCAGAACAAAAAATTTGTCTAATAAAAATGCCGTAAATGTTGTAAAAAGTGTTATTAATCATGCTAATTTATGAATTCACCTCAAAAGCACAGGTAGCCGGAAAAAGATTGTCTTCAAAGTTTGTGAAATATCTGTTAGACAACCACATTCCAGCACTTCTGCCAGGTTGTTAAAAGGAATTTACAAATGTAGGTACATATTATCTGATTCAACAATTTAAGCTAAAAGGATAAGGCTCAATTGCCTTCCCATTTATCTCAGCTTAAACACAACCCACCCTAACAGTTCCTCTCCCCCTGCTCTCTCTGGTCTTCAGGCAACCGGACTAGGTTCTTGACGTGGCATCTTTGGACAACCCCACTGACTTGACGCAGCACTCGCGAATAAGCTGGTGCCCTGCGTTTAGGTTTTAAGTAGTGTTTTAGAAATTCTGAGTTTACGATTACGAATTACCAAAAAAATTTATGCCTCTAAACTCCTTGTTACTTTAAAGAAACAGAAATGAGATTATTTAGGCATATATGTATCTGCATCATGATTATTATTATTATTATGATGATGATTATTATTATTATTACTATTATTACTATTATTACCAGACACAGTAGTATCACCGTGGTCAGGTGGCCTCAGGAGACTCTCATCACGAAATGTCTGAGCTCGGTCGGCGCTCTGGGAACGCGACTTCTTGCTGCGTGAGAAACGCTTTTTCAGTGCACTGGCAAAGGATTTCTTTTTCGTCTCCACTGCGCAAAGCGAACAAATCCAATTAAAAATAATATTTTTCGATATAATCACGCCTAATAAACTACAAAGATAAATCTTTCTGTAAGCTTTTCTATGATAATTACCTTAAAGAAACGGGCATATCACAATTATGTTCAACAAAGGTAACCAAGGTAACCAAGCTTTGTAACAGAACATGCAGCCACATATTGCATAAATATTTAACAGCTGTACTAGAATTAGATAAACCATAATAATAAAATCTAAAATTGGAATTATAATTGTAATCGTGAATTTGTATAGCACCCCTTTAAGAGAAACCAATCAGAGGCCCTTGCTGATATACATACTTTGCCACCACTTATCAAAAAGTTCAGCATATACAAGGTGGCTTCTGCTTTTGAGATTGCTTCCACAGACAGGGTTATAAGGGGGTGTTGAATATATCATGGTATCTCTGATACACATACATATGTGACCCATCCATGCCTGTGATTCCTCACTCAGTCAATGGACAGATGGCATGTATTATTAAATGCATTACTTACTTATATACCTACATATACCTACTTATTACCAGTGCAAACAAACATTCCCATTATGTGTAGGGTAAAATATGAAAACAGACCAATGTTTTTAACATAAATTTAAAAAATTTTTAAAGTATTAAAAATGAAATTATTATTATTTACACAAAATGTTTCAAGTTTACTCTGTAACAAATTTCATAACTGTGATTCTGCATATAAAAATCAAAGATACGTAGCTTTATCGATGACACCCAATTTCTCGGGAAGAAACTTTCCACATTCACAATCACAAAATTTTGAATAAATATTTCCAGCCATATGTTCAAAATAACAAATCTACACAACAAGAAAGCTGTTTAGGATAGTGACTGAAGCATATCATGAAATGCCATACGATTGCATTTACTGTCAACACTGTCAAAATTGTTTTCAAACCAAAACTAATATACTACTGTCTAAGACTAGACACAAATCTAAAGCTAATCCAAAGAGATAAACCAGAAACTAAAATCGTCTGAACACTGTCTTTGGGATCCATATCAAGAAATGCCTTATAACAACATCATGTTTTAACGAGTTCAGTTTCTACGGATTAATCGATTTCGCAATCCATGTCCTGACTGCGTTATATCAGAATTTGTATCATAACGAAGAGTGCTAGAATGAGTCTCTGGTGTACTTAATTTATAGCCTAGTCAAAACGTTTTACTGGGTATATTTGTTTCACCAGAAGTCCATGACTAACCCAGTGCTGGACCTAAATTATCTACTCAGGAAATGTCTGTGAAGACATTATCACAATGCACTGGCCATCAACAAACCGTCGCTTTTAAGCAGAACTCCAATTCCGGTCACAATCCTTTGGGCAAAATCAGTCGAAATTGGAAGATAGGCTACTGGATATGTCACTAATATTGTGTTCAAGTGTAAATGCTGGTTTCAATTGCCACTCTTTCAATCACCAAGACAAAATATCATCCATAAAAAACTTAAACTCTAAAGGCACAAATACAACTTACAGATTATATTGATATTTCTACAGAGTTGTAAATATAAATCTACAGCTGAAATGAAAGAATCTTCTCACGCACAAAACAAATACAAGCTTAAAATAAAATTTAAACCAAATAAAACAGAAACATAATTAGCATCTGATGCTAAATAGGCTGGCACTTCACTTCTTCCATCGAACAGATATACAACATTCACGTTCAAATGCTACCTATCACACAAACAAACAATATCATTTATATAAATGCTCACTTTATTCATTGATAATATAATATAATATTACCACTTATTTGACTTATCGTCATTACATTTAATTTTTTTTGTATACTGCTTTTAAAGTACAAAAAATAATTATAAAAGTTGTAAAATAAAATGCAATTTCACCTGTACTTTTTAGGTTAGTAAAGATAAAAATAGATAATAATAACTAATATCTAAAAATAGATAAAACGGTTAATAAAGATAAAAGTAGATAATAATACATTCTAATATCTGGAAATAGATACAAAAGGTAAGTATATAAAAATAGATAATAATATTTAATATCTAAAAACATAAAAACAGGTTAATAAAAATAAAAATTACTTCCAAACAAAGAATCAATTTAGGAAGCAGTTATTTGTTGACAGGATGGCAAAATCTGATAAAAAATGAAAACAATTTAAACAGTTACTGGAATAAGGTTCACAAATTCTGTTATAATATTTGGATTGAGAAACTTGAAAATAAAGATGATCTATAACAAGTGATGGTTCTAAGACTGGGTCAAATGCTTTTTCATTTACGTTTTGTTCCAAAATCAAAAACTTGTAAAATAAATAGCTCGTAATGGCCAAAGCTTATGTGACCCCAAAAGCCAACAGTGTCTGGTAACATTTGTTATGGCCTCATCTCAGACATCAATTGAAATAGAGCACACAGAGAGAAGCCAGCCATGAAGAGGCCAATTTGTCTAAAAAGGCCACACAACTGTCTTGTTACAGGCCTCAACGACTTTAACACCAATGTTCTGGACACATTAATGTCTGCATTAATGACTGAAGCAATCCATAGTTTACAGCTGACCCCTTTACTAGAGCCATCACCGAATACACTGACACTGTTACACTAACACAGTTCTTAAACTATCAGTGGTGACTGTCACTAGAAGCACTAGACACTGGGGAAATAAAAACTAGGAGGGGTTAAGTACATACACCCTTCACCGTCATCTGTAGGCAATGCTTCAGGCGGGTCGCCAACTGCTTGTACCATTTGAAAAAACGTACAAAATTAATTACTTAACTGGGGTATAATACATCAGAAGCAACTTAACAAAAACCAAAGCATACTCCAGAGTTTGGTAACCTCCTGAGGAGTCTTGATATGATGAGTTTAATACTATTTTAAAATGTTAAAAAATTATGCAAAAATTTTGCACAAAATTATGCACAAGTTAAACATTGAACAGTGATATAATGAATTTTGCCCGTATATAGGGCAAAATGAATACAAGTAAATGTAAATTTGAGTCATAGCTGTATAAGGCTTCTAAATTTCCAACTGAAAATATAGTGCAAACTAATAACTATACAGTATAAATTTACTGTTAAGATTGTGAAGCATTATTAGTGAATTACAAAAATAAAGTAAAACCTTGAACCAGCTAAACATTGCATGGAAAAACCTTGAATCAACAAACTGTAGTGATACCAGACATAGTATGCTGAAATTCAAGAAGGTCACTGCCACTGATGTCTGACTGTCTTTAGTTCTCTAACTGACAACTCACACCCTTCAGTACTGGAGTAAAGTCTCCAATTTATTGAATGTGTGTATGTAGGCCTATGCATGTATGTATGTATACATGTATGTATGCATGTATGTATGTAAGTCTGTATGTATGTATGCATGGATTTGTAATTATTTATGTATGTATTTATGTATTAAGTATGTCTGCATGTACGTATGCATGCAAGAATACATACATGCATGTATATATGTATCTAAGTATGCATGCATGTTTCTGAACATTTGGGAGGAAGAAGGAGGAGGAGGAGGAGCAGCAGCAGCAGGAAGAGGAGAAGAATAGGAGGAGGAGGAAGAAAAGGAGGAGGAGGAGGAGAAAAAGAAGAAGAAGATGATGATGATGATGACAATATTTGTACAGAGTCTTTAGAAACGTCTCCATGGCACAAGGCTAACAGCTAGACTTAAAATCGTGACTTATGATATCATAAGCCGAGAATGTCTACACACAGAACTACATCACTAGATCAGAACTTTTTCATTGTCGCCTCCCCAATAACCTACTGGGTTAGACTCCCTTAAAGCGTTAAGTTAGAATTCGATTGTCAGCAAATTTCTCTGTAAGTGTAGAAAAGCAGTTATTGCTCCTTCATATTCTGGTTGTATAAGGAATTGATTAGAGATGAAAAAACGGCCTCACATCTTAAGCGACGTCACTGCCAGGATAAACAAACTGGTACATCAAGAAATCATGAAAGGGCATAATTAAAAATTACTAAATTTAAAATTCAAAAGAATTAATTACAAATCACTGAATTAAAAAGCTACCTAGGACTGCTGATGTAATAATGTCACATAAAGATAATGTGAAATTTGTGACACGTGGACACAGACATTTCAAGTGACACACAAAAACAACGCTAAGTGTTTTAAGTAAAACAAACGCCAGATAGATTGATAAATTATTTGCAGCGTCAGGTTGGGAATGCCTCTGAGGAATTTCTGTTGAAAAGGAGCTACACAAAGTTACAATTACATGAGGAGAATGCAAACCTGGTTGGTCTGGTCCACCTGGGCTTGAAGCATCCTTGGTTGGCTTTGCACTTTGCGATTTAGTTGTCTATAAATCAACACAGAATCAACATCACAATTTCCGTTCCCATTAGAATTCCAAATCACACAGTTTAAAACAGAATCAAGAGGTTCTTTCTGATCATGCTACTCATCATATTTCTGTAACAATGACATATGGAAAAGTAATCGTTCACTTATTACATGCCTCTATCAACAAAAGTCCACAGAATCTTGGTCTTGGTGGTTGGAAGATCAAATGGCTGAAGTACAAACACGACAACCATAATCTAAATACTGGACAACCATCCCTTAAGGGCTACACTTCTTGACGAGTTGTCAAATTTATATCATGCAATGGGATTGGAACTTCACACAGAAAAGTGTTAGGCAAATGCATAACACAGGATACCCTTCTGCAATTCTTAGAAAGATTGGAGAAGATATCGAGTTATTCTTCTGCAATTCTGGGGAAGATTGGGGAAGATATCGAGATAGTCTTCCACAATTCTGGGGAAGATACCAAGATACTCTTCCTCAAGAGTGCCTTTACAGTTTCATATCTTCTCCAGAACATTTGTTGATGGTTATATGTGAATGTTTGTTCATTGCAGCCATCCACAATTAAAATCATTTCTAGAAAAGAATGGAATAGAAAAGAACTGAATCTTGATGCAACAAGGCAATACAGTTTGTGCTGACACTTATAATTAAATAATACAAATTGCAAAATTACAAGAATCAGTAAAAAACTAAACAAAATAAAATAAATTACTACAGCAACCAAAACAAAGCAGTGAACTAAATAACTGGATACAAGTAAAATCAAGCATAAAGCTACCTTTATAATTGGAATAAGTGGCTCCTAAAATAAAAAAAACAAAAATGTAACAAATCAATACCATTAATTTTTCCACAAAAGGAAAAAATGCAAAAAATACCAAAAAAAACAAAACTTTATTCTTTAAATACAGTTACAGTGTAATTACAAACTACTGTATTAAAGAAAACAGTGGGAAACAAAAGGAAAAGCAACAATTTTGTAATTATATTAAATCACATCTTTAGTGACAAAGAGAAAAAATAACCAAATTAAACTTAATCACATCTAAAATGACAGAGGAAAAACTAAAAGAAAAACATCCTTTATAATGCGTATTGATGGCTCCTAAAAATGAACCAAAAAGCAAACCCAAAACAGAAACAAAAGCAGATATACATGAAACAGATTTCTGTAGAATGAATTACCCAGATGGCCACCCAAACTGGTCCACACTGGTGGCAGTCGCTGACCTGTTATGGGGCTAATGTGGGCCCAGTTAACTTATTAACTAATTAACTTATCAGTCAAACCGAAGTAAAAAAGTAAAGTATCCCAAATCCAACAACAGAGACGTAGGGGAAACGCTCATCTCCTTTTCTTTAGGCCCATGAGCCGGCAATGGATGAATCCCAAGGTCCTGGACACGGGACCAGTGCATCGTAGGACTTGCCATTTACATATATAGCTGATACCTTTACAGTATCTACTCACCCAATCACAGGCAGAACAGAACAGTCCTCTTTGAAGATTCAATGTTACCTGACCTGACCTGACCTTACCTGACCTGACCATATTACAGCTTTTGAAGTCAACAAAGTAAAAAGCTATCAAACTAATCTAAAGAAGACAATGAAAGAGAATTGACAATTTTCGTCATTCCAAGCACCATTTATTCTTCACTGCCCATGAAACTGGACTGAAAAAATAACATACCCAACAAAATTAAACATCACAGTTCGAAAAAATAAAGGACAAAGCGAAAAAATAATCAAAGGAAAAACTACCTTAATAATGGGAATTGGCTGTTCCTAGAACCAAAACAAATCAGAAATTACAAAAAGTAACATCTTAAAGCATCAAATACGACTTAGATGGGACACATAAATGCAGAAAAGAGCACAATAAAACAGAAATATGGCATGCTAAAAAGAAAAGTAGAGGTAAACATTGTGTGGGTCAACAGAATCTCCCTACAACAGGCATTCATATGACACTCAAATCTGATGTAAATTTAATCAACCTTTAGAACGCAACCTCGATGAAACATAATTCGTGTTAAAGTAAAGTATTGCCAGTGGCTCTCAAACGTAGCAGGATGAAAAGATTAGTGTATTTTCGAAGCGCAGAGCAAGCTTATGGAAACATCTTAACAAAATAATATGTCAGTAATAATCAATGATTTATTCGTTAGGTAGCTGCATAACACAATCTGCTACTGTGTCTTCCCAATTTTGGAGAAGATTGGGGAATATACAAGGTACTCTTCCGCAATTCTTAGAAAGATTGGAGAAGATACTGAGGTACTCTTCTGCAATTCTGCAGGAAAAACTAATCTAATCTATTCTGATTAAAATACTCTAGCATCAAGAAAGAAGAAACTAAAGCAGTCACATGAAATAACAAAATACTAACAGAATTATAAGCATACATTGTTAACTATGAAACATAAGCATATGCTGTTATTCAACAATTTGTCTATTATAGAAGCTTCTAGAGATGGCCACAAACCCAGTGACTGACCTTCTGAACCCCACTGATAACAATCGTTGCCGACTGAGATGGTGCATTAGGTTGTCGTGACAACTGACGAAGGGCAGTCTCGGTCAAGCTGTCCACCCCATTTGTCAGAATTTGATCTATGAATATTCAATTTGATCTATGAATATTTGATTTGATCTATGAATATTCAATTTGATCTATGAATATTCAATATTGCATCCAACATAAATATTTTTAGAATAATACAAACAGTAAACAGATAATTTTTATTCACTGACATTTTGTAATACTGTTTTCCAAGCACAGTTTTCCAGGTTTTGTAGATTATTTTGAAACCAACTTTTTGCAGTGAAGAAATTGTAGTGGTACGCATGAAAACTACTGGTAAATCTTGCTTAAGGTAATCTATGATCGTAATTCACCATCTGAGACCATAACAGAAACCGAACTTTTGTGGAAGATCAAACAACAGCTGCTTGTTTAAGCAATTATAGCAAATGGGTTCGTTGTTTATCTGAAGTAATTGGCATTCAGCTCAACTTGCATCATTAACTGGAAGCAGAACACAGCTGGTTCTAAGCCTCTAATTAAGACATGGTTTTCAGAATCAAGAGCTTTGACAGCTCTTTCCCAACAGTGTATTATAATGTAAAACATTTCCATGTTGTATTTTCTGAAGCATAAAACAGGTGTATTTACATATCTTAGTACAAAGATCATAAAAGTGCCTCAATTTTGTGATGGACCGTTTCAAGCTGCACTATTCATTTTCAGAATGTTCCACAAAGGTGGCTTATCTGAGATTTAAAGGAAATCAGGATGACAAGTTTTAATAAATTCCAACCGTAAGCATAAATTAACCAAAGCATACTCGTATCCATGAGATGGATATAAGTATGCTTAGGTTAATCAATGCTTGTGGTAGGATGCCAGATCAATGCATGAGGACATAAATGAATTCATCTGAGACTTATGGAATAAGTTTTAATACATTCCAGCCATAAGCATTAATCAACCTAAGCATACTCGTATCCATGAGATGGATATAAGTATGCTTAGGTTAATCAATGCTTGTGGTAGGATGCCAGATCAATGCATGAGGACATAATTGAATTCATCTCAGACTTATAGGATATTGGGGGAATAAGTTTTAATATATTTCAACCATAAGCATTAATCAACCTAAGCATACTCATATCCATGAGACAGATATAAGTATATTTAGGTTAATCAATGCTTATAGTAGGATGCCAGATCAATGCATGAGAACATAAATGAATTCATCTAAGACTTACAGGATATTGGGGGAATAAGTTTTAATACATTTCAACCATAAGCATTAATCAACCTAAGCATACTCGTATCCATGAGATGGATATAAGTATGCTTAGGTTAATCAATGCTTATAGTAGGATGCCAGATCAATGCATGAGAACATAAATGAATTCATCTAAGACTTATAGAATATTGGTGGAATAAGTGTTAATACATTCCAGCCATAAGCATTAGCTAACCTAATTATACTTGTATCCTTCTCAGTAGAAGCTGTAGCAGTTTAAACTGGAACACAAATGCAAATGGAACAAACCCTGTGAGGTGGATGGAGTGGAACTCTGAATGCCAGCACGAGAACTTGTTCCACTTATGTACGGAGAAGAGTCACTGGCATAGCTTGACACCGTTTCTGCCTTCTCTACCCTAGTTGGAGATTCTAAAAGTTTGTAAACAGAGTTGTTGCTTACCACAGTTTTAAACAAAAATATACGAATAATGAAACACTGCACTGTGTTCTCCGGCTATGCATGAAATCATCTCAGATTTATTTTACTGAAATACAAAGAATTGTATTAATATTCTCTTCTTACAGTTAGAATTATAGTACGAAACCAACACAGCCTGATTTCCCAGATCAATTATTTTCTACTCCTAACTTATACCTAAATGTAAAAACTAATGAACAAATAACCTACCTTACCCTACATACTTTATCAATCCAGAGGGATTATTTCTACCTCTGATAAGGAATAAAAATATTAATTTAATTCAGATTATTAAATAATCACTGTTAGCTTGACAAGTGTATCAGATTATTAACTTAATATCCTAAATGAATATTTCAATATCTTAGAATACTAATTTATAAATTCAGAGGAATAAATAATCAACATTAGTTTTCTAACATGCAAAACTTAGAAAAAAAATTAAGGGCCTCATCCAGCAAAAATGAATCGTGTAATCAAAACTATACAAACCATTGTACTTGAGTGGGTCGTCTCTCTGATCTCTAAGTCTTTCTGTTGTCGTTGTTTTGGTTGTCACCGTCATTCCACCAGGCATCAAGGCACGGTTCATCTCGATTCTTCGTCTTGGTGGACTTGGTTCCAGTGCAGACAATTTCCCAGAAGCTGTTTCATTCGACTCCATGATCAGAAACTGTTGGAAAACAAGAACATATGTTATTCTAGTTGTTGCTGTGATGAGGAAATTATATAGCAGCATTAACTGCATAAACGCGGAACAGTTTGGTGCCGGGCTGGTATTTTCAATGGCAAAAACAGCACGCTATCGTAACCAAAAACATAATTAGTGCACATTTATATAGCGCCTTTTCAAGAAAACTTCTCAGAAGTTCTACCGATCTGACTATTGTATTTTCTTCTTGTATCAAGCATCCTTTTATTTAACACACAGTCTTGTCAAGCTCTAGAAAGTGAAAGACCCTTTCCTTCCTCTACTTAAGACTAAGGTCTAACTTAACTCTACTGGTTCCCTGCTTTTAGGCCGTCCCTTAATATTGAATGTTCTAATACTACACTGACTAAAGGACGTCACGTTAAGTTCATCATTTAAGAACTCAAATGTACTCTGCAACCGTATGTATGTAACAGATTAATCTATCCTCTGGTGCTCACTTCAACCGTGACTGATCCCGAGGTGCTGGTGGTGGTTCTTGGACGTCCAGTCAGTGGAATGATCTGTCGACTGCTTGGCAGACGCCTCAGATCATCCACGATGACCGACGCCTGACCAAGGAAATCATCTAGATAGGAAAAGACAAAAGAATTCCAAGACAAAGCATTCAACAGTGCATTATTCAAAACAATAATTCTGGCCTTGTCTCTGTAATGTAAGTCTGTAACGTAACTTTTACTTGCAATGTTTTAAGTCTTGATTTATATAGTGCTACTATCTCAAGTGTTTATCGTAAGTGTCTAGTATTACATACACACATAAACATACTTACATAGCTACATAGATACCTACATACAAACAGATACATACATACATACACAGACACATAGACATATATAGGGGTTGTCCATAAAGCATGTCCGCAAACAAAGGGACGGAGCGGTCACCCAAATTCAGACAAATGCGGACATGGGAAGGGGTGGGAGAAAGTAATGCCCAAAGCTGACAGATGCAGACAAAGGGAAGGAACGGGTTCAAAGTAGATCATTTTTGTAGAGATCCTTAATGTATAATTCCATACAAACATACACACATACATACCCATACACATACTATACTAGACAACTGCTAGCAAAGGCCTTGCTTGAGGTCTGCATGAATCTGGACATTTATAAAGCACCTCTTTGAACCTCATAGCATCAGCAGTAAATCTATTTTCAGCCCAGCGACTTACCTCCCTTCTGTTTGTTTCGATCAAAAACTTCAAACTTTATCTGTTTGGTCTTGTTGGTTATGTCACTGCATTTAAAAAAACAGATTCACAACAAGAATAGCCAGATCATTTTTAAAACAATACGGCTTCTGTGCTTAAGTTAACACTTATCCATAATTACGACTATAATCTGTGGACTTCTCTACAAAAGTAACTGAACAGAAAACTCAGCAACCAAATATGGCAGCACATTGCAGTTAGTTCAGCCACATTGACTGATGCATTTTTCTTACACTAAACAGTGCCAATGCAGAAGTATATTAAATAAATACATATATACATACATCAAAATATATAAATACATAAACAACTAAACAAACATATGAACAGCAGAGTGAATATACTTCTTTTAATAGTAGTCAAATTGTACATGGAGTTATATGACCATCCATATCATCAGTAGATAATCTCGAGCCCCAGAGAGAACTGGTTCGTGACCCTGATTAGTCATAGATCTAGTTCCAGACTCAGCTGGTCCATAGCTCAACAGATATCAATGAATGAATGAATAAATGAACAAACGAATGAATGAATGAAAGTCTGTTGGACGTTGAAATGCAGCATATGACTTACAGGAGAAAGTATTCGTCAAAGAAAGGATTTATTGTGTTTTTGACCACACTCGTCGAATGCTGCTGGGCTGGTTCATCAGCAGACACCGTGCAGTATGGATCACAGCTGGCTAAAACAGAAACAAAATATACCGATAGTGGCTATATTTCAGAGATTTAAATCCCAGGCAAGCACGATCCGTACACGGGAACCTTAAATGGCATGGCACCCATTCAAATGGGCAGCGGGGTAAAGGACCTGGCCCGATAAACGCACTGAAAAATAATCATGCACCTTCACAGAACAATCAACAAGGGAATCATGTAAGTGCACACTTGCTTAGCTCTTGACTCTTTTGGGTATGAACAAGAATAAGAGCATAAGCCAACCCTAGAAGCAGCAAGGGTATGAAATGTAATTATACTCGTTTTTCTGTAGCGACCGTATGGTAATTGGGCGAGATCCTTCACCAACTGGTGGCCTATAGAAGTATTAACGACTTCATTTTTCTTAGCCTCAGCATACAGTCACTATAGATGCATTCACCAGGGGTGCAAGTGTAGCCAAAATCTCAAAACAAATTTCTTCCATGGCAGGGATTTGAACCCAGACATCTGGGTTGACTGTCCAGTACACTAATCAAAAGAGTATTGCACATCACTAGTAAATGGGCACCAATTTATGTTGGGAAGTTAACAAAAGATGTCCTCTCATTGGATTACTGTGCCTGTGTTTGAGGCCTCGGCTGAATGACCCCTTTGAACTCAGGAGGCATCTTCTCTCTCTGGTCTTCTGTCAACCAGACTTTGTTCTTGACATGGCATCTTTGGACAACCCACTGACTTGACACAGCGCTCGCGAACAAGCTGGTGCCCTGCGCTTAGCTTTTACGTAGCACTTTAGAAATTTCGAGTTTACAATTAGAATTACCTACGATTAATTAAGTGATTTACCTTTACCTATACCTTCTGCCCACAAGGCTTGCAAATGGGGGCCTATTAACAGCCAAATGAAGTATGAAAAGACTTTTGAGTAAGGCAGCAAAGGCCCAAAATTGGAATATGGAAATACGTTACCTCACGCTTGTCATACTTACAAAAATCCTTGTCCATTAGTCCATTCGCTTTGATCAGCTTAACAAGCAACCTTAAACCCTGTTGCACTTGATTTTCTGAAAACTGCAAATGAAATTAAAAACAACGTTTTTACCGATAAATAAATCGAAGTTGATGAATAAATATTATTTATCTTGATTCTAGAATAAGAATGACTTACTGTTTTCATTGATTGTTTTTTCACCCACTCCACGGGTTTCCAACACACGGTGGCAAGCATCAATTCTTCATACAAAAGTACTTTGAAGTGCAACCTAATTTTATTATTAATTGTCACTTCTTTATTATTTCAATTTCATTATAAGAATCTATTATTAAAAAATCATTCAACAGCAATACTGACTTATTGACTGTCCTTCCACAATTCCAGCTGACTTAAAAGAAACATTTCAGGTAACAATACACCTTTTTGTAACTGTTTAATACTGCATGCATCCATGTTCCAGCTCATTTGAAAGGTTCTTAAAGTGCACAGTATAAAATTTATATTAAAATTCAGGTAAATAAATAAACTGTTCATTTGATAAGAAAGTAGTTAATTAGAGTAATCAACTGAAGCATAATATCACTGTCACGTGCAAAAACACAAGAGTGCATTAAAGAACACGTACACGCAATGCAAAAAGGCGAACACGTACACGCAATGCAAAAAGGCCTTATCTAGGGAAGTCCTTAGTGCAAAGGAACTGGATTGTACAAACAGTATGGATTTTATAACCTGTCTTCAACTGCCTCTGCTGTCTGCAGTTTCCAGTGTAGGATATAAACACCATTCTATTCCAGCTGCAAGACCACAAGGGAGCACTAAGACTTTTAGTGGGAGTGTGGAAACTGCACAGCAATAAATTTTGTCACAGCCATATCCATGAAGCATCGGAGTAAACATAATTCTGGAATGATATTCCATATTATCTCAATTCTTCCACCGATTTAAGCACTGAGCTAGACCAAGCGTATCTGATCGTTTACGTAGCGCCTTTTGGAACTTCACGTACGTTACAGAAGAATTTTAAACTCTAAAATGTGCAGTTTTTATAGAATGCTGCACAAGGTCAAGGCCATACGATCGCTATAGGAAAACGTGTACGTTTACGTTTACTTTTACGCCTTTGTGTGGCTCGGTGGTCTATCGGTAACGCATTTGGTCAATGATCATGCAGCTGCGGGTTTGACTCCATGTAACAACCCTGGGCAAGTTGTCTGCACACACCGTGCCTCTGTCACCAAGCAGTAGAATTTTGTACCGGCATAAGCTGGGAAGTAAATGGCAAATCCTATGATGCACTGGCCCCATATCCAGGACCTTGGGATTCGTCCATTGCCGGTTCAAGGGCCTAAAGAAAGGAAATGAACGCTTCCTCTACACCTTACTTGTGCGATATGAGATACTTTACTTTTTTTACATCTTTATGAGGTTTTCAAAAGGATTGAAGTCCAGATACACACCTTTTATTCATTTATTTAATTTACTGAACTTATTACGAGTTCAAGGTCAGTAAATCTGAATCTGAGACGCTAGATTTGAATCTCGGGCTAGCACAGTCCATATACGGGGACCTTAAATGGCATGGCGCTCATTCCAAAGGGCAGTGTTGGTGAAGGATCTCACTTGATTAATTCATGCTATAGAAAATAACTTGTACATTATACACGTGCGTTTCTTAAACAACTTGTCTAGGGTCGTTACACAGAGTCCGTTCAGCAGACTCAAAACCTCAAGTATTGGATTACAGACCATGATCACTGCTGAACAGAGCACTGCTGAACAGACCATAGTATATTTTTACACAGGTTTATACAGTTGTTTTCTCTGCTTTCATTTGTATAGCTCTGCAATGTTACTGAAAGCATCATATCTGCAGTCTTGCCAACTATACACAGTACATATAAATATATGACTTGCCTATCGGAGGAGGATCAATGCAAACAAAGGGGCTCTCAAGAGGAAGGCTTGAACCTGCACCCTAAGCAGTACAAGGCAAGCACTCAAACCACTCTGCCTCCTTCACACAAAGGAATAAAATTCCAACAACGATGCATCAGCCATGTTTGCACACCATCCTTGCGCAAACGCTTGATCAAAGCACCCTGTGACCTGCGAGAAAAACTAATTACCACATGGACAGGTTCACGAGCCCGTAACTGGGTAAGCCGTGAACCCACATCCATTTGCGTCGCAAAAACCAAAATTAGCCAAGCAACAGGATGACGATGGCAACAGGCAAACAAGCACGTAAAGTAAAGCGGAAATTACATGAAACCGCTCGGCCATCAGTTCGTAATGGATGCCTCACAGTCACCAGAATGCATTATGAATGAGACAATTGTGTATGCTCGTCGGATCCCGTGCAGAATGTCGCAGACAAGACGAGAAGAGCAAAAAGAAAATCACCAAGCCATTCCTGTGGTCGTTCAAGCCAGAAAACTGGCGTCTCCATAGCAACAGATTTAGCACAACGTGGTTGGACTACTGTTACCAAGCATCGGACTTGCAAAATAGTCATTAACACAACCACTGCAGAAGTCGTGAGTACCCCAGGGAGCCACAAACAAGAAAACTGTCACTAAATTTCACGAAAAAGTGAGAAAATCATTAGAATTCAGTGAGAGAATTGCCAGAAAACAGTGGAAAAACACAAGATTCTCATGTTCTGCAATTGGCCAAAAGCCTAAAGATGAAGTGCACTGCAGTAAAACTTGCACAAGTTTGCATACACATACACAAAGCGGCACAGTAACAAATTTGGTCAATGATCATGCGGACGCAGGTTCGACTCCGTGTAACGACCCTGGGCAAGTTGTGCACACCATGTCTCTGTCACCAATTGGTATAGTTTGGTACCGGCATAAGCTGGGAAGTAAACGGCAAGTCCTGCAATGCACTGGACCCGTGTCCAGGACCTTGGGATTCATCCGCTGTCGGTTCAAGGCTCAAAGAAAGGAAATGAACGCCTCGTCTACGTCTTACTTGTGGGATATGAGATACTTTACTTTACCTACATACGTACGACCATTACCATTTCCACCATCATCATCACCACCACCGCCAGCAGAAGTAGTAATTTAACAATGCCGTTGCAGCAGCATCAAAAACAGTAACTGCAACAGCAGAAGCATTCCAGCCAGCATCCATCTCCAGGGCGATATCATTGGCAGAGGTTAAAGGTCCTGGAATTGCCAAACAGATGACTACCCATACTCTGGCTGTCAACAATGACTAGTCACGAAATTCGTGGATTATTTTCGCAAACAGTTCAGTATTTGCTAATATTGCAGTACTAGCAACATTTGCCCACTACCTACATTTTCCGACGACTGAATCATCCGATTGCGTGATATGGAACAGACAGATCAACCATTCATTTCTTAATACAGCTTGTAAACATCCAACACAACAAAACGGAAGCTGCTTCTGGTCGAGATGATTCCAGCAACCATTTAAAGCGACAGTTGGTTTCAATGCTACTGAAACCATATTACAACTCATTCGCCCATTCCTGATTACAGTTCACGGATGTGCCACATAGCGTATATGAGTTATTGCTTCTGGTGCTGAAAGCGCCAGTGAAAGAGAACAGTTCCCAAGCACTGATGGCAGACACATGTAACATTTGCCAGGCCTTACAGGATGCAACACACTTTCATAATGCAATCATCAGAACTCCTCATCAGGTCACTCAAAATCCTGAATTACTTCGGCCAATGTGGTATATTAAGGACTAACATCTCAATTTTAGATTTCAGCTTCGATTAGGTCTACACCGATCCACATCTGGCTCTTTGTTTCACGTTTCTGCCGAGTCAGCAGTTTGCCATCGGCCCGTTGGATGCAGCGTCTGCAGCAGCAGCTGTGACCATCTGTGGCCAGAGACCCGTGTCAATCAGATCTTTAACAGCGACTTCTTCTTATATTATAGGCTCTGCTTAACGACCAATTACTGACTTGAACTGACGGGCGCTCATGAAGCCTTTTCTCCCATTTACTATACTAAGGGCTGCTGAAAATCATTCAGTTCAGTTGTGGTTTTTGCTCCTATTGGAGGAGTTCCCTCATAGTGCTCTACGTAAATTGTAATTGTAATTTGAGATTTATAAAGTGCCTCTTAGAGGATAAACTCAACCGAGATGCTTCCAACCCGAAGGAGTAAAATCACTGTTAAACAGTACAGTCTTCAGGCGCCTGATTATGACATGGAATGTCACTCTTTCAAGAAAATTCATCAGATCTCCTTACCTTACTTTATGTAGCCTCACTCACCCTACATACTTACCTTACTTTGGCTAGCCTTATCTCACTTTACATACTTAATTTACTTAGCCTTACCTCAGAGTACATACTTACATTACTTTGGCTAATCTTACCTCACCTTCATATTTACCTCACATTACCTTGCCCTGCTGGCCTTAGGTGAAGTCAGAAGCCACTTAATTACCAAGAAGCAATTAACGAGAATATCCGTGCAGCAGCAAACATTCAAATGCAGCCACACCAGATCATCAGAGATTGACTTTTTTATGTTTAATGAAAACTGAGTATGGATGTGAGACATGGGTCCTGACAAAAGACTCACGATGGAGAGTCTTGGCATTTGAGAGAAAATGTTACAGAAAAATCCTAAGGATCGGATGGACTCAGAAGATTAGGAATGAAGAGGTCTACGAAAGAGTGGCTATAACCGAGAATCTACTGCAGAAGGTTATTCAGCGAAAACTTGGATTGTTTGGACATATCTGTAGAATGAAGGATGACAGAAATATTAAGACTCTGATGTTTGGAATTATGGAAGGTACGAACAAAAGAGGCAGGCCACATCGAGAGTGGGTGGATGACATTGAGGAGTGGTGTGGCGCGGACTTGCAGAGACTGGGACATGCGGCTCAAAACAAAATCGAGTGGAGACACATTGTGAAACGGGCATCGGACACCTACGGGCATTGAGCCCACGGTTATTGATGATGATGATGAGTTTCAACAAAGCTTTTTTCTCTGTGTACAGTGGTTCAAGTCGCTCAAAGGTCAAAACCTTAATTGGGTCAGCATCAAGTTTCCAGATAAGAACAAGCACTTCAAGGTGACAAAAAGGAGATTCATCCTTTCGAAAATACAAAATGAAATACAATTTCGTAATGATAAAATCTTAACCTAATTAAGGCATGTCTGCGTTAAAGCAACTACTAAGAGTAAAAAGAAGAGAAAAAAATGCATTTTGAGCTGAGAAAATCCTGTTGCCAGCACATGACTGTTTCATAAGATATGATCCATTCTTAGAATTCGTCAAATTTTTAAAAATAAAAATCAACTCTTTAGAAAACCCCAAAACTCAGAAGAAGTAAAATATTGAAGAATCAAAACAGGAAACATCCTTTAAAAACAGACTACGTAAAGACCCTAACAGCAAAAACAGAAATCACAAAGTGGAACAAATAATTTTAGATCATCCAAATTTCAGAATCATCAAGAAAGACAATGAAAACAAAAACAATCAGATAAGCATGAGAAGACCAAATTATTATGAAAATCAATAACTTCCTCTGACAATAAGAAAGCAGCAAAGCAAAATAATTAAAGCCCGGCACAGAACAATCTGACAGAAAATCTACAGAAACCTGCAACTTACACTGCTAAGGTCAGTCTTAAGGGACGGCTGGACAAATCCACTGGTCAGTTTTGGCAGCCGGCCAAGGCTGGACACAGTGTCATTTGCTGCCGACTCCACCCGATTGACAGCAGGTCCAGAAGATGGAGAAGGAGTGCGCTGGTCAAATTAGAGGAATGTTAAGTCTCTCAAAAGCCCAGAATCTTAGAAGAGTTAAGTGCACTTAACAGAGACATTCCCACCTTGAGCATCGAATCCACTGCCCTCCCCCCTCCCATTTCTCTCAGCTTAAACACAACCCACCCTAACAGTTCCTTTCCCCTTCTCTCTCTGGTCTTCTGGCACCCGAACTTGGCCCTTGACATGGCATCTTTCGACAACCCCACTGACTTGACACTCGTAAATAAGCTGATGCCCTGCGCTTAGCTTTTAGGCAGCGCTTTAGAAATTTCAAGTTTACGATTATGATTGCAAGATATTACAAGTGCAGTAAGTATGTATGACAAAGACCCATTGAAACTATGGGGCAACTCTGTCTAGTGACTAAACCAAACCGTCACCATCTTAAATATAAATAATTCCCTTGACCAACTTTTGAACGAAACAACAACTTTTATCATCAGATAACGGTAACAGGACAATAACCCCCTGGACAATTACCCCCCGGACAATTACCCCCATGCAAATAACCCCCCGGACAATTACCCCCCGGACAATTACCCCCTATACAGTAAAGAGTAGACATGAAAGACTTACCATACATCAAAAACTAATTATTAGACAATTATTAGACAACTGGGCACAGAGTAGACATGAAAGATTTACCAAACATCAAAAACTAAATATTGGACAATTATTAGACAATTGGGCCCAGACTAGACATGAAAGAATTACCACACATCAAAAACTAATTATTAGACAATTATCAGACAATTGTGCCCAGACTAGACTCTTTTATGTTGTGTGGCCCAATTGTCTGATAATTGTCCAATATTTAGTTTTGATGTTTGGTAATTCTTTCATGTCTACTCTGTGCCCAGTTGTCTAATAATTGTCTAATAATTAGTTTTTGATGTATAGTAAGTCTTTCATGTCTACTCTTTACTGTATAGGGGGGTAATTGTCCAGGGGGTAATTGTCCGGGGGGGTTATTTGTATGGGGGTAATTGTCCGGGGGTAATTGTCCGGGGGGTAACTGTCCAGGGGGTTATTGTCCTAGAACCCAGATAACATATTAAAACAGGATAATGCAGGGCATCATGCATAGAGATCCAGTATTATACCAGGTTTTTTAAGCAACAACACACACTACATGTACATACTAATTCTGTTACCCAATGAATAGAAAAACATGCAAATATATGCTTCCAATTTGAAATATATCTAAGAAATATTCAAAAACAAATCTGTGTCAGTGTTACAAGTTTCTACATAGCAAACAATCACCCACAAACGTCAAAAAACTTAAAGTTACCATTATATCTCAGTCGCTAACAACAAAATACCAACAATACAAATACACATGACATCGAAAACCATGAAGATATCCACCCCAAAAACTGCTGAAACTTTGAAAACCATAAAGATATCCACCCTGAAAACCAATGAAACATTGAAAACCGTGAAGACATCCACCCATCGAAACATCGAAAACCGTGAAGACATCCATCCTGAAAACCATTCAAACTTTGAAAACCATAAAGATATCCACCCTGAAAACCATTGAAACTTTGAAAACCATAAAGATATCCACCCTGAAAACCATTGAAACATCGAAAACCGTGAAGACATCCATCCCGAAAACCAGTGAAACTTTGAAAACCATAAAGATATCCACCCTGAAAACCACTGAAACATTGAAAACTATGAAGACATCCACCCCTCAAAACATCAAAAACCGTGAAGACATCCATCCCAAAAACCACTGCAACTTTGAAAACCATAAAGATTTCCACACTGAAAACCACTGAAACATCGAAAACCATGAAGACATCCATCCTGAAAACCATTGAAACTTTGAAAACCATAAAGATATCCACCCCAGAGCTGTGAATAAACGACGAGGATTAACACAGACAAACAACAACGAAATGTGATTTAGTGACTCGCGCGTGTCACCGAACCGATAAGAAAATCGTTCAAAGTGAACTCACCATGGCAGCTGTGGTTAAGGTCGACTGGTATCCAACTAGCGAACGTGAGATCGTCTCAAGGGATCCTGCATTTGGCAAAGAAAGATGGAGCACGACTCGACTAATAGTCTTCTGAATGACCGACTCCACCATTGACTGGTCGATGGTGCTCTGCCCAACAGAGAAACACATCACCATGGCGATTTTATGACGTTTCCATGGCAACGTAACTAGAAGAATTGGTGCGAAACTAAGCTCAGATCAGTCTTTTCAGCCGACCAAGAGTTTGTGATTGGTTTTAAGCATTAAAGGATCCAGACCCATGGCCTTGGAGAGTTGTTAATAGGCAATGCATGTATGTATGTGTTTATGTATGCATGTATGCATACATGCATGCATGCATGACACATATGTATGTATATATGCATGCAATATATGTATGAATGCATGTATACAAGTATGTATGTATGTATATATGTATGTGTGTATGTATAGATGTATGTATTTATGTAGATATGTATGCATGTATGTACAGTATGTATGCATGCATACATGCACATATGCATGACGGATGCAAGTATGTATATATGCATGCATGTATGTATGAACGTATCGTAATTGTAAACGTAATTCCGAGATTTCTACAGCGCCCAACAAAAGCCGCACCGCGGGGACCAGGTTATTCACAGGCGCTCAATCAAAACAAAATCGATAGGCAAAAGAGTTCGGTTCCAGGTCAAGATCCAAAAGTCAGACGGACAGACAGCATGGCAGCTATGGGGGGTGGTGTTTGGGGTTGGAGAGGAGAGATAGATAAGAGGAAGAAGGGGTGTCAGGGTATGCAAGTATTTATGTATGTATGTATTATGTATTGTATACATGCATTCATACATGTATTATGTATGTATTTAGGTATGTATGTATGTGTATGTATGAAGGTAGGTAGGTACTTACTGGAACTCAAACTATCTCCTCTAAACAATAATTGACTTTGATTACATTTTCACTTGAAGCGACCATGGATAGAACCCTTGAGTATCATGATAGCGATGCTATTTAAGTCATTAGATTAGATTAGATTAATCAGAATGCATACTTCATATTTGAATATTTATAAATCGCCCCTTACGAGTCTCTCAATAGCATCGAGAAACTCCCCACTGTTGTATTTTTAGTTTGAAATTTATACAGTTCCGCTTAAACAGCAATTCATCAGCGGCACTCTCTGCAGTAGCCTAATTAATGTAATTAATAACATAAGTTCATCAACACGCAAACAATGATCAGACATCTCGAAGAGTCATAAGTGCCAGGTTGAGGCTATCGCACACACGCACAGCCCACCCAACGGCTTCCCAACTATAGCTGTCGGATTACATAACGTTCATATCTGGCCTGGATAGCTACATTGGTTAACGCGTACGTCAAGGCGTCTCTGAGCGCGAGGATGCCGGTTCGCTTCTCGGTCGTAGCTTATTTCAGGGATTTGAATCTCGGGCTAGCACGGGGGTCCGTACAAGGGGCCTTAAATGGGTAGCGCCCATTCAAACGGGCAGCGGTGGTGAAGGATAAATTCATTGTAAAATGAGGAGGGTCGAGGCCATACGATCGCTACAGAAAAACGAGTGCATTTATATTTACAAAATCTGTTGATCTTAGATGTATTTTGCGGTTCGTGATAAAGTAAACATTGCATTTCTACTTTATTTCTGATGCAAACTACATAAAACAGCAACCAATACAACGATGATTAAGTAGGTCAACCTATATGACCTACTTTCAGCACTGCTTGCAAACTAAGCCTCGTCCTAAAGCATCACCGATTCTAACTCAAAACCTATCTTACCAGCTATCTGAATTGCCATTGCTAATATTCTGGTCCCTCTGACCTCGGTTGACTGACTGTGTGATGGATTATGAATAGTTACCCTTGAAGGCCCTAGCATCGACGACCCACTTCCAAGTAAATATACAGCACTATATGTATAATGAAGCATGGCATTTGATTAGATTAGATTAGATTAGTCGAAATAAAACGAATACACAATAAGAAAGTATAAGGTGCATTGATTTATCATACATAGCACTATAGAAGTCTTCTGATAGATTAGACTCGATCTGATTAGATTAGCTTAGACTGGACTTTAAAAAAATGAAGACAAAATGATAAAGTCAAGAAAATCCAGTTTGGGAAATGTCTCATATAGAAAAACTGGCTTCAAAATGTAATAAACTACATAATTACAGCTACATGTTGTAATTTTCAGTATGTGTAATAAATGGTATACTGTATAAACAGTTACATTGTAAATGCTTACGCTGTAGTTGTTCGGAGAAACGTGAAGAGTAATTTCGGGTGGTGACTGAAAGGATAACTGCAAATCACCTGGACTCTCTTGAGGCATTGACTGAACTTTCAGCTGAAATTGAGACAAGACAATGACAATTCCAGCAGTTTTCACGACAAAACGGAAGTGCTGGAAGCCTTCCCAAACATAAAAGGTCACTTTGCACTGAAATTGAACTGAAGTCTATCTAGACTTGTCTTTGAAATGCTTGAGCATTCCTGAGGCCTCTGAAAGATTTCTCGAGCATCACAACTTGTCTTTCAAGATCTAGAAGTCATGCAGAGAGACAGCGTAGCAGGTATGGTGGGTGGTGCTTGGGATTGGAGCGGAAAGAGGGATAAGAGGAAGAAGGGGAGTCAGGATACAACATAGATACATAATACATACATACATACATTACATGCATACATATCCTGGGTATGCATACATACATGTTTAGGTATGCAAGGACACACATGAACAATAGGCAGATTTCCAATTGTAATTCTGTTTTATGCTCTGTTTAAATCCGTGTTGTCTCAAATCTATTTTTGATCTCAACAGTCCTGATATTGGTATATTGGTATTTTTAGACTTAACAGTCCTGATATTGGACTTGATCAATGGTCCCTCTAGCTTTGCTTACTTTATCTATGTATGTGCGGCAGAGTAGCACAGTGGTTAGAGCGTTGGGCTTGTAACGCCGAAAGTACAGGCTCGAGCCTCTCCTCAGACGGTTACTGTTTCGAGACCTTGAGCAAGTCCTTCACCCACAATTGCTTTGCACCTCAGATTCAGATCTACTGACCTTGAGCACATAATAATAATAAGAAAAGAATAATGATGAAAATAATAATAATCATCATCATCATAAAAGCTGCTTGATATTTCCACAACTTTTCTAACATCTAGTGCTGATCATCAGAGAGGTTCAGTCTGACGAATCAGATCAAAACAAAGGCTAGAAATCGATTAGAAATGAACCACCTGGACAGACTGTAAACATAGAAAGCTGTCATTCATATTAGAAAACTAAAAATGGTAGATGGATAAATTCCAGATTAAGCCATTATATCAAATAAGATAAAATTAATTCACATCTGAATACGTTAATAAAAACTTTATAAAATGTTCGATATCGTTAGTTTTCTATTGTATTATTTGATTTGCTATTCTATTGTATTATTTGATGTGCTATTCCACTTTACTTCGTCCCAAATAGCTTGCACACGTTCTATTCAAATGGGCTTATTTACACACGGACTGATATTTTGCACACGGGCTCCCAATCCTTAAAGGGATCATTCGTTTTGATATATTGGTTTGGTGCTTGGTCTCCTTCTACCAGGCCTTGATGTATTGGTATTTGCCAATTTCGTGCGTCTTGGCTTAGACCTCGGTCCCGATCGGTCAGTCGTCTAGACCACGAAATTAAACCATTCGTTCTGATCTGGAAAGAAATGTCTTCACTTCTGAGGTGTCTTACTGAAAAGAATTGGCAGGCGCCTGTAAATCTCCAAAAATAAAAGAAGTATTTGTCTGGGTGAGGAGGACAAGGCGGAAGAGGAGGAGGACGATGATGAGGTGTCGTCGTTTCTGGTACAGAAAGGCAACCCGGATTGCGGGCCAAAGAAGCCCTCTTGTTTACTTAATAGGTCATGGTATCAACACGCATTGTGAAAGTCACTCTCGCAGGCCTGTGTTTTATTAGCACCAGGCCCAATCCACATTAGGCTTATATCAAACCATATGCGTAACCTGGGGGACTGGGTAACCGTAACCCACTGTTTCATACTGTGAATAAACAGTGATGTAAAAGTATCCCATATTCCACAACTGAGACGTAGGGGGAGGCCCTCATTTCTTTTTCCTTAGGCCCTTGAGCCGGCATTGGACGAATTCCAAGGTCCTGGACACGGGGCCAGTGTACTGCTGGACTTGCCGTTAACATCCCAGCTTACGCAGGTACCAAATTATACTGCTTGGTGACAGAGGCACGGTGTGCGCGAACAACTTGCCCAGGGTCAATACACGGAATTGAACCCGCAACCGAATGATCACTGACCAAACGCATTACCGACAGACCACAGCGGCCGTTAAGTTTTAGCATCTGCTTGTTATTTTCTCCAAGGACTCTTCAGACTGTTAGTCAAACAGTATCATTACTGTGCCAATGGGGAAATTTGTGGCCCCTACTTTCAGGACCTAATTTAAACCCAACTGTTCACTCTTTAACATCGGGCTGCAGTCGGCGTAATCTACATATCAAGAGCACTCACTCTACTCGCCCTGCGCGATACAGGCTTCAGCCGCTATACCCTAATCAGCCCAGTACTGTTTGAAAGCGAGCTGGTTTTTGAACCTCCCATCCAGGCCGTAACTGAACGAATTAAACGACTTTGGACTCATCACTGATAGAACGTTATACACACGACAGCGTGCAGCTGACATCACAGCGCACAACGTTAGACTTGCGAGACTTCAACACAGTACGGTTAACATTTATAATCGGGATATTAAGAAAAGTCCGTCGACACAGGTCACTAAAGCAACTCTTGGCTGAGAAAGCACGTCGGGATCGTAATCGTGATTGCAATCTACAGATCAAAACATAAATCATGTCGAACGAGGAAAAGGTGAAAGTGCTCATAGCCATTGATTCCAGTGAATGGTCTCTCTATGCTCTTGACTGTAAGTATATTCTGCGGTTTCAAACATTTTACTAAAGTTAACTAATTAGTCTGACCTGGTTAGTAACAAGGGGACGTCACGGCATCTCTGAGCGTGAGGATGCCGTGATTTGAATCTGGGGCTAGCACGGTTCGTACACGGGACCTTACATGGGGTGGCGTCCATTCAAACCGACATCGGCAGTAAGGATCTCACCCGATAAATTCATTGAAAAGTTAACAGGGTCGAAGCTATACGGTCGCTACAGAAAAACGTGAACATTTACATTTACTAGAATCTTAGGGTAGCACGGTTCGTACACGCGGACCTTAAATGGCGTGGCATCCATTCAAACGGGCACCGGTGGTGAAGGATCTCACCCGACAATTCATTGCAAAATGAGCAGGGTCGAGGTCATACGGTCTCGCTATAGAAAAACATTTACATTTTGCCGCACGTTTATTTGGTTTCAAAGTCAAATGGAACCGCTGTACACAGTCAGAAGCAGCCTATGTTTTGCACTTTGAAACAATCACTTGGTGCACGCCGCTGTTGTGTGGTGCTGAGAAACTTCTCAGACTTGCATTACTATTACATTACGTTAAGGGGCAGTAATAGCATGTAATAGTAAAAGCAGTGTTGCACAAAGCATCAAACGCCATCGGTTGATGTCTTGTGCATTAGACACCGGCGCATTGGAAGTTGCTGATTATATATAACACTCCTCTTCCTTTGATCCTATCCTGATTCCTCTTCTTCCCCTTATCTATCCTGCAGCTCCAATTCCAAACACCACCCACCGTAGCCATCTGACTTTCACACATAGGACTATCCCACATAGATTTTCGCTCATAGGTCTGTTGCTCATAGGAACACGGCACATAAACCCTTCGCACATAGGATGTTTGCTCGTAAGACTATCGCTCATAAGACGTTAGCTAATAAATGAACGCTGGAGATACGTTCGCTTTGAAGTGAATTCAACAGATTTAAACACGGTGCAGTATATAAAGGCATCGAAAGAAAGCCTAATAGAAAAATCCTGAAAAATTTAGGCATGGTACATATGGTATCTCGAAAACAGGAAAACAAACATTTATTTTGAATGGTTTCGAATATTATCAACATAGAGTTAATACAGAAGGATTAAAGTTTTGGCGCTGCTGCAAGGCACGAAGTATTAAATGTAAAGCAAACTTGGTAAGTGATGGGACGAAGGTCATTAGAATAAACATCGCCGATCATAATCACGAAGGTAACATCGCCCGGGTACTCGCCAGAAAAGCAGAACAACCAGCCGTCAAACGCTACCGAATCCTTCGAGATCGCGTAATGAGGGCAGTAGCCACTTATGGGCAAACAGATATTCTAACCTACCTCCGTTCCATGGCGTACTTATCGTATAACTAGATATTTTCTAAACTTGTAACGGTGAACATTTATATCATTAAATACTACGTGCAGTTAATAAAAATATGAATATGAATAACAATAACAATAGCCAATATTAATTTTTTTCATAATCGGTGTTCTATGTTTTTTATGTTGGAAGCTTAATAAATTGGTTCAAATAGTACAAATATGAGTGATCGTCCTATTAGCAAAAGCCCTATGAGTGAAAGCCCTATGAGCGAATGTCTTATGTGCGATCGTCCTATGAGTCCCAGTCCTATGTGCGATCGTCCTATGAGTCACAGTCCTATGTGCGGAAAGCCTATGTGCTATAGTCCTAGAATCCACCGTAGCCATCTGACTGCCTGCCAGGCCAACTCTTGGATCTTGAACCTGGAACCGAACCCTTCTTGCCTATCGATTTACTTTGGTAGAGCGTCTGCGAACAGACTGGTTCCCGCGACTCAGCTTTCGTTATGCGCTGTATAAATCTCGATGTTACGATTACGATATTACATGTAGTAGTACAATTTTAGCTTAAAGCAATCACCTGATAAGTTTAGCTAATGAAAGTAGCTGCATAATACTGCTAGTGTTAGATCTGTAATTTTGCTGAAACCTTCTCGAAATGTCTCAGGGTACGCAGAGAACATTCATCGCAGCAACCACGAGGTCGTATGCTACAACTGTGCAGAGACACCAGTCCTTCATGGTAGCAAAACCTTTTTTAATTTCACTTTTAATTTTGGCCAAATCTTGAGAAATAAAAAGATTTTCTCATATGAGTTTTTACTGGTAACAAACAGGCAGCATATGATTATGTTTCCTTAATTATTTTAAAAGTAATTAACCATAGTAATAATATCCTTGCAATTTCTGCTTCGGCCTTTCACTCAAAACTGAAAACATTCCTCTTCCACAGATCCTATCCTGACACCCCTTCTTCCTCTTATGTGCCTCTGCTCTCCAGCCCCAAACATCACCCACCGTAGCTGTCTCTCTCTGCCTGACTCTTGGATCTTGACCCGGAACCGAACCCTTTTGCCTATCGATTTTGTTTTGACCGAGCGCCTGTGAATAAGCTGGTCCCCGCGGCGCGGCTTTCGTTGGGCGCTGTAGAAATCTTGGGATTACGATTACGATTACGATCCTAGGCAACCTGGTGTCATTTTCTTGTGGGCAAATCTCTAGTCACTGTGTTCTAAACAAAGAGCTCTTTGTTATTGTGTCCTATAGTTGTTGACCGATTTGTTCTTACTTTGCAGGCCACCCCTACGCCACTGCGGCTGCCATGGGGGATTTGTATGAAGATGCAATGAAGGATGCGATAGCCAGAACGAAAAGGCTCGAAGAAGACTATGCGGAAAGGATGAAGGCCAAAAAGGTCAGGTGCCCTAACAGGTCGGGCTAGCTACAAAGATTGGGGTAGCCACGAAGATTGGGTTATGAAGATTTGGCTAGCTGGGAAGATTGGGTTATGAAGATTTGGCTAGCTACAAAGATTGGGTTATGAAGATTGGGCTAGCTGGGAAGATTGGGTTATGAAGATTTGGCTAGCTGGGAAGATTGGGTTATGAAGATTTGGCTAGTTGGGAAGATTGGGTTATGAAGATTTGGCTAGTTGGGAAGATTGGGTTATGAAGATTGGGCTAGCTGGGAAGATTGGGTTATGAAGATTTGGCTAGCTGGGAAGATTGGGTTATGAAGATTGGGCTAGCTGGGAAGATTGGGTTATGAAGATTGGGGTAGCTGGGAAGATTGGGTTATGAAGATTGGGCTAGCTGGGAAGATTGGGTTATGAAGATTTGGCTAGCTGGGAAGATTGGGTTATGAAGATTGGGCTAGCTGGGAAGATTGGGTTATGAAGATTGGGCTAGCTGGGAAGATTGGGTTATGAAGATTGGGCTAGCTACAAAGATGAGATTTTTGCCCTACTAGCATCCATTAGCAAACTCTGCTATAAAATGAGTAAACCGACTGGGCACTGTTGATGGGAAGATCAGTAATGAGGGAAAGGACTGGCATCTGCCCTCATATGCTAAGGCTAAGGAAAGCGAAGTTGCTAGCACTTCAAACCCATAGCTTCGTCTTGGGGCGAGCTTAAGGGACTGCTATTCCTTTACTTACCAGAACCTGAATTTTGCCAAGGCTTACTTAAGAAATAATGGATAGTTTCCCTGTTTTTTCCCTCTGTGTGGATGTCGTAAAGCCAGTACCCATAAATTACGCAGAATCCGTTACATTTACATTTTACCATGTTCTGAAAATTCTCCCTTTACCCTAAGCAAATGCAAAGTGTATTTTACAGACAGATATCATAGTAAACAGTACAACAATAAGTAAGATAAGATAAAGTAAGACAATACACAATTAAGGCAGGTCAGAGATGATCAGACTAGAAAAGACTGCAGTCTGAATACTTTGACATTACTGTTATCATACCACCCAAGTTATCATTCGGTGGTAGCTGAAGTTTGATCTTTAATCAGACAAGATCAGTTCTAGGTTTAGTGATCATTGGGGTCAGATTTTCACCTGTAACTGGGTGACCTGGCTTATTATTAGGGCCCCAGATTTCATTTGTGGGGTCAAACCTCAACAATCTCATTGCTAAATTAAGAACCAGATCAGATCTGATCTGAAGTAGTTTCACCAGTTTTTTTCTTGGTTTCTTTTTAAAATGAGTCTATTGCTGCCCTGATGTCTTTATAAAAGATTCCATTGTGTTCTTGGAATCTTGATAAATGATACTATCACCGGTTTGGTATCTTCAAATCTGATTCTATCACTAGCCTTGTATCTTAATTGAAGATTCTGTTGTTGGCCTGATACCTTTATAAATAATTCACTGGCAGATTTACGGGAGAATCGTCGCAAAGTTTGCTGAGAAACCGGGAGAGGCGATAGTTGAAGAAGCAGCTGCTGAGAAAGCGGACATGATAGTCGTTGGAACGCGTGGCTTGGGAACAATACGTCGCACCATCCTCGGAAGCGTCAGCACTTACGTACTACATCACGCCCACTGCCCTGTCGTCATCTGCTGCCATCCCGAGCAAAAGTAAATACAGAACTGCGAAACTATTCCGACAGGTGGAGCAAATGTGCTCATCTTACCTAATCGAACACTATTTGCAATCACAATTCACAGCTTAAATTGACCAAGTTCTGGGTTATCTGATCCAAGGAAGCTTTATTGAAGGCCACTCCATATCAATATTTTGTGAAATGATAAAATAGGAAGCAAAACCTAGGAGCATATACAGTGTGAATAAAGTGTGCCAATCGACTTGGAGATTCGTGTGAATTGGCAATGCTGGAGGCAATGGCCAAGTCAAAAATATTATTTAGTTTTCGCCTCTTATTAGAAAAATATGTAATATACCTCACAGATTTCATGCTTTACAGATTACTTCTTTAAAATTCAGTTAAATTTTTTTTTGAAACTAATGAATTGTTTAAGTATTGCAGAATTAATACCAGTAACATGCTCCCATAACCATTGTATTTACTGAATGTTGTGCTGCTTAGAAGCGACCAGCAGGAAAGCAGTAAATGTAACAATGCCTTATGCTTCACAACAACAGCACTAAAAGTCTCCAGATTAGATTAGTTCATAGAAATGCTTTTCCTTTCTTCCTTCCTTCCTTCCCTTCCTTCTTCCTTCATTCCTTCCTTCCCTTTTTCCTTCCTTCCTTCCTTCCTTCCTTCCCTTCTTCCTTCCTTCTTTCCTTCCTTCTTTCCTTTCTTGCTTGCTTCCTTCCTTCCTTCTCTTCTTCCTTCCTTCCTTCCTTCCTTCCCTTCTTCCTTCCTTCTTTCCTTCCTTCCTTCCTTCCTTCTTTCCTTCCTTCCTTATTTACTAACTAACTTACTTACTTACTTACACCTTAAGAACTGTAGCAAAAGCGTGTGATGCGTCTTGCAAACCCAGAAAAGCAGTTAACATTTACAATGTCTTTGTAATTCAATAAACTACAAACTAAAAGCCAACTATAAACACAAGGTGTAACTCGACAGGACACAGACTTCTGACAGTCTGCTTGGGCTAAGACTTCTGACAGAAAAAACTATCCTTATCGTGCATTGCACAATTTAAGAAATAACTAAGAAAACGTTTAAATTTCCTTATCGCTGATTTCAAATGCTGCCAGGCTCTTACAGAAAAATCTGACTGTCTCTATTCCCGATTGAAACATTTCAAGACCCTTATTGAAAAACATTTAACTTTTCTTATCATTGATTGAACATCTTAAAGGACTTAAATACACTTTATCTTCAATCCAACAAGAGCCATAAAATTGTAATTGTAATTGTAAATATATACAGTGCCTCTTCCCGACGTAACGAAAAAACCCAGGATCGAACAAACTGGTTTCTATGCGCCTAAGGAACAGAGGTCACGAAAGACCACAGAGCTCATGTGGTAGGATGCTAGGGAACTTATTCCAGAAAATTCAACCACAGCAAAGCTTCTATGATGCATCTAGGAAGTTCCGGCCAAGGGAACAACCAGGTCACTCTGAGCAGCAGAGCAAAGGGATCTACGGTCAGGAATTGACAAGACCGAGGTACATAACGCCGTGCGATCAGATGGAGCATAGCCAACACGGTAATTAAGCACAAGCATGAAGATCTTAAACTCAATGCATTTGTGCGTCGGCAACCAGTGCAATTCCTTCTGCATAAGGCTGGATATATGCCCAAACCTAGGCATACCACAAATGAGAGTCAGCAGTAGCATTTAAGATAGACTGCAGTTGATTAATGCGGGAAAGAGTTAGCCTTGCATAAACAACATTGCGGTAATCAACTGTTGCATATGAAGGCAAGCAACACGGTTGTGTTGGCGGTTGTAGCATGAAGACCAGAAATCTAGTAGACAGTTCAGTTCTCAGGGATATCTGCTGTCTTGTCTTCAAAAAGAACTCTTTATCTACCATACTATTCACAGAAATACCGACCAATAAGTAAAAAATAACAGCTTTTCTACAGCAACTGTTTGCATCCAAAGGATTACAAAATAAAACAACTTTGTCGGTACTTAGGCAGCAACACCACCAATGTTATCTCGCCAAATGCCTCAAACCTGGCTACCTACTATCTCACCATACACATTTGCTGACTAGCATCTTATCTGCCCTCCATGTAGAAACCAATGAAGAATGTTATCTTACCGGACCACAGAGCTTAGCAATGCGCACTTGACAACCAGTTGTCTGCATATGCGTAGCGGTCTTGGTAACCATGGATACGAGTAAGGTAACATCTGTGCACGTCACGTTGGCCAGAACCGTCTGAAAGAAACAAGATCCAATCAACTACCATGCAGGTACGTTATTCAATGACAACGGCTTAAAGGAAACTTAGGAGGAGAAAGGGCAGGAGAAGGAATTGGAGGAGGATGAAAAATAAAAGATGAAGAGGATGATGAAGAGGAGGACGATGAGGAGGAACATGAGGAGAAGGAGGAGAAAGAGCAGATGGAAGAGGAGGTAGGGTACAAAAAGGAGGAGGTACAGAATAGGGTTGTGTTCAGTGCACAGACCCGCACATCTCATCATTTATTAAACATCATCTTGATGTGATGCTGATAGAAAAAAACAGGCAAACAAGGCAGACGGAAAAATGTAGGTGAAAAACATGTTCTGCCACGCAAAAATATAAAACCTTGTTCAGCACTTTGCAATGAAGAAACCACGGTTACATCTGGCTAATGTGTACGTCAAGGTGCCTCTGAGCGCAAAGGACGCTGGTTCGCGTCCTGCTGTGGTTTTTAACATTCCTGCCATTGTTCTTTTTAACATTCCTGCCATTGTTCTTTTTAACATTCCTGCCACTGTCCTTTTTAACATTCCTGCCACTGTTCTTTTTAACATTCCTGCCACTGTTCTTTTTAACATTCCTGCCATTGTTCTTTTTAACATTCCTGCCATTGTTCTTTTTAACATTCCTGCCATTGTTCTTTTTAACATTCCTGCCATTGTTCTTTTTAACATTCCTGCCACTGTTCTTTTTAACATTACTGCCACTGTTCTTTTTAACATTCCTGCCATTGTTCTTTTTAACATTCCTGCCATTGTTCTTTTTAACATTCCTGCCATTGTTCTTTTTAACATTCCTGCCATTGTTCTTTTTAACATTCCTGCCGTTGTTCTGCAGCGAAACTTCCAAAGACAACATGAATCCAGGCAATCTGTGTTACTGACCTTCAGTTTGATTATAACAATTTCATACATAATGCTTGGCTAGTTTTCACCTCCTGCCACAAACTCCAATATATTTCATCAATTATTCTATGTTATCGTAATCGTAAACTCAAAATTTCTAAAGTACTACTTAAAGGCTAAGTGCAGGGCACCAGCTTATTCACGAACGCTGCGTCAAGTCAGTGGGGTTGTCCAAAGCTGCCAAGTCAAGAACCAAGTCCGGTTGCCAGAAGACTAGAGAGAGAAGGGGAGAGAAGCTGTTAGGAAGGGTTCTGTTTACATCATGCAAACGGTCCTCAAAAACCCCGGATGCTGCAGGACTCTGTTTCAATACCGGTAGCAATCCTGCAATCAGGACTGTTTTTGCCAGGGCTGATTAATCGCCCTTCCTGTTTTTATTATCTATTTGGGCGTTTAAAGAGTGCATCTTAGTGACCTCTCCAACCTGCCAACCGTGGCCATCTGACTGATCATGTCACAAGGACTGTCAAAACATCCGGTAAAGCACAAGTATCCTTATCATCCACTAATTTGAAGACTGGGTAACAATGCAATATTAGTAATTGTTGATCATGTTTTCCTATTAATATCTACATGGTTAAGCCTGGGTACATCAACATTTTTCTGTATGGCATGGCATGGTGACTAAGTGCCAATTATGGCTCAGTCAAAACAAAATCTATAGGTAGGCAGGCATGTTTCGATTCCAGGTCAAGATGCAAGAGTCAGGCAGGCAGGCAGGCATGCAGGCATGCAGGCAGGCAGGCAGGCAGGCTGTCAGGCGGCTACGGTGGACGGTGTTTGGAATTGGGGCGGAAAGAGGGGTAAGGGGAAGAGGAAGAATCAGGATAGGATTGATGGAAGAGTTTTCAGTTTTGCAACAAAGACTTGATCAGAAAGTGCAAAAGGTGTAGTGTTGGTGAGTTCATATAATTGGTCAGATAATTGTAAAATAAGAAGGTGTTCTATTGCTTTCATTAATTCCACAGTGCTTGCCAGTGTCATATCCACAATACCAGGCTGATTCCAAAGGCACATAATAAATGACCCCTTAGTTTACCTTACCTTACCTTATAACAAAAATGTGGTCCAAGTCGCCTATTTGGCGCATATGTGGTGTTAACTGATGAAACTATTGGGTTTGTTTAACCAACGACAGGCCCTCTAATCAGTATATTAGATCTGTAACTAAACACTTCTACTGGGCCTTCTAAACAACCTCGCAAAGAGACTACCCACTAGTCTGAATGATGGTAGAGTTCATTAACAACAAGTTTATCTGCAAGCAATTTATGTTCAAACAGGCCCTCACACAGTTAAACATGTGGAATCCAATGAACCGAGTCCCATCCAGGGTTGAACTCTCTCAAATTAACGGGGGTTGTGCAGCACCGTGGTCTATTGGTAACACGTTTGGTCAATGACCATGCGGTTCTGGGTTCGACTTCGTGTAACGACCGTGGGCAAATTGTTTGTGCACGCTGCATACCGTGGCTCTGTTACCAAGCAGCATAATTTGGTGCTGGGAAGTAAGCGGCAAGTTCAGCGATGCAGTGGCCCCGTGTACACGACCTTGGGATTCGTCAATTGCCAGCTCAAGGGCCTAAACAAAAGGAAATGAGCGTCTCTCCTACGACTCACTTGTGCGATATGGGATACTTCACTTTTAAATGAATGAGTTTGCCCAAGCTAATCGCCTAATTAGATGTTTACACCTATGGGCACTAAACCTGGCACTCTGAGAACCTGATTCAACTATCAATTTAAGGCTTTCACTCTCAGCAGATGAAACCAAGGCTCCCAGTGCTTCTAATCAGCAAAGTTTTTAGTCTTTCCAACATTCTGCTCCAAAGTAATCAAACTGTGTACTCTTCAATAGCAAGTGTCAAATAAATTGCCACTCTCAGGCCGCTTGCTGCTTGAGGTCAGGTTCAGCAAGAAAAGATACATTAAGGTCCCTAACATTAAGGGACGATAGCTGGTGAGATAAAATACCTGAAGGTACCTGGCAAGGTAACTGTTCATTTGCTACATGTTTTGATCAATAATGGCATAATAATAATTTATAAATATTTATCAATACATCAGAAACTCTGTACAACATAATCTACTACTGGATGAATTCTGATAATAACCGCATTTGGGGATAAGGATCCCAAAAATTTCAGCCGAGCTTTAGAAAATAACCTCTTTATACGGCGCCCAAAGACAGTGTAATCGTAAGCGTAATCGTAAGTTTGTAAAGCGCCGCTTTACGGTAGCCTCACCAGAGGCGCTCCCGGCCCATCCCAGAACTGGGGAATACCGGTAATACGTTGTTCAAGCGCTTACTGAAGAAGAAAGGGGAGAGGAAGAGATGTATGGTAAGAAGGTTCCAGTGTATCATCAGTAACAGTGGACCAAGGCATGGGACTTGGGTTAAACGTTGGTTTGGCTCCAAGGAAACTTCGTAACAGCAATCCATCAACCAGACAATCTTTCCTTATGAGTCTCATAGCTTCATAACAAACTGTCCACTTTTTCAGGATGCCCACATTTGAACCTTAGGCCAAGACATGAAAAAGCTACCTTACGGAGTGCAGATTCCAGCATATCGAGTCAAGAAAACATTTCTGCAGTTCCTTCAAATCATAATTCAAAAGGCATCTATCAATGATTCTTTCAAGTGAAACCATAGTAAAAAAAGTAGCCATTGCCGCAAATTAACCTAATTTAATCTAATGATTTCTATAGCGCCGTTTTCAGAACGCATAAGCCATCAATTGATGGCCACTTGATCACAGGTATGGTTGTCCCTTAATTAAATAACTCAGTTCTATACAAATCACATTGACCTATGCCCCAAGAAATGGAGACCTCAATAAGCACTCCCTCTAGGGATCTGGCACACATTTCTGGGCAAACGGCATAGATCCACGGCCACAAGCAGGGTCTGTAAGTTCACTCGGGTGGGGCTAGAGGGGCCACAATATTGGTCTAAGATATTGGTTTACCAACCCCCTCCCGTATTCCCCACCCACCGCCCATCAGAAGAATGTTGATCCAGACCTCACACTCCAACCGTTTCACCCACTCCTGGTGGGGCAATGTGAAAAGCCAATCTGGAAATATAGACTTTACAGTTGATTTAGACTCAACACTTCACAAGACCGACCGCGAGGCCGCTTTGCAGACAAAACCCTTTCACCCTGATCAAATATTTAATTAACACAATCAGCAAATAGGGAACTTGGATAAATCCGAGGATTACTTCCGATAAGGTCAAGAACGGGGGTGAAGTAATCCGACAGTAATCAAAAATTTACGATGATTACTATTTACTCAATTTGACTGCAGAAGCTAAGCCCCATAGTCATAATCGTAATCGCAAACACGAGATTTCTACAGGGCCCATCGTAAGCTAAGTTGTGGGAACCAGCTTATTCCGAGGTGCTCAGTCAAAAACAAAATCAATAGACAAGAAGGGTTCGATTCAAGGTCAAAATCCAAGAGTCAGGCAGACAGGCAGTCAGACGACTATGGTGGTTGGCGTTTGGAATTGGTACATGACCCATGATTTACTTTTAAATTCTGAAAGCTGTAAAATGAAGTAGACATGCGATATTGGACTTTCCATTCTCAAAAGCCCTTGTATGGTGTCTGCTAAGAGTAAACAATAGTGTGGCTAGCTTATTCTAAGATCTGCTTGTTTTGATATTTGCTTTTCTGCTACATGTATGCATAAGAATATACCCAGATGTTTACCTGCTTATTCTAAGATCTGCTTGTTTTGATAATTGCTTTTCTACTACACGTATGCATAAGAATATACCCAGATGTTTACCTGTTTATCCTAAGATTCTAATATTTTATTTTATTGCTCCACAAAAAGACAACAGCATATAACATATTACATTAAAAAAAATTCATGTGGGATACAAGAGGCAGAACCAGAAAGAACCATGTTCCGCTTATTAGGGACGCCTACGTCACATGGAATGCTATCTGAAATGACAAATAATCAACTTAACAGGCCTATAGTCCAACTGGACTTGGGAAAACAAAACCTTTGTAACAAGAACCAAAAAACTTAACAAACAAAATGAATTAATTCACACGAATTCACTTATTGAGTTCATTCAAATATGCGCGTATATGATGTTTAAATAATTTAATATTGGGCAGAGTACGAATATCATGAGATAAATTGTTCCATAAAGAAGGACCAACGCATTTAATAGAAAATAAACGAGTGTTTGTACGGGCATAACTATATATGTATATGTATATGTGAATATATGCTTATTCTAATTAGCTCCTTCTAAAATAAGTTTCTTCTAATGTCTTTGTCTTATTACCTGTTCAGTCTAGTATCTGCTTATTCTCAGACGCGCATATTCTAACATTTGCTTCTACTAATATCAGCCTCTACTAACATCTGCTTATTCTTGAGTCTGTGTTGAGTATTATCAATTCCTAAACAAGTCATTCCATTAGTGCTGCTATTTCCACATCCAGAAATTACTCTGCCTTGGTAACTTTCTCGTTTCCATATCTGGCTGAACGATCTTGGCTATTTCTGTTTTATCCATGCAACACAAATCCTCGATTTTGCAGATTTCCTCCAAATCCTATGCATCAACAATCTCGATTGTGTTGTAGCCTCATTGGTGCGCACTAATGTGCTTTGTGGGAGTGGCTGATAGTCCCATTCCCAGTCTCTTGTGCAACCCTGCACCAAGCTTTCTGAATGCAGTATCAGCTAAAAACTATCGAATTGTTTAATTATTTAATTTTAAATAAACTTAGAAATGGTGCATTTGTTAAAATAATAGGAATACAGTTCCATAAAAAGCAGGTCTGTCCGAAATATACATACTCATATACACATGTCTGTAGAGATACACAGATACAGATGTGTATATATATATATACAGATATGTTTACATATATTCATACCCATATATACACATACAGATATATAGATACATTAACAGATGTAAATGTGTATATTTATATACATACAGATACATAAACACATACAGCTATACATACATAGATATATATACAAATACAGATATATACAGATACATATGCTGTATATATAAGTGTGCACATACAGGTACATAATAGGAAAGAGACTTGAAATCAGCCACAGGAAGCGAACTGGATCTCTGACTAGAGATGAACCTAATTACAAACAAATGAACTTCTTTTCCATTTGCAATACCATCTCATTCCATCCATCCATCACACAATGACCTCAATCTCAACATCGTTATTGCCACCACTTGGACATAAATCTATGACAAAGCAGTCAGCCAGTTGGCAAGGTAGAGAGACAGATGATAAAAGCTACAAATCAGTTCCTCATCCAGAAAAAAAACAGTTTGTTTGTCCACTTACTCTCACTATTAAAAAAAATGAAGCTACACATAACATTTCATGGAATAATATTTAGTTTTTACCACACAACAACAAATTCATCTGTATACAAATAATACATAAATAATTGGAAAAGTCACCACTGGTCGCCTCTTGCACACATATAGAGCCCAACCAATAGAGTCCCAACGACAGTTGACACAAATAACAACATTTCATGGAATAATATTTATTTTTACCACATAACAACAAATTCAGCTGTATACAAGTAATACTTAAATAACTGGAAAAGTCACCACTGGTTGGCTCTTGCACACATGTAGAGCCCAACCAACAGTGCCCCAGCGACAGCTGACATCAGCTGATGTCAGAATATTCAGAATATTCAGAACTACATCAGAATTCGTGTTCTAATAACAGGCTCTGCAAAGAGGTTCCTGTATACTGAAGTCAGAAAGAACTCCACGTGTTTCGAACAAAAGAACCCCAAACTTCATTAACACAACTAACGTACATTAAACAAATTTCAAAACATCTGAAACATTTACATTACAGATACAAGTAGAAATTAATTTGTTTACATAATTTCCATTTTAAAATGTCCTCGTTGGCTTGGACACATGTACAAAGGCAAATAGCCTAACTGCAGCAAAATAAAAGCCATTATGGGTTAGGGTAGCAAAAATAATTACGTTGATATGACGTCATTTTAAAGGGGCCGTCCATAAACTATAAAAACATTACTTTAAAGAACAGTAAGTAAGTAACGAGAGACATTTTGTAGCTCAATTAAATTTCATAAATTTTTGCTCATATAAATCAAGTTTGCCTGTCTGTTTTTTTTGTCTTCTTGACACAATGTAGCTACAACTAAAATGAAACAGAGTGCGTATTATACTTACAAGGGTAGACTTATCTCGGACGTCTGCTGAGACGTTTGAAAACTGCGGAGGACTTCCTCCAGACTGTATTCCATCAAATCGTATCTGTACATCTCGCTCCTGTCAAAGAATCAATCAATATATCAATCAAAACAGCCAAAATAGAGTCGATTAATCAACCACAAAAGTTGCTCATAAAATTAAAACAGCCAAGTGTGCAGTAGTTTTCAGAGAATCTGAAAAGGAGCTACACAAATCATCTAAATACATATAGACATCTCTGATTTCCAAAGATTAATGAAGATTATAGACATTTCTTTGAAGTGGTGCTATGCACACGAATCCGTTAAAACTGCAAGTGCTGAATTGCAGGAAACATTTTTCTGTTCTTTCTGTAAATTAATTTGGTCCTAAAATTAAATCTGTATTGTGTTTAAGTTTCAGATATTGCCATTTAATTCTAACGTACAGTTGCAACAGAAATGAAAATATCTCCAATTTTAATTAAACGTTAACAATATCCGAAATCAATAAAAGCTAAACACTGCACAAACTGTTATTCCTTCAAACTAATTTTACAGCCAAAACCATATTCTTGAATGTGAAGTAATGTAATAAAATTTTACGAATTGTAACGTAAAACCACGTAAATTAATGCAGTGTATCAGGTAATGCGAAGTGACTCAATGTAATGATAGACTACTAGCAAAATATTTGTGCATCTTCACTTCAAGGGGCATTTACCCCTAGAAAAGGGTTTGTTTCTCAAGGCTTACTCATATTCTCTCCGGTTTTAAAACATTAGAGGTTTAATGGTTTACAAATTCAGGAGCAAACATTTCGAAATCCTCTCTAAATGACTAGATACAAGAACACAGCTAAATGCCGCTTGTTAATAAATCACCATCAAGCCGAGATCATCCTATCGTGTTCGATTCAGATTAGACAAAAGGCGGCCCATAAATTACTCCCTGGCTGTATCTGTTCACTGCATGTTAGCCATTCGCTCAAAGACATGCCACAGCCTACAATCAGACACTTTGGTCCATGAAGGTTACTACAAGAAGCCTTATTACTATCATATTCATTTTAGTTACTGCTTATAATATTATTATTTGTTAATTATTAATTAGTTTACTAGGCATTGATCATTAATTAATAATAACAATATAAACAACAACAACAACAACAATAATAATAATGTTTCCTTTTTCACTGCCTTTCTATCTGTATCCAGCGCTATAATGCCATCACTTTTCAATGCTGAGCAGTGGTGCTGAGCAATTGTGAGTGAAGGACTTGCTCACGGTCCCTACACAGTAACTGTCTGAATAGGAGACTCGAACCCGTACCCTCCGCATTACAAGCCGAGCGCTCTATCCAGTCGACTACCGCGCCCCACACTAGTATCAACTGCCAGCAGACATTGAGACTAATTACATTTATCAGTGCGTCTGGCCGACAGTCGCCATCCATCCGTGCACTTGTCTTGACAGCTGCCCTTCATTTGATTGCCACTAAAGCTGCAGATTCTGGCACAGCATCACGGAGTGCAGCAAGAACCAAAGTCCTCAATCTATCACGGAGTGCAGTAAGATCCAAAGTCCTCAATCTATCACGGAGTGCAGCAAGAACCAAAGTCCTCAATCTATCACGGAGTGCAGCAAGAACCAAAGTCCTCAATCTATCACAGAGTGCAGTAAGATCCAAAGTCCTCAATCTATCACGGAGTGCAGTAAGATCCCAAGTCCTCAATCTATTCAGAGCGTCTGGAAGTTGTTCTCATCACAAGCCACCGTTTAATTCCTGCACCGGATTATCTTTTGATGTGTCTACATCCGAGACTTCTTCCAACAACTTCGAACAACAAGAAGTACCCTTTAACTCTGCCATGGTTAGCTCAACGTGCCTCTGTGCGCGAGGATGCCGGTTCGCACCCTGTCATGTCTTATTTCCCTGATTTTAATCTCTGGCAAGCATGGTCTATACACAGGGGCCTTAAATGGTGTGGCGCCCATTCAAACAGGCAGCAGTGATGAAGGATCTCAATCGAACGATTCAACGCATAATGAGCAGGGTCGAGGCTATACGGTCGCTACATAAAACCGTATACATTTACATTTAACTGATTACAGCAGCCCCAGTTTCCAAGAAGTGCATAACTGCACATATAAAACCATTTCCGCGGATTTTCCCTTGCAAATCGATCAGCATGATCAAGCAGCTCTACTCCCGAATGCCTCTCCGTTAGATTTATCTCATTCGCTTCGTGTTCCCCCAGACCGCAGATGCGGCTTCCATCCCAGTCTAACCCCAAGCGAATCCCATCAGTGAAGGGCCATGAGGTAAACCAGTGACCAATAAACAAGCTTTTATGTTTAATATGTCCTGGCGTTAGGAATTTCCCATCAGGCTCAGGCCATGACAATCATCGTAAAACTCAAACTTCGGCAGAACCTCATAGAACTTCATTAATCTGGTGACGGCAAAGAAGATGTTAATGGTCGCAATCTGTAAATCTGCCAAAATTCGGATACGTTTAAAAGGAAGCGTTTTTAAGCATGTGCAAATGGGGCTATGTGGGATGTGGCGGTGTTGTAGGATGGTCTGGGCCTCGTAACTGGAGTTCGCGGGTTCGAATCTGCCTCAAGCCACTAAGTAGCAACCTTGGACAAGTTGCTCACCCACAGTTGTCTGTGAGGAAGGCAACGGGAGACCACCTCAATCATCTCATCTCTGGGTGGCATAAAGCCAATGAACCTGCCTTAGGGTAGAGAACTCACCACCACCCCGACCACCACCACCACCACGATCACCACCACGACCACCACCACGACCACCACCACGACCACGACCACCACCACCACCACCACCACCACCACCACCACGACCACCACGACCACCACTACCACCACGATCACCACCACGACCACCACCACGGGGTTATAGATGACTCAAAGACAGTAATGGACTGTTATTCCTGCACAACTAAACTGTTGCCTATGGCCAGATTGTTAATCTGGTCTTTTATGGCAAACAGTGTGAACAAACGTGTGGTTTAATTTTGTTACTAGACATATAATGTATAGATGTGTTCTATTCGTATCATGGAAGGCATCAATTAATGCTTAGAAAGTAGGCCGTACACTGCTGCAATATATATGTAGGTGTTTATATATGTATGTATGAATGAATGTATGTATTAATGTATATATAATAATAACATAGTGTGCTGTAGTATGGCCAAGACCGGAAAAACAGTGCTGTATGTATATGTATAATTATATGCATGCATGCATGTATGTATGTATGTAAGTAAGTATGTATGTATGTATGTAGTATGTATGTATGTATCTATGTATGTATGTATGTATGTATATAAGTATGTACGTATGTATGTAGTATGTATGTATGTATGTATGCATGTATGTATAATTAAGTTGATCAGGTCATGTATATACCACCTTCCGCAATCCTGTCAATATGGATGGATAACACAAATCTAAAAAGCTGATATTTGGGCCAGTTGATGATGCTTTCTTTGCACCATTATTGCCATGTTTGATGTTTACCCATTGAAGCCACCTATCCATTTGGCTTCATATATATATATATATATATATATATATATATATATATATATATATATATATATATATATATATATGCAAAGCCAAATGTCGGCTAAATTTAGCCATAACATAGGCATACAAGCCAAATCCCAAGACGGCGCTCTTCCAGCATCTGTTTAACAGACACATCACATTGGAAGCTGGTTCGCATACCGATAGTGGCTATATTTCAGAGATTTAAACCTCGGGATAGCGTGGTCTGTACATGGAGACCTTAAATGGCGTGGCGCCCATTCAAAGGGGCAGCGGTGGTGAAGGATCTCACCCGATAAATTCATTGATTAACGTGCATTGTCTACAGAAAACCGTGTACATTTACATTTACTGTCCTGGAAAAGTCTTTTGTTCACATGTGTTTTGCACCTCGAATTCAGATTTACTGACACCTCACAATAAATAAATCAATTCACTAATTAATTAATTAATAAAAATAACCTCCAGTGTACACCATATAATCAGTGCTTAAGTGGTATGGCTAATGATAATCAGCACGTGCATCATCAACTCAGTATTGTACATCACATAAACAGTACTGTACATCACATAAACAGTATTGTACATCATATAGACAGTATTGTATATCACATAAACAGTATTGTACATCACATATACAGTATTGTATATCACATAAACAGTACTGTACATCACATAAACAGTATTGTACATCACATAAACAGTACTGTACATCACATAAACAGTATTGTACATCACATAAACAGTATTGTACATCACATAAACAGTATTGTACATCACATAAACAGTACTGTACATCACATAAACAGTATTGTACATCATATAAACAGTACTGTACATCACATAACCATTACTGCACATCACATAAACAGTATTACACATTAAATAACCAATACTGTATATCACAGTACTGTACATTGGTGAAGTCCATCCCAGCACATACATATACACATACTGACACTTCCACAAGTGTACATCAGACACAGTACATCACATTAAATAAGAAATACTATACATTACACAATTAGAGTAACACAGATTCTTCAAGTTCATCCCTGCATTTTGACATCCCAGTGGCAGGCAAGGTTCAGTGTCTTCCCAGTTTTATCTTCCACTCGCCAACAATAACCATCTTTATGTTTGATTTCAAATTCGATTGACATTTCATCAGCAAACATAAAATCCTCAATAATCAGTAATTAGTAAATGAACTGATCAATTACGAACTAACTAGGAGCACTGCTTGGAATGTTTTCAATCGGACAATCATTCGGAATTGAAAGATATCGAAGCAATAGGTGAAATGATGAATGAGGGGACAAGCACATATGAAGGGCATCTGGAAAATTGCAAGAACTCTTAAATCACATCCGGACGTCTGGAAAAGCCGCATCAAATCTCCTCGCACATAATCCTCTTAGAACGAAACTAATAAAACTAATCTGAAAGCAATCACTAGACATGTTGGAAAATCTGGAAAACTTTCCAACAGACAGGTAATACCGCAAATACCATTTCCCTACACATCAGTCACAGTTTGTTCCTTTACGTAACAAACAAGTAATACGTAATAAATATGTAATATGAAACATAATGTGTAATAAAGGAATAAGCAGTGAATACCACAATACCATATCAGCAAACATTGGTAATATCACAAATATATTCCATTATGTAATAAATATGTAAAATGCAATAAAGGAACATACTACATTATATTCCTTTATTACATATTTATCATTATGCAATAAATATGTAATATGCAATAAAGGAACATATTACATTATATTCCATTATTACATATTTACTATTATGTAATAAATGTGTAATATGTAATAAAAGAGTATATTTTAATATATTCCTTTATTACATAATAACATATTTAATACATTTTGTGATATTACTGAAGTGAGCTGAAATTGTATCTGTGGTATACATTAATATTCCTTTATGTATTAAAACTAGCTCTGAAATTAGCTGACAAGGAGATGTTAAAGAGTAATTGGTGAAGGAAACCTCAAAACAAGCTTCAGCAACATTGTTGTTGAGCAAAACAGATCAAAGAGCTTCCAGGCCAGAAAACGGAGAATAAGGAAAATAGCTGAAACGCAGGCAACATTGCAGGCATGCCTAAGGCATTCGCAGCCTGTGAAGCAGAACATGAAGGCCGAACATTGCGTTAATTCAGTTGATCCCTGTCAGCTGAACAGCACTGTTCAGCACAAGATATCGTGGACCGTTAATTAACTTACTTCTCCCGCCGATCTGAAGGCTTCTGCAGACACACATTCATTCTGTGTATGTATGTGTTTGTGTGTGCATGCATTATACGCATGCATACAATGTGTATGTATGTATGTATTAATGTACGTATGTATGCATGAATGTTTGTATGTATGTATTTATGTATGTCTGTCTGTATGTATATATACATGTAGGTATGTAAGCATGTATGCTTGTAAGAATGCATTTATGTATGTATGTATGTAAGTACGTATGTAGAAATGTGAGTAGGTATGTATGTATGCATGAATGTTTGTATGTATGCATTAATGTATGTCTGCATGTCTATATGTATATAGGTATATAAGCATGTATGTTTGTATGTATGCATTTATGTATGTATGCATATATGTATGCATGCATGAATGTTTGTAGTCATGTATTTATGTATGTCTGCATGTCTATATGCATGTAGGTATGTAAGCATGTATGTTTGTAAGTATGCATTTATGTATGTATGCACATAAGTACTTATGTATGCAGGTATGTATGTGTGTTTGCATGTACACATGCATGCACACTCAGGCACATACATATGCATGTAAATAAGTATGTAGTTGTAAGCATATATGTATGTCTCCATGAGTGCATATAAGATCAAGTATATACATACTTACATGCACATATGCATCAGGGCATTATGAAGCACATTTTAAGAACATTCCAGACATGCTACAATATCCCACACATGCCTGACAACTCAGTCAAATACAGAAAAAAGGTCAGCATCGTTAGCATTGCAACAGGACACTTGTGAAAGGCCTCTCATACGCCTACCTACCTAAAATGGCAGCTAAAGCCAATCCAGTTAAGTTCAACATTCCACAGAAAAGCATACAGACAGGCAGCCAGGCAGGCTGACAGACAGACAGACAGACAGGCAGGCAGGCAGGCAGACAGACAGGCAGACAGACAGGCAGACAGACAGACAGCCAAGCAGCCAGGCGGGCGGGCGGGCGGGCGGGCGGGCGGGCAGGCAGGCAGGCAGGCAGGCAGGCAGGCAGGCAGGTAGAGGGACAAGCCATACAAGTGTACAGTGTGATAGACTCTGGAGAAGAAACCTGGGCAATAGATAATGAAAGATAAGAATGACCTCTTGAAGACAATAAGGAGACGATAATAAACGAGAAAAGGCGACCAAACAGTCTCTTTAAACACACGTGGTTGCAAATGATTTAGGTGGATGGATGGAAAAATGGGATGGGATGGGTGGACGGACAAACGGACGGACCATTGGATGGATGAGTGGATGGATGGGTGGACTGGCGAGTGGCCACGCAGCCTTAGACAACTTGTCTAAAAACCTACCATCCAGTATAGAAAGTGCCTGTTTTGGTCAAATGCAAATCAGTGTATCGTCATGAATATTCATGCGATGCTATACTCCAATGGAGAATTTTACAAGTCATATTAAGAAATAATTGAACGAAACCACTCTTTCCAGAAGCATTTTCATGGTATCACAGAAATGAAACTTGGACCAAACCACAGTGGTATGCAATAGACGCAGGAGAAGGGTAGTCATAGCAACTGGGTGTGAATCAACGCAAGTGTGAAGCAATTAGGATGTAATGGGAAACCGATGTGACGCACAGATCATAATCGTAATCGTAACCTCAGGATTTTTTCAGTGCTCAATGAAAGCCAAGTCGCAGGAATCAGCTTATTCACAGGCGCTCAGTCAAAACAAAATCGATAGGCAAAAGGGTTCGGTTCCAGGTCAAGATCCAGGAGTCAAGCAGTCAGACAGTCGGATGGCTATGGTGGATGGTGTTTGAAACTGAAGCGAGAAGAGAGATAAGAGGAAGAATCAGGATAAGATTTTGGAAAAGAGATGTCCAGGGATGGCAGACAATGTGCCCCATTGATAAACGAATTGTGAAGCCACAAACAGGATCAGACCACTCCCTGTGACATGGTAGCTGATTGGTTGGAACACTCACCACCATACCATCAGAGTGAGTGGGTTTGAGTCTTTCCAGAGTTGGCTATTTTGCAGGGACCTTGAACAAGACTTTCACGCACAATTGCTCAGTGCCACTGATTGACGCTTAGTCATTAGACAGTGGCGCTTAATAAATTAAAAAATAATTAACAAGGATGAAGGCGGTTAGTTTCAGATCCTCTTCTTTTTCTTTGCACTAATGCTTTCTTCAGGAAAGATTACAAGATCCCCAGGTTGAAATAATAATAATACTAAAATGCCACAGGTAATCGGTAATCGACAATATTTAAAACAAATTAACTAATTATAAACCACAAACTAGTCTTTTTTATCTCCTTTTAGAAAACACTTTACCTGAAGATGACGAGACAGAGGCAGACAGGCAGGCAGGCAGGCAGGCAGACAGACAGACTGACAGACAGACAGACAGACAGACAGACAGACAGACAGACTATCCTCGTCGACATCATCAACCACCCCTAATCACAAACATAATCTCTATGCTCATGCTGATTCTGACGCTGATAATTCAGATGCTGGTAATTCTGATGCTGGTAATTCTGATGCTGGTAATTCTGATGCTGGTAATGCTGCTGCAGCTTCCACAGCTGCTGCTGCTGCTGCTGCTGATGATGATGATGACAGTGATGATTAGCATGATGATGATTATTATTACAACACTGATCACGTTGATTAAAAATACAAAGAAGATTAAAAATACATAGCTGGTCGATAGATGATGGATGGCTCTCTTTAATTATTCAGAAACGCATGGGCCTAACCGCAAAAACATTTTAATATGTGAATCATTATCTTTGAAAGCATAACACTCGGCAACGGCATCAGTCAGTCAGCGGCCTTCGTGAGTTAATATCATTGGAAGAGTCAATATTATTGAACGCACACTGCATCAAGCACGTTGGCCATTTTCTTTGTAAATGGACAATTTACTGTTTAGAGCTTTTCAATTCTGCAATCATATCGAATTTCATAGGTTCGTTCAGCTGAGCTGTAGCTCCGACCCTCAAATGTATTGTTGGAATGTGCAGTTCAAATAAAGTTCTAGAACTCAATTAGGTGATACGACTATGACTGGGAATAACTGAAAGGTTTGAAGTGAAGAAGGCTGGAGGAAGAAATGTGCAGAATGAAGGAATGAAAGACTTAACGTATATGCAAATAAGGAAAATGATGGACTGTCAACCCAGATGTCCAGGGGTTCAAATCCTGTGCAAGGCCGAGAGAAAAAGATTTCTTTTCTGCTAGCATCAGTCAGCAAATCTGGCTCTAAATATCACTGAATTGTAATCGTAATTGTAACCATAATCTTGACATTTCTACAGCACCCAATGAAAGCCATGTCACGGGGACCAGCTTATTCACAGGCGCTCAGTCAAAACAAAATCGATAGGCAATAGGGTTCAGTTCCAGGTCAAGATCCAAGAGTGAGACAGACAGAAAGTGTAGCAGCTATGTTGGATGGTGCTTGGGATTGGAGCAGAAGGGGAGATTAGAGAAAGAAGGCTGTACACTGGGAAGATCAGACAGTTAGAAAGACGTGCTACACACCCTGATATGCCAAGGGTATGAAAGTGAAGTCGCAAGCACTTGATAGCCATGGCTAACTTTCAAGGTCAGTATAAGAAAAGGACTGCTCCTCTCTTTACATCCACCGTCTTTCTGAGATGTTGGAACAGTTTGCCGTAAGAAATTCAAACTACTACTCCCTTAACAGCTCAGGAAACATTCTCGGCCCGTCTTAAGACGCATCTTTTTTGGGAAATTCTAGACATCCATGTTGTAGCGCTTTTGTGAGTTTCCTAAAATGCGACATACAAGTTCATGGATACATTTATACATACATATTGGGGTGTAAAACAAAGGGGCCTCAACTTTTCACAGGCTCATCCACCCTATATTTCCTCTCCGTCAAGCACACCATCTTACCCAAGAAAGCTGAGCAATCACATGCAAATCATATGCATTGCATCATATGTCCTCAATATGCAGCCACCTGTTTTCATCGATCTCAGTATCTCCATCAGCCTTAAGAGATATCCAGGTATGTTACACCATCATCGCTTATCACCTTTAAGCATACGTAAACATTTCGAGCGAACAGGTTTCCAATAAAACAGGATATGATGTCGTGCGGCCATACACAGATGATAACGGTGTCATACAGGTGTCAGAGTCGTGCATGTATTAATTTCCGAGGCATTTGTTGTTAGTGAATGAGTCGCGGCCTTTGGATAAGTTGGTAACAGAAGCGCGGATCAATACCTGCAGAATACAGAAAAATCTAACCACACCGCATCGGTCAATGACGGATATACACCCAGCACTTCAATCGGAAGCCGCACTACGAATTGCTTGTTCATCATAATACATGAACAGGATATGTGATGGTCTAGTGATCAGTGTACTGACTGTCGACCCAGAAGTCATGGTTCAAATCCCCACACAGGGCAGAGATATTTCAAGATTTCCATTCTAATAATGTCCACTCTAGTGAACTCAGTTGCAAAATAAGTACATCAAATGTGCACTGGGATTATCAGACAGCTAAAAGGAAGTGCCACCCATCCTGATATGCCACCCATCTCGATATGCCACCCATCCTGATACGCCACCCATCCTGATATGCCACCCATCTTGATATGCCACCCATCTTGATATGCCACCCATCCTGATACGCCACCCATCCTGATATGCCACCCATCTTGATATGCCACCCATCTTGATATGCCACCCATCCTGATACGCCACCCATCCTGATATGCCACCCATCTTGATATGCCACCCATCCTGATACGCCACCCATCCTGATATGCCACCCATCTTGATATGCCACCCATCTTGATATGCCACCCATCCTGATATGCCACCCATCCTGATATGCCACCCATCTTGATATGCCACCCATCCTGATATGCTCAGAGAATGATGATCATTTGTCTGCCCTTCGAGGTAAAGATCAAGGTCACAGTTTTCACATCAAATTTTGTCAGTTTGTCAAAAAACGTGATGCAAGAAACCTATACATCACATCCAACGGAATACACTGGCAACACTCAGGTAAGAAAAAGAAGGCCCTAATGCTTCACATCCATGGCTTCCTTTGAGGTTAGCAGAAAGGACTGTTTTTCTCTCTTCATAATAATCCAAATATGAAAACATGTGATTTCAAAGCAGCATAGCACCAGTTGAAAACACTGATTGCAGCAAACCAGGTTCAAATCCAGTCACCCACATATGACACCATCAGTCACACTGAGGAGTGCGGACAGACGTCAAGTAAAATTAAGACATTAATCCGAAACCGAAACCGGTTTTGGACTGCAATGAAGATTGCCAGTGAAAGGCTGGTGGTAGCATAGACAATGCTTTTCTGAGGCACTCCTGATGCACTATCTTAAGTATCTGGATGCACGCATACATGCAGGTGGAAGGTCAGAAGTAAATAAATACTAGAAACGTTTTCTGGGAAAATATTCATCTGCCTAACTGTTGTTACTCTTTAAGATTGATTAATGACTGCTCTGCTTATCAACTGTTAACAAACATCAGGCAACAGATTGAACACACAGCAGGAAGACGCTCCCACAGAAGAACACACCCAAACATTCACATCAATGTTTCTATCTGATTAAAGAAGATGTTCATATCTATGATGAAGGCCATCGAGGTTTACAAAATTTTCAACAACACAGCAGATGTTAATTCACACGAGGGAACCACAATTTGAACCTAGATCATAGAGGTGAAAAGCAGACGTGTTAGCCGCTCGGCCACCTCTATTCACGTCACTATTTCTCATCGTTTCCGACCCTTGACCCGGATCTTTGAGGCAGTTGTACTATTTTGCCTGCCTCATCTACAGTTACATCACACGACTTGCAATGGAGTTTAAGGTAAAATTCTAGGCTACTGAAGGTACCAAGGGATTTACGGAGCTGAACAACAGGTCAATTCCCTAAAGAACTTGCATTCTTCATAAAATTCGCTGCAGTGATCAGAGACTTTAAGAAATGCAAGTCGCATTATTCAGAAAAGCATAAAATGACCTTTGAACCTCATCACATCCATTATACTAATCGAAAGCCTATTGTGTAGAACTGAAATACATCAACACAGCTAATATCTAGACAGCATGTGGTAAAATTCTAAGCAAACAAGTTTCCAAAAATAAACAGTTAAGCAGTGAGCGAGCATGCTCAGTAGAGTGTGTCATACAGGTACGAGTGACGAACAATGCATTGACTGCCAATGGACGTTTGTGTCTGGTTGATCATAAGCAAAGGTCAAGTTCACAATGTAAATAAGTCATGTAATCGTAATTCCGAGATTTCTACAGCGCCTAACGAAAGCTGCACCACTTATTCACAGGCGCTCAGTCAAAATAAAATCGATAGGCAAAAGGGTTCAGTTCCAGGTCAAGATCCAAAAGTCAGAGGGAAAGACAGCGTGGCAGCTACGTATACATATACAGAACCCTAAAAGGAGGACTCAAGTACAGTGCCTTTTTCCAGCCTAGACCATGCAATGGTGCTATATAAATTGTACTGTTGTTGGTGGTGTTGTTGCTGTTGTAGTTGGTTGTTGTTGTTAAAGAGGAAAACCAGTTATTTCATGGTTTTACAAACTGACTGCAAAATTTGGGTTTAGCTGCTGATTTAAAATTACCATCAATGCAGCATGCAGAAAAAATTTCTGAGGCGATTCTGAAGATTTTGCTTTCTAGGCTTATCAAGCACACAATTTTTATCGTCTTTTTGGTTTTCCACTTTTTAGATGACCTTTTTTACTTGTTCAGTTCTTTGATGACCTTTCTTCTACTTTCCAAGTTGTTCATGACGTGTATTTATTTCCCACCAAGGGAGTGTAACATCATAAGGTTTTTGGGGCTTGAACCCACAACTCCACCCCTTAAACATGTCCGGCTTCATTGTAGGGATTTTGCCAACTGTACAAAAAAAACTGGTAATTAACAATTACACTGGCCAACACATAATTTGTTGCCTCAAATGTTAGAACTGTTTCTGGGTATATTTGACCTGCTGATTCCAGAAAAGGCACCAGTTTTCTCCCAGCAGGTCTAGTTTTCGAGATATAGAACATTATGCCATATACCAGTCCTTGCCTCTGCTCGCCCATAAGACATAAGGCTATAGCTATAATTATGTAGTGCTCAATTTATTATGTGATACACTAAATAAACATAATAATACAAATACTTAAAAGAAAATGGTAATACCTGAAACTGTACTTATATGATACCAAACAGAACAAGTTTGTTATAAAAATTTCAAGTCATTCGACACCGAAGAAGCTCCTTTTGTACGATTTCCGAGTGTGGCATCTGCCGGAACAATCGCGCATAATATTCCAGCAATAGTCTGCCATCATGTGTGCATCCCGATTTTCCATTGTTTTGATGTCTTGGTGAAATCTTTCACCTTGCTCTTCGCTGAAGTCACCAAGATTCTCTGGAAAGCGATCTAAGTGACTGTGGAGATAATGGACTTTAATGCTCATGTTGCAGCCAAGCTTGTTGAAATGAAGAAGCATATCCTCTACTAGTTGTGCATAATTGTCTGCCTTCTTGTTGCCAAGAAAATTTTTAGTTACAAGAACAAAGGAAGACCAGGCACAAGATTCGATTTCATTCATTGATGGTATGAAAAGTGGGTCATTCATAAGTTGCCTGATCTGTGGACCATCGAAGATTCCAGTCTTCAATTTTTCCATTGTAATTCCTGGTAACTTGTGTACTATGTATTCGAAGCATGAACCTTCTTTATTCAAAGCCCTGACAAATTGTTTCATCAGGCCTAGCTTTATATGTAGTGGTGGCAGTATGATCCTATCTCGTGCCACCAAAGATTCCTTGATTACATTTTGAGCTCCAACCACCATGTCTTTCCTCGAAGGCCAATCTTTTCTTGTCCAATGTTCATGCTTGGCTCTACTGTCCCAAAGACACAAGAAGCAGGGATACTTTGTGTAGCCACTTTGTTGACCAAGGAGGAAATTTGCCATCTTCAAGTCTACACAAATTACCCATTGATGTTCTTTGTATTTTATCTTTTCCAGTACTAAAGAGATGGCATTGTACTCTTCTTTCATCCTGGTGGAGTGACCGATTGGAATAGAACCAAATTTGTTGCCGTTATTTAAAAGCACACATTTCAGACTACCTTTTGAACTGTCGATAAAAAGACGCCACTCATCTGGGCTGTAATCCGACAGACCAATTTTCTTCAATAAGTTGCTGATGTCATTACAGAATACTAGGTTGTTGTCTTCAGTAAAGAATGGCAGCAAATCCTTTTCTCTGTTTCTATAAATTGTAATTTTCGTTCCAGGCTGAAGTGCATTCTTTTCCTTTAGTCTGGACGCAAGCAATTCAGAGGACTCTTTGGAAAGATTTAAGTCCCTGATCAGATCACTCAACTCTTTTTGGTCAAAACGTTCACTGTGTGAAGTTGATTGGAAATCACTGTCACTGCCCCCACTTTCTTCACTTTCGTCATCTTGTCCGATATTGGACATGCAAGTGTCATCGTCTGAGAGCTGAGGTAGTTCGCGAAAAGGTGGAACTGGTACAATATCCGAATGCGGAACAGGTCTCCTGGCTGAAGGTATTCAGGGTAAGACAACTTGTGACGATTATTTCGATTGATACCTATGATATTAACCATACAAAAGTAACAGTCGTCGAAGTGGTTTATCTGTTCCCTCCAAACCATCGGTACACCAAATTTCAGGCAGCTTCTCTTTCCAGTTGTCCAGTGGCGCAATTGTTCAATACAAGTTTTGCATACTGTATGAGGAGCCCATTGCTTATCTTGATCTCCAAGTTTGACACCAAAATAACCTACATATGCTCTTTTTACAAACTCAGAAATCGGCTTCCTGTTTGCTTTTAGTGTGTATTCCCCACAAATGTAGCAGAATATGTCTGGATGGTTAATGCAGCTCCGTCTGGAAGTAGCCATAACCTTAAGGATGTTCGCATCTGAGGAATTAAGTGACTAACCTAAAAATAGTAAGAACATGTAGTTATTTAATGTTCACATTCACAGATTGTTCTTGCGGCCAACTCTTAATATGCCCTAAGACGACTGCGGCTGCTCTAGCTTTCAGGAGGCGGTTTATATAGGCTATAAATGCTGACTTCAGCATAATCTATTTACATAGTTCGAAACCATGAAACGCTGTATAAGCACAAATAAATTCTAAATGAGGCCATGAATTTAGTGCTGAGTAAGCTGTAGGCTACGGAATAGTTATTTCGTTGAATCAGCAATATCTCAGCACGCGGCAAGATATGCTGATTTTACATTATAAGAATGTAGGCATTATATGAATCAGCAAGAATTATAATTAGCCATAAATAAAGCTTATTATGACATTTTAGTTTTGTCAAAGACATCGTTTAAAGAGTGGACTGGGTTTTCTTTACAAAATCGACGATATCTGAGAAACTAGACCTGATGCACTCAATCCAATGACATTTTCTGAATCAGCGCCCAAAATTACCCCAAGAACAGGTCTAAAACCGAAGGCAACAAGAAAAAAAAATTTTTCTGTTGGCCAGTGTTATCTGGAATGACTCACCGAGTACTTTTTGGCTTCTTCGGACAATGCCTTTAACCAGGCTTCGATGAATTCCGGCCTCTTCGGGTAGTTTTCGTAGATCCATCCAACAGCCGAATTAATCCACTGCACCGCCTCCCCACCACGAAGGTTCCCGGAGTTTGCCAGGGACCCCGGGCTATCGGCGCTCCTCCAGTCCAGGCCACGTCTCCGCTGGAAAGCCTTGGGCAGTCCGAAAAATCTCAGGTACAGATTGACAAGCCCGACGACAAGGAAGGCCACGAGGATCCAGCCGAGGAATAGCATGTCCAGGATGTCTACCCGACGCCAACTGAACTCCTCGTACGACTGAGCCAGGCTCTCGTAGTTCTCCTTCAGCCTATACCAGATCAGTTGGGCCGTTATATCGGCCATTGGGCACAGGCTTCAACGCACGCCCAGCCAAGAAGCTAAAACACCCCTCTTCCTTCCGCCCCTCCTCTTCCCCTTCCTCGCTCCCTTGCCTCCTTACTCTCTCCTCCCCAGCTGCCGCCTTCACAAGCTTCCCTCTTCCAACCACTCCTCCTCTTCTTCGTTGAGCCAGAGCGGGATGGGGTCCAGCAGCCCACAAATCTTATTTCCAGTTCTTATTCCTCCTCCTTTTCCCGGTGGTTCAGAGACTGCTTCCGCGACTTCCCGAGGCTTATCGTGCCGTGGCAAGTACCGACAGCTGACGATACGACGAGGTACGCGAATATTATTATCTGTTTACTCACAAAAACCATCGGCAGCGCCTGGTTCTTACTTCCTGTCGACCGATCAACCGACCGACAGCGGGGGTTCCCTTCAAAGCCTCCCTGCCGCAGCCTCCCTCGTCTTCTGGACTGACGTCTTCAAGGCAGGCACTCAGGAATTCCGTCGCCGATACAAACGACAGCCTCAGCGCTTAAGCTTATCTAGCAGGTTAGAGGAATTCTTCGTCTCTATTGTCCCTGTCGCTGTCCGTGTCTCTGTCTTTTGGCAGCGACTCGAAGACGACTAAATCGCACCTGGTGGGGTAAGGGTTGATACAATAAAAACGTAACTTTAACAAACGATCGTTATTAATCGTAATTGTAATCGTAAGCTCGAAATTTATACAGCATCCAAAGAATGTTAAAGCGCGGGCACCACATTATTCACAGGCGCTCAGTCAAAACGACATCGATAGGCAGGAAGGGTCAGTTTCGGTTCCAAGTCAAGATCCAAGGGTCAGACAGGCAGAGCGACTGCTACGGTGAATGGTGTTTGGAATTGGAGCGGCAAGATGATTAGGGGAAAGGAGGAGTCAGGATAGGATTTGTGGATAAGTGCTAGCGTTTTCAGGTTTGAGTGAAAGACCTGCGCAGGGTTCGGCGATTGCAATGATAGGCTAGCCTAATGTAATTGCAGCCGTACGGAAGATTAATTACTGTAGGCTCTTACGGACTAATTTTGATAAAGCGCCGGTTGTTAACCGTGTCGCCCTGACTCTGCTTTTGAGTGGCGCTGAGATGTTACATTAGGCTAGCTTATCATTGACCTCAACCCTTCACGCACGCGATGCAGTCGTCTTTTTCTCACCTGCGACGCCGAGCCACAGTGCAAGGTCAAGGCCGTCTGCTTCGCTGTCATATCCGACTCCCACGCCGAGAGGCACCGCCCCATGCGCCTGTCATGGTTACGCCCACTTTACTAGTAAGTATGTACACGCGTGCGCCACTCTGCGGTTGTAACTGTGTAATCGCTATGTAATGTTTGTAAGCTACGCATTTCTGTAACTAAGACGAGAGGACCAAGTTTATTTACAGAAGCTTAGTCAAGACAAGGAATCTATGGACCTGAATTATGAAGTGTTTTGTGATCATGTCATGTTTCAAGTCCAGAGCTAATGAAATGATCACATATTGCAGCGTTGTGCTTTGCTAAGCAAGCGGTGTCGCTCTCAGCATTTCAGTTTTATGGCATTAAACTGTGATTAAGTCAAGTAATCCAAGTTTATCCGAGCGCTACAAAAATAGAAGCGTCATACGATCTGTTATTGTAAACAGTCTCTATATGCTTTGTTACGGGTGTCAAGTAAGTTTTTTTGCATCTGTCAGGCCGACATGCATTACATTTTATAGAACGATTGCTTAAATATTCAAATAGATTACTACACCAGCAAGTATAATAGAGGGACATGAAAAACTAAATATAATTAAAAATACGTAGTAGTAGTTGCTATGTAACGAACCTGCCATTACAAAGATGATTAGCGTCCCCCTCCTCCTTTATCCAGGCTTGGAACTGGCACCACCCGAGTACGGCAAACCTAATTAGCTTCAACAATTGTCGTGTCGAATAGGGGGGGTATTAATAGCTGGTCGGCTAGCATTACAGTTCATTCGCTAGATGGCATATGGCTTTCACTTAAATGCACGACCCATTCATTAGCTAGCGTCTAAAATGGTTGCTTAAAAGCTAATAAATTTTTCAATCTGTGATGCAGCTTAATCTGTGGCGTTAGAATTATTTTTATTACAGTAACATAAGGCGAATCAAATGTTGCGCAAATGTTATGAAAAATTTATGAATGAGCCAAGGAGACTAACTTGAACGAAGTTATCAGCCGGCCTAGATAGCTCAGTTGGGAGAGCGTTAGACTGAAGATCTAAAGGTCCCCGGTTCAATCCCGGGTCTGGGCAAAACACCCGACTAATTCCCGGGGGTCGGCAATATTTTTAGTGAAAAAGTTTTTACTATAACAGTTAATCAATATTGATCGAGAAGTTTTAGAAATGATACCGTGATAGAAGAAAAACGGAAAATCATGGTTACGTTCATATTTAGCCTACTTCAGCTCAAAATTTAACAAATTCTGCAGTAGCAGTCGTTATAGTTCGTAACTAGAACCTAAAATAAGTGATAATATAGTACAATATTTGTAAGTACTTTTATCAAAAGTGTACACACAGTATGTGAAATAGATTACCTAAAATATTTAAAATTAGATATAGATATATTTATAAAAATTTGTAACTGGAAGGAGGGTAAGGTTACCACAATTTTGCTGGCCAATTCCAAACGGGACATCACATCGTAATCGTAATCGTAATCGTAATCCCAAGATTTCTACAACGCCCAACGAAAGCCGCGCCGCGGGGACCAGCTTATTCACAGGCGTTCAGTCAATGCAAAATCGATAGGCAAAAGGGTTCGGTTCCGGGTCAAGATCCAAGGGTCAGGCAGAGAGAGACAGCGTGGCAGCTACGGTGGGTGATGTTTGGGGCTGGAGAGCAGAGGCAGATAAGAGGAAGAAGGGGTGTCAGGATAGGATCTGTGGAAGAGGAATGTTTTCAGTGTTGAGTGAAAGGCCGCACTGCAGTTTTATATCAACTTTAATTTCAAATTATTTAACGCGTCAAAATAGTAACAAGATTTCCGCTGCCTTCCCATTTCTCTTAGCTTAACCACAACCCACCCTAACAGTTCCTTCCCCTTCTATCTGTTCTTCTGGCAACCGGACTCGGTATTTGAGATTTTCTGGACAACCCCACTGACTTGACTCGGCGCTCGTGAATAAGCTGGTGCCTGCGCATAGCGCATTAGAAATTTTGAGTTTACGATTACGATTATGATTCTTATGAAAGGAACGATTGCAGAGTGATCCAGTAATAGCCTACGCGTAGTTTCTGCTTATAATAGTCCTATATCACCCTAAATAAAAAATAGTTCGTCTACTGTCACCTATTTAATCCTAGGATGATTTCGCCTCATGTTTGACTTCTGTGTAGCGAAGATAATACGTCATCTAGCGAATATGTGTTTCGTTAACTGCAAGTTTCTAGTGGTCCTCTTAGACGCTAGAGGGCTTCATTAAAATTCAGTTCATTTTGTTTCGAATTTCTTACTTAATAATAACCGTTTTCAAATGCGGCAACGGGTTGAGGGAGATGGCCAGATATACTGTGGCTCTTTATGGACACTTGTTTCCCAATGGATGCCCAGAATATGGGCACGACGCAAAATCTATCAGGGAGTAGGTACGAGACTGTGAAGGAAAGTCGAATTTTGGGTGCTGGCTAATAACGGCGTTTGCTGTCGGTAATTTGGTTTGGGTAGTTTCTTTGTTTGGTTATTTAGGTTGGTGACGTAGTTTTTAGCGAGTTACCCTTCCAATTCTTTTGACCTTTTGGGTAGGCCTAAGTCAGTTAGCTGGGTCACTGTGATCACGTGACCTCCAACTGTTTGCTTAACTTCAGAATGAAACTCATATCGGATCAACAATCCACACGCTGTCAAAATTTGGGCTATATAAATGTTCCGCTACGTTACAGTATGTTTTATCGTGGTAATTTTCATTGTTGTTGTTGTTCTTGTTTTTAATTATTATATTATTTATCGTTATAATCATTAATGTCATTATTTTCAACCCGAGGGGCATAAGGTCTCTCCGGATTATGAAATTAAGGACAGCATTTGGTTGGAATTGATATACTAGTCTTCGTTGTTGTCATGCTTGATGGCGGAGATGAATATGGGAAACAATTGCACTGAAGCTCTGGATGGCTGTTGGTAAGCACTTAATATTAGGCCCTTTATTCATTTATCAGCATCGTCGTCGTAGTCGTCATCATCATCATCTTCTTATTCACCATCATCATTACCACCGTCATCATCATTATCTCATAACTATTTTTATTGTTAACCTCATCATCATCATCATCATCATCATCATCATCATCATCATCACCACCACTATCATCATCATCATTATCACCATCATCACTATTTTATTGTTAACATTGTCACTATATATGTAATTTTTCATTGTATATAAATTCTTAATATATGACTTGATAAGACACTGATGATTCTTTTATTGGTAAAGATGGTTCTGATGACACCCAGTTGCAGCATCTGTTACAGGAAATTGGAGATGGTTGCTGTTGCTCTAATTGTGGTAGAGGTGATGATGTTAATGATGGAGGCGGTGGTGGTGGTGGGCGTTGAAGAAAAAGATAAATAACGATGTTGCTGATGAAGAAAGTGATGAGGATGCATCCGATGCTGCTGAAGTTAAGACTGATGATTATGAGACAGATGGTAGCGGCGGTAGTGATGATGATAAAGGCAAATAAAAACACTGGCAACAAACGACGAGGAAGATAAAATTAATAATTGATCATACACGTCGAGTTTATCAGGTGTGCTTCTACTAATCAGCTGCAGACGAATGCAAATCGGGTGCAGAAGTATGGATCCGGTTGCCATGGAAATCGAATCCGAATAAATGCGACTACGTGCGGTTGCAGCGGTGCGCGTAAAGGTGGGCAAGTCTTTTGTTTGAATTTGTGCGGGAGAAAGAGCGGCGGGAAACAATTCGCAGGTGGTACCGTCATGTTATTTGTTTGATACTTCGTTTCGGTCGATTTGCCTGCATATTTTATGCCTACGTATGTCGCTTGGATGGGTAAGTAAGTAAGTAAGTCAGCTGAATCAATGCTTTCAGTTGTATTTAGAAGAATAAAACATATTCGTCGACATATTTTGCTTGGATGAGCAAGTAAGTAAGTCAGCCGATTCAGTGATTTCAATGGTATTTAGAAGAACAAAATATACTTATCGATTCGGGTTTTTAAAGTCTGAGGTGAGGTCTGTCTAAAAGAATTCTATAGATAAACTTTAGAAAGTGGAGTTATTTGGTTATATTGTGGCCATGTACCCTACGTCATTTTTGAGGCACGGTGGTCAATCGGTAATGCGTATGGTCAGTGATCATGCGGTTGCGGGTTCGACTGTGTGTAACGACCTTGGGCAAGTTGTTTGCGCACACGTGCCTCTGTCACCAAACAGCATAATTTGGTAACGGCGTAAGCAGGGAAGTAAAGGGCAAGTCCTGCGATGCACTGGCCCCGTTTCCCGGACCTTGGGATTAGTCCATTGCCGGCTCAAGGGCCTAAAGAAAAGGAGATGAGCGCCTCCCCTACTTCTCACTTGTGGAATATGTCATACCTTACTTTACTTTATATTGTGTGACTCGTTAGTGGATTCGTGTGAAACAACAGTGGAGGTTCAAGCCTCCTCTGAATCGTTTATTGCGTCGAGACCTTGACTCAGTTGCTCAGCGCCATCGACTGATGCTTAGTCATTAGACAGCGGCGCTAAATAAATACAGAAAATAATAATACCTGTACTTATGCAGTGCCACGGTGAAACGACAAAGTATCGAAAGCCGTCGCCTCGTGGCTGTTGATGGCGAAGGATTTGCTGAGGCATTCTATCGTCGTTTCTGTCCTACAGGACGAACACATTGTTGCCTTCTGCTACGAGTCAATACTATTTAGGGCACAGGTGGTAGAATACTGCGGGGGATGATAATGGTGGAAATAAATTTATTATTAATACGATTATCTTACCTTGCTCTTCGTTACCCTAGTCTACCTTATCCTACCATACCTTACCCTACAATACCATACCCTGCACTACCTTACATTGCCTTACCTTACCCTATTTTGCCTTACCTTCCTTACCACACCCTACACTATACAAATATACCTTACCCTGTCCTACCATACCATACCTTACCCTACATTACCATACCTTTTCCTATCCTACAGGTACCCTGCCCTTACCTTACCCTACAGGTACAATACCCTTACCTTACCCTAAACTACCATACCGTACCTTACCTTACCCTATCATACCTTACCTTATCTTACCCTATTTTGTCTTACCTTACCTTACCCTACCATACCCTACCATACCTAACCTTACCTTACCTTGTCTTCATTCTACATTGTAAACACAAAGGACATTAATTGTTGACTATGAATGCTTTCCATTATGTGTCGATCTCAGGAGGACTGAAGTGATACGTATGTATGTATAGTCCTCCGCTCTGTTCGACCATTGACGGCTCAAGAAACATTTTCTGCCTAACCTAAACTCCGTCTTTTTAGATCTGCCAGACAACGTTTTTTAGAGCCTTTGAGAGGCTAAACAAAGATACAGACATACAGGCACACACATACAAACATACGTAAATACACACACATATATACATACAAATACATACATGCTTACATACATACATATATACATACACATATACATACATATATCTGTGCATATATACATACATACACATACATACACACATACATACATACATACATACACACATACATACATATATACATACACATATACATACATATATCTGTGCATATATACATACATACACATACATACACACATACATACATACATACATGCATACACACATACATACATATATACATACACATACATACAAACATACATAAATACACACACATATATACATACAAATACATACATGCTTACATACATACATATATACATACACATATACATACATATATCTATGCACATGCATACATACACAAACATTCTTACATACAAACACACATACATACATATATACGTCCACATACATACCTGCAAGCACATACATACATACATACATACATGCATGCAACATACATACATACATACAATACATTTCATACATACATACATATACATTCATACATCATACATACATACATACATACAATACATTGCATACATACACATACATACATAGATACATACATACATGCATACACATACATTCATACATGATACATACATACATATATACATGCATGCATACATACATACAATACATCCATACAATACATTGCATACATACATACATGTATACACATGCATACACATACATGTAAATACATATGTACATACATACATATATACCTGCTTGCATAATTTCTTCGTAGCAGAGCTGTAGGGAAATTCAAAGGCTGGATATTTACACGCGTAATGATAATGTTTAGTTAACTAAATGGGTGATTCACAGCCCCGTTGTACTTGTGCAACATTCGGAGGCTCTGCCTAGCCACAGGATCTATAGGCAGCTGTTAAGTGGACGGGCAGCGGGTGGTAGAACCATCGCGTGTGGCCTGGTGCCAGCTGCGCAGGTTGATACGTGGTTTACGAGATAAAGAGGCAGACACTAGATAAGAATCTCCACTAGATAAGATGAGGAGATGTCAGGGACGATAATTTACGGTGAAAACTCTGTTGACAAGGTCACGAGCTAAGAAAGAGATGTTTTCGTGTCATTATTCAGTAAGTCATGGTGAAATAATTCAGTCATATTTCAGTGAATATTTAGTCATAAGTAATTAAAATAATTCTATCATGATTCTGGTATAATTTAGTTGAGTACTTCATTTAAGTTGTTCAGTGAAGTTAGAAGAAGGAAGAGGAGGAGGAGGAGGAGAAGAAGGAGAAGAAAAAGGAGGAGGAGGAGAAGAGAAGAGGAGGAGAAGAATAAGGAGGAGTAGGAGAATAAAGAGGAGGAGGAGGAGAATAAGGAGAAGAAAAAAGGAGGAGGAGGAGAAGAGAAGAGGAGGAGAAGCATAAGGAGGAGGAGGAGGAGGAGGAGAAGCAGGAGGAGGAGAAGAAACAGGAGGAGGAGAAGCAGGAGGAGGAGAAGAAGGAGGAGGAGAAGAAGAGCAGTCCCTCAAAAACGTTACCCTGAGAGGCAGCCATGGGTATGAAGTGTTAGCAGTTTTCATCTTTCTTAGCCCTGGCATATGCGGGCTTAGCCCCCTAGCCCTCTCCCTCTTGTTTGATCTTCCCACTGACAGTGTACGATCAGTGCACTCATTAAGGCAGAGTTCGTTAGGGGCGCAAGAGAAGCTGAAATCTTGAAACATATTTCGACCCTGGTCGGGTTTCGAACCCCCGACCTTTCGATTGACATTCGAGCACATGCTAACCACTAGACTGTATGACGCAGTCGCCAACGGGAAATAAATCAGCATTCTTTCAGATGTTCTGTATCCATCCCATTTATTAGAGTAGATGCCATCCATCCATCCATCCACTCATCCGTCCATCCATTCATCCATCCATTCATCCATCCATTCATTCATCTATCCATCCATCATTCCATTTATTTTTCCATTAATTAATTAATTGTTCCTATTATCCAGTGTTAATCTGTCGAGGGTAGATGCTCTTGATTCGAGGCTTATAAATCTTATAGTGGGTTGGTTTAAAGTCTGCCCCAGCAGGCTGCTTCTCTGTAATTAAATACCATGTTAATTAACTTTTTACAGCGTCTTTAAAGTAACTCTTGAAGGCGGTCCTGGCTAGCCCTAATGCTGTTTGAGTTCTGTAGCTTCATTTGCAAAAATAATGCTCCAATAGTTGGAAAAATCACAGTGGTATGTACTTTCACATACGTAGAACGCATTAAACATTCATAATTAGATTGGATTGGATTAGATTAGATTAGATTAAAAATGCTTCACCGACTCCTACGCCTCGCTACCAACAGATGTCATCGCATTAACTTTAATTAATCACACACAGCATCGCATTAAACGTAATCGCAAACTCGAAATTTCTAAAGCGCTACTTAAAAGCTAAGCGCAGGGCTCCAGCGCTGCGTCAAATCCGTGGGGTTGTCCAACGATGCCATGCCAAGAACCAAGACGGGTCGCTAGGAGACCAGAAAGAGGAGGGGAGGGGATTAGGGTGGGTTGTGTTTAAGTTAACACAAATTAACTCAAATTAACCCAAATTAGTCACATGCAGCATCACATTAGCTCAAATTAATCACATGCAACATCACATTAACACTCAAATCCTCTTTTCTCCACGTTGACTCTGGCCTTTTTTCCATTTCCTGATTCTGCATTTCTCGTTCCACATTCCATCTTATCGTTTTCTTTCCCACCATCCCAACGAACAGCACTCCATTTTTCTCCTGTTTTTCCATTATCTGCAAAATGCGAATAATCCTTCTGCCAAATCCGGTATTTATTTTGACTAATCTTGCCTGTTTTGTCATAAAACACAGTCTGTTTACTGAGCCGATGCCAACTCCGGTTTGCCGTTCGTTCGTCGGTGCGTGTGTGTGTGCACACCCGGTAGACATTTCCTTGTCATTAAGATAAACACTGTATCTTGCATCTTTGTTCCACGATGCCTGGCATCCTGGAGGGATGTTTACACGGTACCCTCCCGCTGCTTTTGCCTCCAAGGATTCGGCCTGTTTAGTCTAGCCGACTGCCTTGTTTACACAATATTTCACATGGTACACAGGTTGTTTACTGTTGCCTAATGCTGCTCTATCAAGACTATCTGTGTGTGCCGGCAAAACGTCCTGACCGAGTTCGGCACATTTGGCACAGTGCTGGTGGATGTGCTGGCATGTGCCATGTGCCAGAGATCAAGAAGGCCCTCTTGGCACAAACCCTAAGCAAAATAACGTTCGACCATCTTGAATTAATAAACAGAATTAGGTGAACACTGACACTGAGTTTTATGGTAGATTCTGATGATACAGGGCGTTTACGCTTTGTTCTTTTTGCATCCGTCCATCCACTGCTTCGTTCATTCATTCACTCGCTCGCTCATTCATTCACTAATTTGTTCGTTCGTCCATCCATACATACATATATTCATCCACCCATCCATCCTTCCATCCATCCATTCATCCGTCCATCCATCCATCCATTCATTCATTTATCCATCCATCATTCCATTTATTTTTCCATTTATTAATTTATTTACTAATTAATTCACGCTTTCGTTCGTTCACTCATTCTGTAATGCTCGCCCATTTCCAACAGCTTAAGCACAGCCTACCCTAACAACTCCTCACCCCTTCTCTCTCTCTCTAGACTTCTGGCAACCGGACTTGGTTCTTGACATGGCATCTTCGAACAACTCCACTGACTTGAGGCAGCGCTCGTGAATAAGCTGGTGCCCTATGCTTAGCTTTCAAGCAGGGCTTTAGAAATTTCGAGTTAGTGATTACGATTACGATTGCCTCTTTCTGTATAGCAACTCAGATGTATGTTGAAGCTTCCAAACCAAAGGTCATTGAAATAGAAAAATCCTCAAAGACGCTTAAGGAGAATTCGATTTTGGGGGTGTGGCTGAAGAAGAAATTGGGCACACCTCTTTCTAAGTACCTTAGCAATATAGTAGATTTCATTTAGCTATTGTGTACATATCAGCTAACAATTAACCAGTTTACGTGGTATTTATTAGTGACGTTTTATTTGTCAAGGTAAGCAGACTTTGACTTAGAAGGAGATATATGGTACGTTACACGGTATTACACTACGTGACATTTCCGAAGATACAGCAGGTCATCATCATCATTATCATCATCATCAACAACAACATCATCACCACCACCACGACCATCATCATCCGTTCCTGACGCCAGCCACTTGGCGGCGACGGGTGTGAATAATTAGTTTCAATTTTTCGGTCATTTGTCAAATCCATTGTTTTTCTCGTACGTACGTAGTTCAAGTCTTTTTATGTCTTCGTTTATGCTGCCTATCCAACGCATCTTAGTCTTCCTTTGTCGCTGATAAAGATAAAGCTACAGATATCTGATACGGATTAAGGTACAGATATAAGTTCTGCTATATATACAGATGAAAAGATGAAAATATAAAGGCATATATACCAATATCAATAGAGCTATAAGATACAGATGCATATGTGGGTTCAAATGCAGATACAAATGCGGCTATAAATGCATATGTATATGTGGATGTACAGGCGCAGACACAGATATAGAAGGTTGTATTCCTAGAACGTGCTGCGTACTCCCAGTAGTCACCCAATCTGGCTTGATGTGAAACACATTAACGAGGAATCTGTTGGAAATTTCACGCACAGCGAGAGATACTTTCAGTAGCTGTTTACCGGCATGGCCACAGGAAATAGTCTTCCTTTCCGTCGTTTATGCAATTGTTGTTCCAGTATAGTATGCAATTGGTGTTCCAGTATAGTAAAATGTGCCTTTAATGATAGGGTAATCAATGACTCGTGGCCTGCACTGGGCACCAACCTCACAAGACAATGAGACAGAAACGCAGGACATCAAAACAGAATTGTAATCGTAAACTCGAGTTTTTCCAAAGCGCCCAAAGAAAGCTAAGTCGTGGGGGCAAGCTTATTCACAGGTGCTTAGTGAACACAAAATCCATAGGGTGGAAGGGTTCGGTTCCAGGTCAAGATCGAAGAGTCAGGCAGGCAGGTAGTCAGACGGCTACCGTGGGCTGTGTTTGGAATTGGCTCTGCTGGATAGATAAGGTGAAACAGAGGAATCATGATAGGATCTGCGGAGAAGGAGTGTTTTCAGTTTTGAGTGGAAAACGGAACTAAAACTGGCACAAAAACAGATGCTAATTCGGTGCAGATAATTTGGCATCCAAGAAGAGCAGCTTTCAATACAAATGACAGTTTAGCACACAGATTGTAATCGTAATCGTAATCTCGAGATTTCTACAGCGCCCAACGAAAGCTAAGTCGCGGGAACCAGCTTATTCACAGGCGCTCAGTCAAAACAAAATCGATAGGCAAAATGATGATGCAGTTAAGCATATTTCTGTCTTGACTGGCTGCAGATCTCTGCTGTGCAAAATAGGATGATCTGGTTGTTATTCAGTCCTTTAAGTCCACAATGCACTATGGTAGCTTCGCCGTGGTCGGCCTCTCATAGTAATTGACTGATGGTCTCGCTCTTTTGTTTGCACTTTTATATTGATTTTTGACATAAAAATAATTTAATAGAGAGTGGTAGGTAATTTCACTTCTCCACACATCTCTTCGAACTTGCTTACCAACCGTAGCCTGGCTTCTGGTTTCTCTGAGCTCTTGGAATGCGACCCGGCTTCTCCAACGGTTTGTGATTTTTGTCTGAAATTTTGACTTGAAGCGACCATCGACTGATGCCTTGGGCATTATGATAACGGCGCTATAGAAGTCTTTAGTTTAAATTAGATCTACTAACGTATGTCCTGAGGCGCAGTCTATTTGGGGTTGAGTATTTCTGCCAAAGTGCGATATGACCACAGCAGTCCAACACGCACACAGTCTTTATTCACCGCCTACTTGGATCAAACTATTTATAATTAGTGATTTCTAACTGGTCTGCTGTGTCTTTCTCTGTAATCGTAATCGTAATCGTAATCGTAATCTCGAGATTTCTACAGCGCTCAACGAAAGCTAAGTCGCGGGAACCAGCTTATTCACAGGCGCTCAGTCAAAACAAAATCGATAGGCAAAGGGTCAAGATCCAGGAGTCAGGCACTCAGACAGTCGGACGGCTACGGTGGATGCTGTTTGAAATTGAAGCGAGAAGAGAGATAAGGGGAAGAGGAAGAATCAGGATAAGACTTCTGGAAAAGAAGTGTTTTCAGTCTTGAGTGAAAGACCTGCGCAGAAACTGAAAGAGGTGAAGTGTTGGTGAGTTCGCGTGATTGACCAGACAACTGTCGCAATTCTGGCGGGAGTTTATTCCAAAGGGGTGGGGCAGCTATGGCTATGGAGCGATTTCCAAATTTTAAGGATGAGGTGACGGGAGGGCGAAGAAGTGTTAGGACAGATGAGGAGCGGGTTGAACGGAGTGGTTGGATAGTAAATAATTGACGAAGATAGGAGGGTTGGGAGGATTGAAGTGTGTTGTAGGTGAGGGATAAGACTTTGTACTCTATTCGTTCTGGTATTTTAAGCCAGTGCAGTGATTTGAGAACAGGGGTGATGTGATGGTGTTTGGGGGTTTTGGTGACAGCACGTGCCAGAGCATTCTGGATAGCTTGTAGGCGATTTATCTGGGTTGTGTCAATATTGAGAAAAAGTGAATTGCAGTAGTCAAGTTTTGCATGAACTATGGATGTGGCAATGATAGAAGCGGTTTTGAAGTCAAGCATAGGACGGATTCTGCGAAGATCGCGGATATGCATAAAGCAAGAGCGGGAAAGATGGGTGATATGATCAGAAAAAGTAAGGTTCTGGTCGAAAATAACACCTAAATTACGGACAGAGGAGTTAGTATTAAAGGTGTGGGTGGAGGCAGAGTCCAGGCTGAGGGAGATAGAGGGGTCAGGAATTTTCTTGAGCTGGTCACGTAGGCCTATAAGAATGAATTCAGTTTTAGATGGGTTCAGGCATAAGAGATTAGATGTCATCCAAGAGGAGATTTGTTTAACCACACAAAGAAGATGATCTGTAGATTCATTGAAACAATTTGGAGAGAAAGAGATGAATAGTTGGGTGTCATCAGCATAGAGGTGATGGTCAACGGAGGATGCTTTAATGAGTGAACTGAGTGGGGTAGTGTAGAGGATAAACAGAAGAGGTCCAAGAACGGAGCCTTGTGGAACTCCGCAAGTGAGAGGGCATGACTTAGAAGAGGCTTCCGAAGTTTTAACAGAGAAAGAGCGGGAGGAGAGATAAGACTGTATCCATAGGAGAGCAGTGTCAGCAAAACCAAACCAGGTTGAAAGTCGGTGGAGTAAGATTTTGTGATCTATGGTGTCGAAGGCTGCAGAGATATCGAGGAGACAGAGGCAAGAAACCTGTTGATGAGAAATGGCAGAAACAAGCTTGTTGTAGAGAGATGTCAGCAGAGTTTCGGTTGAGTGGCGTTTAGTAAAACCAGACTGGTGTGGGTTAATGAGTGAGTTAGAAGTTAAGTAGTCATTGATTCGAGAGAGGACAATCCGTTCAGTTAATTTGGAGATGAAAGTCAGGTTAGAAACAGGCCGGTAGTTTGAAAGAATTTCCTGGTCGAGAGATGATTTCTTGAGAAGAGGGGTAACAAGAGAGTGTTTGAATAGGAGGGGGAAATTACCCGTAGATAAGGAGAGATTAACTATTTTGGTAATGATTGGGACAAGGACAGCTGCACAGTCTTTCAATAAGGAGGTGGGCATAGGGTCAAGTTCGCACTGTTTGTTTGGAAGTGATTTTAACAGGTGCAATATTTCAGACTCTGAAGTGGGTTGAAAGACAGATAATAAGGATCGAGGTGGGGAGGGTGGGGAGTCATGAGTGGGAGAGGGAGCATCATCAGGTTGGTTATTGGTGGCTTTGGTGAGGAGAGATTGAAGAGAGAGACGGAGGGTACTAATTTTGTTCGAAAAGAAAGAACAGAACGAGTCGGCTATTGAAGAAGACGGAAGAGAATTTGGAAGTGGGCTAGATGAGTTCCGATGGAGGAGTTGGTTAATGGTTTTCCAGAGAAGGCGAGGGCTAGAGGATCGAGAACGAACTAGTGAGGAGTAAAATCTCTGTTTAGCTGCAGTAAGAAGGCGATGGTATTTATTTGTGGCAGATTTAAGGGCAGAGAGAAGTTGAGGATCCCTGGTGCGTTTGTAGGCACGCTCAAGGCGTCGCCGGAAAGATTTGAAGGCCTGGAGATAGGAATTGAACCAAGGATTGTTAGAGTGAGAACGGGATTTGGTAATAATAGGAGCATGCTTGTCAAGGATAGTGGAAAGAGTGGTGTTATAGGAAGAGAGAAGGTCATCCAGGGAGGAGGGTGGATTTAAAACGAGGTCAGAACAGGAAATATCTTGCATGAAGGCTTCAATATTTATTGAACTGATGCGACGAAAAGAATGAAAGACAGGATCAGGACGTGGTGTCGGAAGAATGTTAAGATATGTAAAGATGGGGTAATGATCAGATGGCGTGTCAAAAGAGAAAGATATATCAGGTGATAGAGTGGAGAATGATGATGTGATAATAAGGTCAAGTGTGTGATTGTGAATGTGGGTGGGGAATTTGACATGTTGAACCAGATTAGTTGAGGACAATAGGGTGAGGAATTCAGAAGCAAATGTGTCAGAGGGGTTATCGACATGTATATTGAAGTCACCTGTAATCAGAAATTCATGAGGTGTAGTGGCGGCAGTAGAGAGGAGGGTGGTAAATTCTTTCAAGAAGACCGATGGAGGACTTGAATATGAAGAGGAGGATGGAGGGCGATATACATTAAAGATAGTCAGATTTGTGTGAGGAAGTTTAAGCGTAACTGATGCACATTCAAAAGAGTGGAAACAGTAACCAGGTGAGTCTAAAACTGTGGCAGGTTCTCGGGTGAGAAAGGCAATACCACCGCCAGTTGGATTTTTATGAGAAGGGCTAGATGGTTTGCAGGGACGAGGTGTACTGTAAAGATGGTAGCCAGGAGGAATACAGTCTTCATATTGAGCAAGAGTGGTGTTTAAATTAAACCAGGTTTCAGATAAGGCAAATATGTCAGGCGGGTGAGAAGAGAGGGCTATATCACTGATTTCTTGGGAATGTGCAGGATGTAGTAATGATCGAATATTTAGCGTGCAAAGTAAGAAGCGGCTGTTGTCAGTATTTTGAGTATTGTCGAGGATGCTGGAGGAAGAAATTCTGGAAGGAGGAGGATAGGTAGGAGGTGAGGGAGGAGGACATGAATAAAAATCCAGTGGGCCAGGATTTGGGTGGATGTCCCCGGAAAGCAGGATTAGTATGTTGAAGATGGTATGGCGGGTGAGGTGCTGTGGTGGTCGCCTGAGAGATGAAGTTAGGAAGAACGATAAAGGAATAAAATACATACGTCCATACTGCATAGTCGCTGTGCCAAATTGGGCGCAGTAAGAATGTTTGGCTGTAGGAACAATGTAGGGCAAGCGGGTGTGGAAGGGTTGGCAACTTATATGGATGGCGATCATGAAACGTAGACCGAAAATAAGAAGAATGATTGAATTGTACATTATGTGATCTAAGATGACGTGGCAGTTTGATGAAGCTAAAATGGCGGAAGGTAAAGAAGCAGGCGAACGAGTGCAAAAAGGACAAAAATTAGGCGAATCTTAAGTTGATTAAATGTTGAAACAAATAGGAACGAACTCACCAAAGACAGAGCATAAATCCGGTAAGAAAGAAAAATTAAAAAATTCAGAAAAGACGTCGAAAAGTTAGAAAATATAGAATTGAGAAATAAACCGCAGACGCCGCGACGCTGGTTCCCTTAAGCGAATGAATGTAAATCTCCTTTGATTTTTTCTGAAATGGCTCCAGGCTTTGAAGTGGAGATGAAGCTGTACTATTGTCTCGATAATATTGATAAATTTAGTCAGGTAAATGCCAGTCACCTGGTTTAAGACCATGTGTCTCGTATGCCCGTTGGCGGCGCTAGGATTTCCGAACTGGGGATATAGGGAAGGGTCAAAGGTTTCCAAGGAGGGGCCATCACTACTTTCAGCAATTTTTACAACTTTTTAGTTACTGTAGACTTTGAGGACCCAAGGCTGACTCTTTATAAATTTTTTAGCACTTTTTGGTCATCTGCACGATTTTATGGAATCGTTTGTTTTGTCATTATTCTGCAACAATCAATTTCTTCTCTTTACCAGGCTCACTGGCAGCCAAATTTCATCGTTTGCCATATTCCAGTGCCAAAAAGTAGCCGCCTAATTTTTTGGGGCAGAGGCGCACTTGGCCTCCTCTGTACAGATGCTTGTAAGAAGGTGGTCTATAATCTGGGGGAAAGTGGGGAACGGGTAAAGGCTCTGGTTGAAGATAGGCTGGAGCCCGTGACCTTTGGCCTCTCCTGGAGAACCGTGCCTCTCCTTTGAGTCTGCCACATATTATTATTACGATCTGCTTTTCAATAGGAAATGTCGCCCTGCATAGGTGGCGCTAGAGTGAAAGTGGGCCCATAGTTCTACTTCCGGTAGTTTGTTTACCGATAGCCACGAACGCCAACAATATTGCGCCATTATTTTCGTATGAATCTATCTCTGTTTATTTGCCGCACCGCAGACCGGAAGTCAACTTTCACACGTACGCCACCTAACGGACTAATGTTTGTCATTCCCCATTCGAAGTTTTCATAGAAGATGCCTTGTCTATTGTGATAATGGCGCTGCATAAGTCTCCAGGTTAGATCGGATGGACTGCCGCTTTATTTCAATATTATTCAACCGCTTTATTTCAGTATCATTCAACCGCTTTATTTCAACCTGCAAATATTGAAGCCCATTTTCCACTTTCGAATCAGATTTTTGCCAAAACAGCGAAAGATTATGACACCAAAATGAAAATATAGAGAAAATGGAGCCACGAACTGTGAAAAGTGCTGTGTGTATGTATAAGACTTTTTATATAGCGCCTTTTAAGAACGCCCAAAGACGCCAAACACGGCCATGTCCGTGTTTGTACGACCCTGGCGAAACGGGTCATGTTTTGCACGAGTTTCGTCAGTCAGTCTCTTGGTCGCCCGTGCATTAATTCACTCGCAATCATGATAATCTCGAGTGTTTTATGGCTGCACAATCAAGAAAAAAATCACCCGGCCATGAAACCCAAGGCTCTCGACGCGAGCGGGCGAGCGAGCGAGCAAGTGAGCACTACTACTACTTCTACAGATGCTCAACGAGCGACAGTGACAGTTACGGCAGCAGCCTAGTGCCATTTAATATTTACTGAAATGCAGCGCATGCAATGATAAATTATTTGCCCGAGAGGCGGCAGCGGCGAGTGGGTTGGGCGGGGCGCGGCGTCCGAGCAGCAGCTTCTGCAGCCAGGGCTTGTGTGATGGGGCAAGGCAGTGGCCGTGGTAGCGTGGAGAGGATTGGTTGTTTACTTTTGCCATCATGTAAACAGAGTCTTGGCCACGGGGAGGGAGGGAGGGATGGAAGGGGAGGGAGGCCCTGTGTAGGTCCAGTGTAGGTTCGTTCGTTGGTTTGTTTGCCCGTGCTTATAGCATTGGCCCATTTGGCCGTTGTTGACTCTGGCGTTGAGCGGGTGATGTCTTGAAGCAGGGCGGATCACAACGGTCTTCTACCACTGCGGCTCTCCTCCAGTTTTTCGTTGCTGCTGCTGCTGCTGCTGCTGTTTCAATTTATACGTATTATGTGTGTGTTTGTGTGGATGTGTGTGTACGTTTATGCGCATGTAGACCACTTGGAAACGGGAATATGACGAGCAGCAGAGCGTTGGTGGCACCGCATCAGTTCGTTCTTGCCTCAATGAACTGATGATGTTCTTGTCCGATGGTTTCATTGCTTGCATTGGTTCGCGATTGCTCTGACGAAGTCGTCGTCAAACAGCAAAGGAACTCCGGGAGGCGGCGGCGGTGGCGAATGTAGCTCTCCTTTGTCTCCCCTTCCAGTGACGATATTTTGTCGAACGTGCAGAGCGGTTTTATGCTGTCTTCATTTGTGCAATATTGATGATTGGTTTTGAGAAAGCTACAGATGGAATTTATGGAGCCTGGCAAGCCTTGGGTAAGACATTTTTTGTGGTTCTTTTGTTTTTAGGTAAGTCTGGTAAAATGTTGGTGGATAAGGAGTTCTTGCTGTTGTTCTTGTTCATGTTCTTCTACTACTACTTTTTCTTCTTCGTGTTCTTCTTCTTCAAGTACTTCTCATTGTTTTTTTCTGGCACTTCCTATTGGTCTTCTTCTTGTTCTTCTTCTTTAAGTACTAGTTATTGTTCTTTTTCTAGTACTTGTTATTGTTCTTCTTCTTGTTCTTCTTCTTCTAGTACTTCATATTGTTCTTATTGTTATTATTAGTGTTTAACCGAAGTAGGAACTATTACTCAGCCACGAAAAGACAGGTGTTGGTAGAAATAATTGTTCTGGAAAATCTAACATTATTTTAAACGACATTTTCAGTAACCTTAACTGAAGTAGGCCTGCTGATTTATTTTTAATTTCTTTCTTGGATTATGGAAAGCTTTTAAGAGTGATTTGTTGAATAATTTTCTATCGTCGTTATAAAGAAGCGGCCAGAAGCGTTTGCCAATCCTGTCTTTGCACTTCTAGTTGTCCCCCAAAGCATTTGAAATAATCTCCACACTGAGTTTGTGTAGTTGAGGTCTTAGATCTAGTTGTCATGAATCATCCTTTCATTTGACTTAAAAGCAGAGTTGTACTGCAAAGCATCTCCGCCTTTAACCACTGTGTCTGGTGTTCAAATCCTGCTGCAGTTAGCTATGCTTATACCAGGCTACTACAAACATTAATTTAGGATAAATTTATGCTGATAACACAGAGCTGGTCCAGATAAGCAGTCTGACCTATGTGCGTCTTGTTACAGTTAGAGAGGTTGAAAGCTGGTGGTTCTTACAATGTAACTGTGTGGTGTAACGGTTGAAAGGCAATTATTGGACTTGATAAAGTGCGATTAATGTCTGCACTTGTTGCCCTGTTGGGTTTCGTTATATGATGCACTATGTATTCACAAGGGCGAATACCGATGCATTTTAATAATTCTGATTGTTTGTATGTATGTGTTGCTGCTATTGTTGTTGTTGTTATTGTGGTTGGTGTTGTTTTCAGTATTTGTTATTGATTTTATTGCTGCTATGTATGTGGCTGTTGTAGCTATTTTTATTTGTAATTGCTACTGTTTTTGCAATTAGTCCGAAAAATGTTGTTGTTGTTGCAGTTGCTGTTGTGGTTGCTGTTGTTGTCAGTATATGTTATTACTAATATGGTGTTGCTATTTTACTGATAATGCTGTGAATGTTGTAATTATTGCCTTGGTTGTTACTGTTGCGAGCGTTGTCGTTGGTTGTGATAGGTCTGGTAGTTGTAATGATGTAATGAAAATGAGCACAAGATACATGTGCCGCTCTGTACCTGACAAGGGTGTGCATGTGTGTGTGCGTGTTTGAGTGTGTGCATGTAGGTGTGTATGTTGGTGTGTGGGTGTGGGTGTGGGTGTGCGTGTGTTTTTGTGTTTGTGTGTGTGTTTGTGCGTATGTTGGTGTGGGTGTGTGTATGTTGGTGTGTGTTTGTGCATATGTTGGTGTGGGTGTGTGAATGTTGGTGTGTTTGTGGGTGTGGGTGTGCGTGTGTTTTTGTGTTTGTGTGTATGTGTGTTTGTGCGTATGTTGGTGTGGGTGTGTGTATGTTGGTGTGTGTGTGGGTGTGTGAGTGTGCGTGTGTTTTTGTGTGTATGTGTGTTTGTGCGTACGTCGGTGTGTGTGTGTGTGTGTGGGTGTGTGTATGTTGATTTTTCAAGTGGTAGGATGTCAATATTTGTTCTTTACAAACTGGCTCAGCTCTGCTGTAGCAGGCACCAGTGCATCTACGCATTATTCAGGACAGCGGTATATCTACTGGTGATGTCTCCTCCCTCTCTTAGTCCTGAGGACTGCGTCTAGCTGAAACTTATACACTCTTATATCAATTGTTTGCATAACAAATACGCACATACACTGCCTACAATTATTCTGCATGCATTACAGACTTTTATTCAAACGGTCGCATGTGGCATGTTTGCTGGGATTGCCTAGGCCGCTATGATAGAATAGTAGGTAACTGTTGAAAATATTCCTTCTGTTACAAAGCTGGCTTGTTTCTAAGCAGTTCTGGGTGGCCTGTAGGAGATTGCTTAGTGAATTCGCTGGATTATTGGATAATCCCTAAGAGAATGATTGCTAGTCCGGCCAGCGGAATTGGATCCAAGGTAATTGGATTTATCTCTTCTAAATGGTAGAGCTGATAATAACGGGGTTTACTGAATGTAAGCTGTGGGAAATTTGCATCCGGAAAGACGCGCCAACTGGTAATCCTCAAGTTTTGTACCCTGAATTCTTTTACCCATAGTTAGAGTTAGGGTTGGGTAACTGTTACTAATTATTATTTTTATTTTATTGTTTGTTGTCTGTTTTGGATTCTCATTGTAGGCTTGTATGTATGTATGTGTGTATGTCTGCATGTGTGCATGTATGCATGTATGTATGTATGAATGAATGTATGTTCCTATTTATGTATGTATCTGTTTATCTATGTATGTATCTATGTATGTATCGGTTAATGTATATGTATATATGTATGTATGTATGTATGTATGTATGAATCAATGTATGTATGTATCTGTTAATGTATGTATGTATGTATCTCTTTATGTATGTATGTATCTCTTTATGTATGTATGTATGTATGTATTTATGTATGTATTTATATATATATGTATGTGTCTATGTATGTATATGTTAATGTATATGTATGTATGTATGTATGTATGTATGAATGTATGTATGAATGAATGTATGTATGTATCTGTTAATGTATGTATGTATGTATGTATGTATGTATGTATCTGTTATCTATTTGTATATGTGTCTGTTTATGTATGTATGTATGTATGTATCTCTTTATGTATGTATGTATGTATGTATTTATGTATGTATTTATATATATATGTATGTATCTATGTGTGTATCTGTTAATGTATATGTATGTATGTATGAATGTATGAATGAATGTATGTATGTATCTGTTAATGTATGTATGTATGTATGTATGTATCTATTATCTATTTGTATATGTGTCTGTTTATGCATGTATGTATGTATGTATCTCTTTATGTATGTATGTATGTATTTATGTATGTATTTATGTATGTATGTATGTATGAAGAAACTTAATATAATGCCTTTCAAGTACCTCACAATAGTGCTGCACACATGAGTATCTAACTGAACTAAACTAGTACCTTTTAGGGTGGGCAGAAAATGCAACATTACGTGAATGCAGTGGAAGGCTGTTCCGGGGGTATGGTCCAACACACAAGCAGTCACGAGGGGCACAAGATGAAGTTTACCATCTGAAATTCTCTGACCCTTAAGATAGAGTAAAGGTCGACTGTTCCCGTTTCTCACTGTGCAACATTTGCGAGCATACTTCTTTCTTCTTTTCAACCGTCCTCGGTACGAGGGTTGGTCGCATTGTAGACGATTCTTCTCCATCCACTCCTATCCTCGGTTCTTCTCAGCAACTTCTCTGTGTCCATGCCGGTCCATTCACTGATGTTGTCCATCCACCTCTTCCTTGGTCTTCCTCTTGCTCTTGCTCCCGGAGCTGTTCCTATACTATATCATGTGTAATACGTCAAAGTAAAGTCAGTGTTGAATTTAGGACACAGACGATTTTAAGATCAGTGTTGAGACTGGGACACAGGAGATTACCTTTCAGCCTACCTGCCTTGTGAGCTACGTTGGTTGAAGCGTAAGTCAAGGCTCCTGTGGGCGTGAGGATGCCGGTTCGCATACCGATAGTGGCTATATTTCAGAGATTTTAATCTCGGACTAGCATGGTCAGTGCACGGGGAACTTAAATGACTTGATGCTAACCTTAAGAGCAGGCATGGGTGACATGCTAACTTCCAATCTCTGGGTTGACATGCTAACCTTCAGTCTTTGGGTTGGCTTGCTAACCTCCAACCTCTGGGTTGGCATGCTAACCTTCAACCTCTGGGTTGGTATGCTAACCTCCATCCTCTGGGTTGACATGCTAACCTTCAACCTATGGGTTGGTATGCTAACCTCCATCCTCTGGGTTGGCTTGCTAACCTCCAGCCTCTGGGTTGACATGATGACCTCCAACCTCTGGGTTGGCTTGCTAACCTCCAACCTCTGGGTTGGTATGCTAACCTCCAACCTCTGGGTTGGCTTGCTAACCTCCATCCTCTGGGTTGACATGATGACCTTCAACCTCTGGGTTGACATGCTGACCTCCAACCTCTGGATTGGTATGCTAACCTTCAACTCCTGGGTTGGTATGCTAGCCTCCATCCTCTGGGTTGACATGCTGACCTCCAACCTCTGGGTTGGCTTGCTAACCTCCAACCTCTGGGTTGGTATGCTAACCTCCAACTCTGGGTTGGTATGCTAACCTCCATCCTCTGGGTTGACATGCTGACCTCCAACCTCTGGATTGGTACGCTAACCTTCAACTTCTGGGTTGGTATGCTAGCCTCCATCCTCCGGGTTGACATGCTGACCTCCAACCTCTGGGTTGGCTTGCTAACCTCCAACCTCTGGGTTGGTATGCTAACCTTCAGCCTCTGGGTTGGTATGCTAACCTCCATCCTCTGGGTTGACATGCTAACTTTCAACTTCTGGGTTGGTATGCTAACCACTACGCTGTCACAATGAACCTCAATGAATTTAGCTGCATGCTTTGTCTTCTACTCGTAGCATGGAATAAAAAACTTCAAAAGGTACAAAAAAGCTACACAAACCTTGATTACGTTTCTTGTACTGGTAACACAGTACGGCAATTGATATAGCGCTACTTTGAGGAACATTTGAGAAGGCACTATAAAATATTCTCCTGTAGCAATTAAAAATACTGTACACTCATGTTGCCTTCCCTCTTTGGTGGCACTGAAACCCAGTTCTGTTCTTTTCATATGGTATCTCTAGGCAACCCCTCTGATTTGACGGAAGTGCTCACGAATTAAATGACGCGCCCTGCACTTAGCTTTGAAGTTGATAATTTTTAAATTAAGATTTATGATTTTGATCACACATGCGGAAAAAATGGGTTACAGGTCTTTTCTTTTCAACAACGTGATAAAACAGCACCTGGCTGAGAAATTCGGTCATCTGAGGAGAATATTGCAGAATAATGGCTGCTTAATGCAGCGGAATTTCTGCCCAGCATCGGGAAAGCTTAGAATAACTTCTTTGGTAACAGTGTTTAATGCAAATCCATGGCAGTCATGTTCTGGATTTGCAGCCACTGTTTACTTTCGCTTCATCTGCTCATACAGGAGGATTGCCCTCCTTGTACCTTTGACCTTTTGCCAACAGCTCATCCAGCTCTTGCCTTCAAAAGGGCAATGCTTCCGGAAAAACTGAAGTGGGTTCATGTGGTAAATCATGGTTAGGAGTAGCCTAGAAAATTTTCACTAATTTATGGTCTGAGTTATTTATAACCTGAGGCTTGGGAGTTTTGAAATGGAAAGGGGCAATGTTGCAAGGAGCCGCCAGATCAGTATCGTAATAGGGGCCCGCAAGGTCAGCAACTGCGGAAACGGGGCCCGGATCCGCTTCTGAGAAAGAGGGGCCCTCTCAGAGAGAGTGACTGAGAGACACAGACAGACAGACAGACAGACAGACAGATGTCGCTGGCAGAAGCCACAGAGAGAGAGACAGACAGACGAACAGGCAGAGAGACAGAAAGAAAGACATAGACACAGAGACAGAGATGTCCCTGACAAGCCACTGTCCTTGTTGGTTAGAGTTTGGATTGTTAAGTTTTTTAATCAAGTGTTAAAATTAATTGTTATGTCACATGGGTCGCATTAAATCACTTGGTCTCGTTAAATCACACAACACATCACATTAAATACAATATCACATCAATTGACATTATTAGAAAACCGATTACAGTCTGAAGAATGTAATGTACATGTAATTGTCCACTTCCAAGAAAAGGTCAGAGTCAGAATAAGCTGACATTTATATAGCTCCACTCAATGGAAACTCCAGCTCCACTTCTGACCCAAGAGCAATCCACTGTTGAACAAGAGGGAGTCCAACCTTTGATGGAGTGAAGGAATTCTCAAGGACCCTCTTGTCCTTAGGTCCTGCACAGTAATCCATATTAAGTGTCTTCATACATACATACATACATACACACATACATACATACATTCATACATACATACATACATTCATACACACATACATACATACATGCACATGCACATATATATATACATACATACATGCATATATTATCTACATAAATACATATATATGTGCATATATACAGACATACATACCAGGTACATACATTCATGCATATATAAATACATACATAGACATGTATATGCATATGCATAAATACACACCTGCATATATACATATGAACATACATGCATATATATGTATGTAAATACATACACATATACATAAATACATACATGTATATTTATATATGTACATATAAGCATGTATACATAAGTACCTACATATGTACTTACATACATACATACATGTACACACCTACGTACATGCGTTTGTACATATATTCATGCATCAAGGATAGTCTCGTGGTAGGGAGGACTGTTCCCGAGTGTGAGGATGTTAGACTGTCAACTGAAGTTCTTATTCAAGTGATAAGTAAGGAAAGCTTATCTAGTCAACGGTTTAACAGGGAAACACATGATTAAACACACCTGTATGATGTCAGATAGGATGGAGCTCTGTGATTGGCCAATGTGCCTTTTCCTGACTTCCACTGATTGTCAGTTGGTTATCGTCAAATGTGACTCAGTTGAAATTTCTGGCAAAAAAATGCACGTTTAATTATCCTATGAATCCTGATTCTGTGTGTATATATATATATATATATATATATATATATATATATATATATATATATATATATATATATATATATGTAAGCATGTGTGTATTTATAAATCGGTAATCAACTGCAGCCTATCTTAAATGCTGCCGCCTGGCTCATTTGAGGTATACCTAGGTTTATATCCAGCTTTATGCGAGAGGAATTGCGCTGGTTGCCGATGCAAAAGTGCGTTGAGTTTAAGATCTTCATGCTTCTGCGTAATTACCACGTGGGCTATGCTGCTCCATCTTATCACACGGCGTTATGTACCTCGACCTCGTCCACTCCTGACCATAGATCTCTTTGCTGTGCTGTTCAGAGTGACCTGGTTGTTTTGCTGGCCTGAACTTCCTAGATGCAACGTAGAAGCTTCGCTGTGGTTGGTTGAATTTTCTGTAATAAGTTGCCTAGCATTCTATGACATCAACTACGTGGTCTTTCTTGATCTCTCTTCCGTAAGCACTTGAAAAACTATTGCTCAGTCCTGGTTTTCTGTCGTTATTTCGGGAGCAACTCTGATCAGTCTGTCTTTAAGAGGTGCTATATAAATCTCCAATTATAGTGGACCAGTCAGATTCAAAACGAAATGCTGTACAACTTCAGTAAACACGTGCCACTCATCGTAACCACACACAACGCTTTTATGTATGTATTTATGTAAGGTTAGTATTACTAATTTATAGCTTTTACGGCGCATCAAAACCATGCCGTAATCAGGTCAATAGCCATAAAATCAGTCCACTAAGACAGAGAGGCAGCCTATGGTGGATAAACAATTTGAAAAAGGTGAGTCTCAAGTTTAAACTAACTGACACTAACAACTGAGCAGAACAAACAGACATGTGAAGAGAGTATGTATGTATGCATTTGTGTATGTGTATATGTATGTATGTATATATGTATGTATGTATATATGCATGTATGTATATATGTATATATGTATGTATGTATATATGTATATATGTATGTATGTATATATGTATGTATGTATATATGTATGTATGTTGGCATCTAACCCTGTGTTCGCTTTTCAGTTGCAGAATCCTCCAAATGGCCATATGTCCGACAATGGGTTGCTCTCGTCTCTTCTGCCACAAGGTCTTGTGATGACCCCTGACCAGTTCCAACAGACTCTTCTTCTGCAGCAACTCTGCCAGAATCAACAGAACTTCATCTTTTCTCCACAGGTATTCAGTCAGTCAGTCAGTCAGTGAGTCAGTCAGAATCAACAGAACTTCATCTTTTCTCCACAGGTATTCAGTCAGTCAGTCAGTCAGTAAGTCAATCAGTCAGTGAGTCAGTCAGAATCAACAGAACTTCATCTTTTCTCCACAGGTATTCAGTAAGTCAGTCAGTCAGTGAGTCAGTCAGAATCAACAGAACTTCATCTTTTCTCCACAGGTATTCAGTCAGTCAGTCAGTCAGTAAGTCAATCAGTCAGTGAGTCAGTCAGAATCAACAGAACTTCATCTTTTCTCCACAGGTATTCAGTCAGTCAGTCAGTCAGTAAGTCAATCAGTCAGTGAGTCAGTCAGAATCAACAGAACTTCATCTTTTCTCCACAGGTATTTAGTCAGTCAGTCAGTAAGTAAGTCGGTTAGTCAGTAAGTCAGTCAGTCAGTCAGATTGAATGAATAATTGAATGAATGAATGAATGAAATAAACGAATGACTGCCTTTCATTTGCAGTGTTCTGCACAATTCTGATATAATAAATTTCATGTGTAATATAGTTTCATTTTTTGTCATAAGTAAGTAAGTACATAAAAGAGATATCAAGCAAGCAAAAGGTGCACTAGCTTATGGAGTACAGTATCTCATCAGTTGTGGCAGTTTTCGAATTCTTTTTAAAAATTCTCTTTTTTTTGTTTGCTGGTAATAAAAAGTTGGCGTAATGCTAAACAGTAGTCGAGTTCAAGGTCAAGGCTGGTGTCGTTAACTAATTAGGTCGGGTGTCATTGTAGGGCAAGCCAAAGGTCGACCAGCTAAGCTTTCAACAGATCAGTGACCAGGTGAAGATGAACGTGATGCTCCAGTTGCAGAGCCAGGCGATGGCCGACCTGACGTCAAAGGCGGTCCACGGAAGCAGGATTCCGGATACGGATGCTCTGGCATTCCAGTTGCAGCTTCAGATGCAGCAGCAGCAGCTGGTTGCCCAGCTCCAGATTCTCCAGCAGCAACTGATGCTGACTCAAGGAGGAGTCGCGGCTTCATCAAAAGCTCAGGGTACAAATAAATACCACCTGCTGCAATCAGTGACTCAGTTATTATTAATGTTATTGTTGTTGTTATTATTATTATTATTATTATTATTATTACTACTGTTATTATTATTATTTCTGCATATATTAAGTGCAGTTATCTACTGACTAAGCATCAATCGATGGCGCTGAGCAATTGTAAGTGGAGGACTTGCTCAAGGTCCCTACACAGTAACCGTCTAAGGGGAGGCTCGAACCCGTACTCTTGCATTACAAGCCGAGCGCTTTATCCATTCGGCTGTTGTGCCCCACAATTAATTCTAATAAGGTCACATTTAACGAAGTTCAGTTGTGGGGCACTATACCGATTGGTTTGTGGGGCACAGTAGTTAGTTGGTTAGAGCGCTGTCCAATCCAATCCATTCTATCTGAATATTCTCTGACCTAATCCATTTTAGTTCAATCGAATCCAATTCAGTCGAGTTGAAGCCAGTTTAATCAAATCTAATCGAGTCAGTTCTGTTTTGTTCCTCACACCACCGTGTATTAACGTGCATATTTAATGTATAAAGCTACACTTTGAAAAGTGAAGATATGTAGAAACTGATTTAGTCCTTACCATATTTAATGTCTTTCAAATTTCACCAGCGCTGTCAAGAACAGCAAGCAATATGGAAGCTGTCTTAACTGCAAACACGTATTGGAAGTTCTAAATCCACAAATCCAGAGAGAAAAATCTGAGGAATGCTAGTTATAAATGTTTTGATATTATAAAAGAATTAAGTCATCTATCATATGAGACACCTGTCAGCTATGAGAGGCTGAACTTAAGTGTTATCGCCAGAGTGCGATTTTTATTTGGGAGCAGTGGAGAGACTTTTGGGCAGAAGTATAATCGCCGGGAAAATGCATCCCAGGGTGGGGTTGGTCTAAGCCATTGGGGACGGGGAAGTTTTCCCTTCAGCTCCGACAAATTGCACCGTGGTTACTGCGTGATTTTCTTAACACTGAGGACGACTGGCCACTTACGATCTACTCCATGTATTTGCATTTATCATACCCTAGCCATCAAGCATGCATCGAAATGTGTTGGAAAGGAGAAAATGGCACACTTGTTGTTTACATGTCTCTCGAATTTCTTTCATTCATTCATTCGTTCATTCTTTCGTTCATTCATTCACTCATTCAGAGCATTTATATAGCGCCTCTTCTAGTATCTCTTCGGAAGTGTACTCCTGGGACTTGAAGGATATAGTCATACTGCAGAATACCAGTAATTAATCTGATGAACATATTCTCTCTTCCAGCTTGCTTACCCACCATAGCCTGGCTTCTGATTACTTTGACCTATCGGAATTCGATCTGGTTTCTCCATCGGTTTATAATATTTGACTGCAGTTTTGACTGGAAGCGACCGTCGACTAGGGCATTACGATAACGCGCTATAGAAGTCTTTAGATTAGATTAGTTCAGATGCACTTGTGGCCATGGCAGGGTTTTGAACCCATACAGTTAGTTGTTGATTGCACCAGCAAAGTAGCCACTAGACTCTACATGCTACCTTTCGTGTACGATAGTAGCAGTTTTAGTAGCAGGTATTTTGAGTTATCTGGAGAGCCAGAACATAGTTGCAGTGGCGGAGGAAAGTTATTTAAAATCCAGGCATTGATTTCTCGTCATGTTCTGCATTCTGACGCAAATGCTACGACGACGGCTGCGTTTTCATGCTGGAGTCGAATAAACAATATGAGGACGTGTTTTTCAGTTGCTTCTGTCGAGCGCAATTCTTCAGCCGATAGCGGTGCTAACAGCGCAGTAATACGTGCACTCTATGACCACAGTGTTTGCCAATGGCCCGGTTGCGATACACTGTGCAAAGATTTATCTGGCTTTGTCGGGTTAGTGGGTTCTTTTGTTAATAAATCTGTAAGAGTATTTAGCCGACCATAAATTATTTTAAGTTTCGCACTGCTGTGCAATTTCTGAGAAGCTTATTTACAATTGCAAGGCAGTGTGTTGTAGTTTGTGTAAGGAAAGAGCACATGTTCTATTGTAAAAATAACTTGGTTATCTTCCTAGTGTAATATCCATCAATCATAATTTGTGCAACTGTTACATCGATAGTTCTGTTAGAGATCTGGCTTTGCCAAGTAACAATTGAGTAATGTTATTTTCAGTTAGGTCTAAGTCTTGCTTCCAGGCAAAATTCTTGGATCTTACTACAAGGCATTGTACAGCTTAGATGATAATATTACAGTTTACAATACAATTAAATACCACTGAAAGTTGATAATCCCTCCATTACAAAGTTCACAACTGCACATTGAAGCCAGGCAAATGGAAGAAGCATACGAACCACCAACAGAATTTTTCAGTTTAGCGCAAATAGTCTCAGTAAGAGAGTGTTGTAAACATGAGTAGGTAGAGAGTTTGCAAACGGTAGGAAAAGCAACTGTGAATGAGCTCCCGCCAGAGATAAGACGTGTACCAGGAACAACATATTTTGCAGAAGATGCTAGTCAAAGAGAATATCGCCCTTTAAAAGAGCTGGGGGGTATGATAACCAGGTATGATAGGCTGATGGCAGATGCTTTGCATGTGATTTAGACACAGGTACTGCCATTTCGAAGATACAGGAAGCCAGTGCAGAAAAGGACGAATAGATGTGATACTGGACCTAATTTATATCTGACCCAATTTTTTGCCTGGAGTTTGGATGCCAAAATGCCCGCCCTATTTACTTGGAACACAGTTAAACTGGTCCTATTTCAACCATGAAAAAATTAGACAATAAAATTTTGAAATCTGCCCCTCAGGTTCAGGTGTACTGACGTTGCACGCATTACAAGTGCTTTAAATAAATAAATAAATAAAATAAATAAATAAATAGATAAGTAATGAGAATCAAGGTTTTGTTAGGTAAATATCTTTTACCTCTCTGTAACAGTTTTAAAGGGGATGAACTGCCTCTGTATCTGAAATAGGTCAAGCCAGCGTCTGTATATGAAATAGGTCAAGCAAGCATCTGTATATGAAATAGGTCAAGCCAGCATCTGTATATGAAATAGGTCAAGCCAGCATCTGTATATGAAATAGGTCAAGCCAGCATCTGTATATGAAATAGGTCAAGCCAGCATCTGTATATGAAATAGGTCAAGCCAGCATCTGTATATGAAATAGGTCAAGCCAGCATCTGGTTTGTATAATTTCATTCTGTCTTTGTAAGGTTCATGATACTGAACTTTTTTCGCACTTACAGCCATCTGAACGATTGTCATTCAGTGAACGACAAAAGTGCTGCGCAACTACGAGTGCAAATGCAGATGGTCAGCCAACTAGAAAACCAGGTCAGTTTATATGTCTTTAGCACTACTGGTATGGGAGCTATATAAATTATATATTTTATTTCATCCAACTACGAGTGCAAATGCAGATGGTCAGCCAACTGGAAAACCAGGTCAGTTTATATGTCTTTAGCACTACTGGTATGGGAGCTATATAAATTATATATTTTATTTCATCCAACTACGAGTGCAAATGCAGATGGTCAGCCAACTGGAAAACCAGGTCAGTTTATATGTCTTTAGCACTACTGGTATGGGAGCTATATAAATTATATATTTTATTTCATCCAACTACGAGTGCAAATGCAGATGGTCAGCCAACTGGAAAACCAGGTCAGTTTATATGTCTTTAGCACTACTGGTATGGGAGCTATATAAATTATATATTTTATTTCATCCATCCGTCCATCTCCTCCTCCGCCTTCTCTTCCTCCTTTTCCTTCTCTTCCTCCTCGTGCTTTCTCATAGTACACATTCTCCTCATACTCTTATTCCTCCTCATCCTTTTTCTCCCACCTCCTCATAATTTCAGTCTCCTCTTCCTCCTCTCATTCCTCCTCCTCTTCCTCCTCGTTCTCCTCCTCCTCTTCCTGTTCTTCCTTTAACGCATCCTCCTCATAACCTCCTCCTCTTTCTTCTCCTCTTCCTCCTCCTACGCCTCCTCCCTTCCGTTTTCTCCTCCGCCTCCTCATACATATCCTCCACCTCCTTCTCTTCCTCCTCTTTTTTCTCCTCCTTTTCCTCGTCTGTCCTGACACAAGCCATTCTGGTGGTAATGTGTGGGAATGAATTTCTGCAGTTTTTTGCTATTCGTCAGTCCAGTGCTTCAATGGTGTGTAGTCCAAGCCTTGTTTTGTCATAGGTCTGTGTTGTCAGCCCCGGCTTCATTTGTACGCTTCTGAACCGTCAAATTACAGCTCTGTTGTATTGCTGTATCGTATTGTTTCTTCATTACATCACATTAATCTATTGAAAATAAACTAATGTGTTTAAAATAATGGTGGAAACATGATGGTGATGATGATGATGATGATGATGATGGTGATGGTGATGATGATGATGATTGATGATGATGATGATGGTGATGATGATGATGATTGATGATGATGATGATGGTGATGATGATGGTGATGATAATGATTTCGGTGATTTTCCAGTTGTCCAAGGCCAAGGATCAGTTGCGTGCGATGACTCAGCACCTCTGCTCCAAATCCAGTCCATCGTTTCCAATCGGTTCGATGATTGATATGCCACTCCATTCGCCAGATGACGCCACTCGGCAGACTCCAAGAACAGCGCCATCTGTGAGATGAACATTAGTTTCGTTGGCCTGCTTTTCTGCTGTGTTGCTATAATTTGCTGTCATGTGCCAGTTGTTGGTCGTCCTGTTATGTTCTTGTTTCACAGATCCTACCCTGACATCCCTTCTTCCTCTTCCTCCTCTTATCTCTCCCTCCTCTCCAACCCCAAGCACCATCCCCCATAGCTGCCACGCTGTCTCTCCGTTGGACTTTTGGATCTTGACCTGGAACCGAACCCTTTTGCCTATCGATTTTATTTTGATTGAGCGCCTGTGAATAAGCTGGTCACGCGACATGGCTTTCGTTGGGCACTGTAGAAATCTTGGAATTACGATTACGATTATGTTACACTTCATACATTAGAATATGTTACATTTTCCTACCTTTCCTTTAGAACAAAAACTTCACCTACCCTTTACTCGAAGTTCATCATCTCTATGAATAAACGGTGTTACTGGGTGAACGAAAAATCGGTTATTGGATGAAAATTAAAGATGTTACTACGTGAATAGGTTAATAAAATCTGTTACTGGATGAATAGGTGACTGTTAGGTGAATAAAAAGCTATTAAAACTTCTCCATATGGGTCTTTTATTTAGTCGGCCATCTTGGCCTTCAGTCATTGCTACATGTCCATTTAGGACTTCATACTCATTCCTTCTGTGATCATGATTTTTAATTGTCACAATTCTGTTCAGATTTTTCAATACTCCATTATGTCATGTTGCTTTTATATGGAGGGAGAATCCACCACCACGGTATTCAAAAATTTGTTTAAGAATTTCATTTCTAGTCATAAACTTCTTGTCACTTTTTGCCTTCTTCTTTTTAGCCGTTCAAAATGCACAACAAAGATCATGGAACAAGATCGGTGTCCGTTGGTTGCTATCGACAACCGAAAGAATTCGAAGACCTTTCCTCAGCTTCCAGAAATTTCAACATATCGCTGTGTTCATCATCAGTTGACGCAAGGCCAACGTCGCTAACATCCTTCTCCGGTTTTCCATCCATTCCTTCCAGCATCAGTTCAAATGTCTTGTCACAGGGTTTGGGGTCTGATCCATCTGGTTCCCTGCTGCAGACGCCACTTTACGGTGGACCAATCAGACGCAGGATCTCGGACAGATGCGGATTGCCGCTTTCTGCAGGTTTGACACTTTCATGGAGAGAAGTTGGAGGGAGCATAAGGTAAGGTAAGGTAAGGTAAGGTAAGGTAAGGTAAGGTAAGGTAAGGTAAGGTAAGGTAAGGTAAGGTAAGGTAAGGTAAGGTAAGGTAAGGTAAGGTAAGGTAAGGTAAGGTAAGGTAAGGTAAGGTAAGGTAAGGTAAGGAAGAGCAATAATAATCTGAGAACTATAATAGCATCGCCGTAATTGTGCTGAATGCATCAGTCAATGGTCGGTGCTAAGCAAGGTCAGTGTGCATGCCAAATTCAAGGGTAACTCCAGAGGTCAAAAGCCAAGAGGGAAATTCGAAAAGGCACAGAAACAGTTTATTGAGGAAAAGAAACCCAGGAAGACACGAGTTTTGATTGAGAACTAAAGGCCAACGCATAGCAAAATTTTGCTGGGAGAGAGTTCCAGCAATGGAAAAGGCATGCCCACCAAGAGCTGTCCTTGATAAAAGGAGCTACATAAATCGTCATTAAATAACGTTGCATTTGTTAAACTGACTTCATTTTAGAAATGAGCAAGTGTGGCAATTTCTATCGCTATTCTGATGTTCGGCCCCCGTTCACGTATGCTGCTCTCATCAAACAGGTCAGCTCTTTCCTCGTGATTTCTTACTGAAAAAGCTAAACGAATTGGTTCTGGAGTAACCAGTCTTCTAGAAGAGGCGCGATACAGATTTATGAACTTGATACAATTTAACTCATCACTTTGGGATATACTGCAAAGTATACTCAGCTACAGTCATCAAAATGAATTGTGCTAAGAAATCCAAAGTATACCAAGCTACAGTTAGCAAAATGACTTGTGCTAAGAAATTAGGAGTAATGGGTCTTTTTTGGTTGTAAAAGTTATGAATATGTCATACTGTTTTGCATTTCTCACAGTAACTATTGTCTTTTTTGATGGCATTTAATTATTGAGAAAGGATTTGGGCGTTGTGTGTTTGCTCAGGCAATTCTAGAGTCTCCTGGCAAGCAGCTGACGTTGAACGAAATCTATCAGTGGTTCATGAGAACATTTGCTTACTTCCGTAAAAATCAACCAACTTGGAAGGTCGGTGGCAAACTGGTCATGGTTTTTCCAGTTTTTTATACAGTGATTCAACAAAGTTCTAAAACACACCTTTGACTTAAAGGAGCAATTTGACAAAAAGATAGCAGCTTGGTGTAAAAATAATTGTCTGTTTGAAGTCAAGTGACATGGTGGCTGATTGGTTTGAGTGCTTGCTTTGCAACTCAGAGTGGGTGGGTTCAAGACTCTGCTGAGACTGTTACTGTGTAGGAAATTGGAGGAAGTCCTTCACCCACAATTGCTCAGCACCATTGATTGATGCTTTGACATTAGATAGTGGTGCTTACTCCCTTTAGTACAATAAAAAATTCTAGGTACTTCCTTTAAATAAGTCAGAGATTGAATATAAAATTTTGATACCAACTGAGTTTTAAACAGGTTCCTCTTTCAAATGTATGTTGTTTAAATGCAATAATTTGTTTAAAATTTGTTGCCAGAATGCAGTTCGTCATAACCTGAGCCTGCATAAGTTCTTCATGCGAGTTGAGAATGTGAAGGGAGCAGTTTGGACTGTCGATGAATCCGGAGAAATGTACAACAGAAGACCCCAAGGGTTGCAGTCAAAAATGAGGTAGTAAAGCATCTGTGACCTACTTTAGAGATGTGTTTAAGCCGAGAGAATTGGGAAGAAAGGGGATTTAATGGAACAGGGGGGGATTTCTTGAAAACGTGAGACTTCAGTTTTGAATGGACTACCTGAGGAGTAATAGATAGAGTGGATTGTTGCTAATGAACCATCATTACTTAACATTTATGATTGAGACCTGAACAAAATATTTGTGTGTGAGCAATGAGCGAGATACTTAAGGGATGTCACAAACTGGCAAATGATGGTGTCAGGACCAAGGGGTGGGCAGGTCCCACTTACTTACTAAATTTGATATACAAGGGGCAGGTTGGCAGTCTAGAGGGAGACTCGAGTTAGGGCGGTTGGAGTTGGCACAGTTGAGAAGAAGAAACGCGTAAAAAGTCATTGTGTTGACATTTCTGAACTCTGACTTTGCGACTAGCTCGCGACAGATGGGTTGCATTGTAAAGTGCATTTGCTGTGAATTGTAGCGTTTGATTCGCCTCTGACTATGTATGGACCTTGAGCAAGTCCTTTGCATAGAGATACATGACGCATTGATTGAAATTAATAAACAAATAATTTTTGTTTCTAGGGAAGAGAAATCGCTTGCTAATAACGACCTGTTTTCAAACGTGCAGAATACAGACCCTTACTTGGATAATTTCATGTCAAACATGAGAGTAAGTGATAACTGGATTGGATTTGCGATTTAGCTTTCAGGCAAATACTGTTTGACTAATGCATTTTATCCATCTTTTTTATCCAACCGTCCTTCTGTAAATCCATGCATCCATCTATCCATCCCTCCACCCTTCCATCCAGCCAGCCATCTATCTCTCCGTCCATCCGTCTGTCCGTCCATCCAACCATCCATTTGTCCAGTCATTCGTTCAGTTGCTTATTCACTCATTCAATTATTTGTATATTTTTCTGCTGATTCTGATATTTGTTTGTGATCTGGTTGAATTAAGGTTGCCATTGACGAGCGTTTAGTGAAGACCGAATTGGACGAGGATGACGAAGATTTTACAAGACCCAAGAGCTTCCTATCGATGTCAAATAGCTATCAGTCCCCGCAAAGTCACTTTAACCAAGATTACAGGTTGAGGATTCAGTTGTACTAGATAGCAAACACCACCCACCATAGCCATCCGACTACCTGCCTAACTCTTGGATTTCGACATGGAACCAAACCCTTCTTTTATCGATTTTGTTTTGACTGAGCGCCCTTGAATAAGCTGGTTCCCACAACTTAGCTTTCATTGGGTGCTGTAAAAATCTTGAGTTTATGATTACGATTACAATAGAATTTACAAGTTCAACAATTACAATCAACTTTCCCTAAGTCCAGAGTATTTTATATGACGCGAAGACTCGATTCTTATCGTGTCTGATGCTGAATCATGTCTCATTGTGTTCTTATTTTCATTGGTTTAGTATTTCTTATTATTTTTAATACTTTCTGTGACTTCTAGTATCTGTTTTACATTTTGCTCTTTATCACATGGGTCAGCATTCATGCTCCGCATCTTTTATGGTGTACTTCTCATCTGTACTGTTTTTTTTGCTGCTGGATAACTGTACTGTGAATAATTACACTAAATCTTCATCACTAACATGTGATCTTGTCTGACTTAATTAATCTGATTTCAGTCAAAAGACAGAAAACCATTTGTGCATTTGAAGTGATTGTTCTGTATTAACAATATTAATGTGGGCGTTCGTTTTGATGACACAATGATGCATTGCTCTATTTAGTCATTATTCTTCTTTGTGATTGATGTTATTTGTAGTACTTCTTTGTTGTTATGGTCTTCTTTTGTTCAGCATTTGTTGGCAAACTAATTTATGACCGCCTTATCGTTCACTGTGACATAGCCCATCTGTTGGGACAGTCCCTCATCTGTTTCTGTCAGCTTGACTTCCGAGTTACAGCAGCTGTGTTTGCTCAATGTCATTACTGTGATCAATTGTTGTACTATTGCGATTAATCACTGTCATTATTGAGATTGATCATAGTCATTATTGTGATTGATCACAGTCATTATTATTGATCATTGGTATTATTTTGATTGATTATTCTTTTTGCCTTTTTCCGTGATAGATGGTTGTTATTATTTTGTTCAAATTCGTAATTCTGTGACTGATCATTGTCAGTATTGTGATCAATTATTGTCATTACTCTAATCAATTGTTGGCAGTATTGTGATAGATCAGTTTCCTTACTGTAATCGATTATTGAAACTGTTTTCATCGAATATTGTTGATATCATGACAGACAACACGAGCCATCAGTTGGCAGCGCAGATGACGAGGAACCAGATGACGATAAAATGACACCGGGTCACATCAAAGGCATTGATCCGTCACACGACATGGTCGTCGGCAGCGATGGATCGGTCGCACGTGGTGGGAATGTCCCTGCGGTTCTCCCCGATTTCCTATCAGCTCACGGTGGATGTAATTCAGGCCAGCAGATGGTCGAAACAACCAGACCAGTGACGCCCACACATAACGACAGGCTCGATGATTTGCGTCAAACGGGAAACCAGTCTGCAGACTAATTTAACTGGTGGACTTGCGTCAAGCGGGGAACCAGTACGCATACTAATTTCACTGGTGGACTGGGAATTGTGGGCAAGATTGATGAGAACGGCCGGAAGAAACTATGCGAAGAACGGTTGCGGCATCCGCCAATGTTGGTCTGGTGGCATCCCGCGCAACAGAGGAAGAATCCCACGCAGAAGAACCATCCCACGCAGAATAAGCATCCGCGGAGACGAGGAAGCAGCATGTTTGATTTTCCAGTTGGAAAACTTTCCAGTGTGTTCGTCTGCTGTTTGGAGTTTTATTCGCTAGTAAATACGCGTTTGCCTGACAGAGGATAATAGTTGTGGAACAGTGGTTCTGTCGCTGTCTTGATTGGATGGACACATATGCAGTTGCAATGCAGTTTACTTATGTATAAAAGAGAACCAGTGTTGAATGCGTGAATAAGCAAACAAATGAACTGAGCTGTAAGCAAATAAGGAAACATGTGACATAACATAATTTAAGTGTTTCTGCACATCAATATTTGTGCATTCCTCCAACCATCTATCAATCCAACATTCATCCACCCATTCCATCCATCCAACCACCAATCGATTCCAACTGCACACCCACCCCTTCAGTGCATCCTTCGATCCGTGTATACGGCACTAAAGGCTGTTGGTCCATATCCATCCACTGATTGACTTGCTCACTCACATGCTCTTACTCACTTGCGTTGCTGAATCGATCCACCATTCTCTCACTCACTGCCTCATTTACTCAGTATGTAACTGACTTACTAAATGATAAAAAATTAATGACCTATTCACTGATATTACCATTTTTATGATAGTATATATGAACAGAAGGTCTGAACAGTGTTGGGCTTTCGGGTCTTCTCAGGTAGCAGGTCCAAAGCTTTGGAATTCACTGCCAGTTCAGTTTGTTCTGTCAATTCTTTGATGTCATTCAGGTCTGAACTTAAGACTCGTCTTTTCCAACTTCCTTACCCACCGTAGCCTGGCTTCTGGTTTCTCTGAAGTATTAGAATTCGACCGGGATTCTACAACGGTTTATGATTTTGACTGCGATTTTGACTTGAAGCGACCATCGACTGATGCCTTGGGCATTATGATAACGGCGCTATAGAAGTCTTTAGATTAGATTAGATTGATTCAGTGTTCAATAAGTTGATTCATTTATGTTGTTCACTGGTTTTAGATATCAGATTTCTGGAGAAATGGTGCCACATATTGGTGTTAACAGTTGGTTGTCAGTTTGAAGCATAAATTGTAAATGATTAAGATATGTCACCTAAAATATCTTCAGGTAACATAAGGTATGTTACCTAGCATATGTTTATATAACGTAAGGTATGTTACCTAACATACCATACATAATAGTTAACAGGTGTTCACTGTTAGGTGTCAGTTGAAAGTGAAAAGTGTAAATGATTAAGGTATGTCACCTAAAATATCTTTAGGTAACATAAGGTATGTTACCTAGCATATGTTTATATAACGTAAGGTATGTTACCTAACATACCATACATAATAGTTAACAGGTGTTAACTGTTAGGTGTCAGTTGAAAGCGAAAATTGTAAATGATTAAGGTATGTTATCTAACAACTGACCATTTAACTTTCATTGTTATTCAACTGAGCATTAGTTGCTTATCCAGCATCTTGTATTGTAACACAGTGCAGCTTGCCTTGTTCAGTGGCATCACTTAATGCATGCATGACATTTGGGGTGCACAGCTTTTCCTCCTTACCTTCTCTGCTAAAAATTAATCCAGCTATTATGGTGCAATGCACTTACGTGGAAAATAGTTAGTTAATTAAGGAAAGCATTGACTAATACATGAAAATTGCAAAATTATTGGGTGACATGAGCACTGGTGTCCCTTATTGGGTGGGACATGTCCCTATGTCACACATGTACTAATGCCTCCATTGCTGATATAATTGCAATGATGCTGCTAATGATGATGTTGAGATTGATGGTGATGATGATGATGCTGATAGTGATGTTGATTGTTTTGTAGAAGAGCTTCACAGAACTATTTAAAACGTTATGTTTACAAATTTTTTGTGCAGATTCTAGAACCAAAAGAAATTGTTTTGTCGAGTTGTGTTTTTGAGTTGCATGTATAAAAGACTTGTCATGAGATGATTGCTGTTTCCTTTTTGACTTCAGTCTCTTTCGTTCAGTGCTTCTTAATTTTGGAACCAATTTTACACAACATTTTGTAAAGAGATCACATTAGTAATTGCACTTTTAAAATAGCGCGTTTTTATATTGTCTTATTTTAAGAGTATTTAATCATTGTTTACTTACATGCATACATATATATTTGAAAACCAAGATTCGTCTATGTGAAGCCATAGTTTTAAACACACTGTTATATGGATCGGAAACTTGTCCACTGACGCTAGCTAACAAAGACTGGAAGCAGCATATCATAGATGGATGAGGAGAATTTTGCACAGTTCATGGCGTGATAGGATATCAAATATCCTTAGATGCATATGCATATCTAGACAATTAAAATAGCGCCTTTTATTATCTCACAAAGGCGCCGCTTGCGCTAACCTAAATGTTCTGAAAGTCAATGAAAAGTAAGTTACCGTTAAGCAATCAGTGCTCAAATAACTGGAGTAGTCACCAATAGCACGCTGCCTCACACATACAGGGTCTAACCAACGGATTCCCATCTAGATTTGACATACAAAGATATATACATACATACATGTTCATACCAGCATATATGCATGCATACGTTTCGCTCCTACTCGTTGATCTTTCCCTCTTACCGTTGATCTTTCCCTCTTACCGTTGATCTTTCCCTCTTACCGTCAACAATCGGATCATGAATTTGATCGAGCCAATCTTTAAGCTGTTGACTATCCCAGTTGGCTACTGAGGCGAACGATGGGGGCTTCCGCAGCAGCAGCAGTCAGCGTGCTTGCATCCCAAGGGCGATCTGTCTTCTGATCTCGCTCTAATTAATTTCTTCTACCTTTGACATAATTGCGTTCAGAATCTGACGCAGCAGCAGCATCAGTGATGTTGTTTGAATCATATCTCAGCCCATCATCTGCAATCAAGGATGCTCCTGTCAGAGTCACTGCTGCAATCATAGATGCAATCACTGATTGTACGCATAAACATATAACCATACTTACTTACTTAGTACTTAGTCCTTCCTGTGCAAGTCTGGACATCGGGCAACGCAGCTTCTCCATTCATCTCGGTCGACCGCCATTCTTCCTGCCTCATCCCGCTACCTCTCCAAACACCCAAGGTCGTCTCTGATAGTCTCTGGCCAGTTCTTCCATGGTCTTCCACTCTTCTGTTTCCCTTCAGGAATCCAAATCATTACTTGATTGGCTCTTTCATCTTTGTCCATACGAATTACATGTTCCATCCATTTCAGTCTTCTCTTTCTGGTGGTAATTCCTATATCCTCTTGTTCCCTCCTTTCTCATATAGTTTCATTTGATATCCTATCACGCCATGAAATGTGCAAACTTTTCCTCATCCATCTATGATATGCTGCCTCCAGTCTTTGTTTGCCAGGGTCAGTGGACAAGTTTCCGATCAATATAACAGTGTGTTTAAAAATATGGCTTCATATAGACGAATCTTGGTCCTTAAAACTGCACCCGTTGTTCTTACATATCTACTTTTTCAAGTCTCCCAAAAGCAGCACTTGCCTTTTCTATGTGTATCTTTACCTCCCTGTCACAGCTGGTGTCTGCTGTTAAAACACTACCGAGGTTGCAGAAATCATCCACGATCTCAACCTCTTTGTCATCAATCACGATCTTGTCCATTTCAATTTCCGATCTTCATGATCTTGGTCTTTTGCGGATTGATAGTAAGTCCCAACACCGCTTCCTCTTCCCCTTATCTCACTTTCCGGTTCAATTTCAAACGCCATCCGCCATAGCCGTCTGACTGCCTGCCTGCCTGACTCTTGGATCTTGACCTGGAACCGAATCCATCCTGCCTATCGCCTTCATTTTGGCTGAACGCATGTAAATAAGCCGATTGCCGCGACTTAGTTTTCGTTGGACTTAGTTGAAACCTCGAGCTCACGTTTACGATCTATCTGAAATTCTTTCAGCTAGGTCGGCTCTGCTCGTGGACTGTTCAGCCTATGTCCACTTTGTGCACCAAGACGTTGTTCCGGCTTCTATCATAACCTTTTCGTCTTTACTCATTCCTCCTTGTTCCTTCACTTAACTGATGTCGTATTTATGCCGACGTGAGCATATATCCTCTTATAGACGTCGGTGACCGAGCTTACTTCACCGATGATGAGGATGTTGGATGTCTTTAAAATTGCAAGTGATAATACATCGCGTTGCAATAAAAGCGACCGGGCTGATTCCTGATAAAGCGGTTTATGCTTTTATGTCTACTCATAGTCGGTCCTGGCTGTATGAAGTGAATCGTAAAAGGGCATGAATGTCATCAGTTTGAGATGATCGTATAAGACCTGGAGTTAAGTTCCTGTCAAATAATTTAGGTGTTAGACTTGCCCTTCAGTTAAGACCTGAATCCGCGTCAACAGTTTCATGAACGCACGAAAAACGAACCATAGGTTAGACATATGAGTTGTTTCTCAACATTAATATAGCGCCTGGGAGGATACTGTCCTGAGGCTTGTAGAACAGCCTTCTGCACCTCATTATACATAGGAGAATAATTAACTTGAACAGGTAAGGGAGGGAGGACGTGTAAATATGTTTGTATGTATTCACATATGTGTATGTGTGTGACTATGTGTGTATGTGCATATGTATGCCTGTATGTATGCATATATGAATGTATGTGTGTATGTATGTAAGCATGCATGTTTGTATGTATGTAAATATGTATGTGTATGTATGTATGTATGCGTGTATGTATGTATGTATGTATGCATGTGTGTATGTATGCATGTATGCGTGTATGTATGTATGTATACTTTTAAGCCTATGTATCACGTATGTATATATATATATGTATGTATATAAGCATGTATGTATGCATCGTGTATGTAGTGTATATATGATTGATCCTATATGTCACCCTGTACGGTCTCATTGAAACGCATAGGAGCACTCACTTCGTTCCATAAATATTAACTGTACCTGCTCGGATTAATCGATCCTGGTCACACGTGGATTTATAACTAAAACCAGTTGAAATATTACAACCATCATCACGCATAAGACTGTGCAAAATTCGTGGTATAGTCCGTCTTATTGTTCTACCCTTTGGCTTTTTGATGGTCTGTCTTATTTTGTCGCTTTACGCTAAGTCTTCGGTACTGTGAAGTCACTCTGAGTGTCGCTTTCGTCATGCCGGTCCTTCTGTCTGTCTATCTGTCTGTCTGTCTGTCTGTCTCTCTACGATGATGTAGCTGTGCATGCATGTACGCATGTGTGTATGTGTGTGCATAGGTTTCTGTCTGTGTGTCTGTGTGTCTGAGTGTCTGAGTGTCTGTGTGTCTGTGTGTCTGTGTGTGTGTTTCTGTGTATCTGTGTGTGTGTCTGGCTGTCTGTCTACGCTGATGTAGCTGTGCATGCATGTACGCATGTGTGTATGTGTGTGAATATGTTTCTGTCTGTGTGTCTGTGTGTCTGCGTGTGTGTCTGTTTGTCTAGCTGTCTGTCTGTCTGTCTGTGCGCGTAGTGAAGTGTCTTTCTGTATGTTTGTGCGCATGTGTTTCATCAGCGTGCGTCTGATGCTAATATACAGTGCGTTACCCGTACAGATGCGGCATAGGTCGTCGTCTTAGACACGCGAAGTGAAACCTAACTCGATTAGGTCGACAGCAACAACGACGACGACGACGACGACAACGACGACGACGGCGACAACGACAACGACAGAGACAAAGACAAAGACAACGACAACGACGACGACGACGGTGCTGGGGTACCATTACTGCCTCTGATTCCATTCACCCTCCATTTGGACATATTAGCCATGAAGCATATGATCCCTTTCGCTCCCAGAGGGAAGCATTTAATCGATTAATTTCGTAAGAGGAAGGCTGTCTTATGCTTAGGCAGCTGTTCCCGACATTTTCTTTCTCAAGTGACATGGGATCCGGTAGAAATCGCAGGAGAACTCTGCCGAAGATTACCTAAGCGAATTACTTTGTAATGGAATTAGCTTAAGGAATCTCTGGCCCATGGCAGACGTTAATATATTTCCTTCGTCTTTCTGGGCCTCTTTTCGTAATCAACTGAAAAACACAGTGTAGTCTACCGTTGTTAAGTCGGGCACGTTTCTGAGGGATCTATCTTGAAGAGGCTTGCTATAAAGTTTATGATTACAATTACAATTACAGCTATGTGCAATTTTGTGATGGGCTCAACAGGCGTGGAATTCAATCAGCCCGAAATTACAATTACGATTACGATTATATTATGTGTTTTATACATACATACATAATTACATACATGTATACATAAATGCATACATATATATGCATATATATATACATAAATGCATACATACATACACACATGCATACATACATACATGGATACATACATACATACATGTATACATACACACATACATACATACATGGATACATACATATATACATACATACATACATACATACATGTACTCATACATGTATACATACATGCATACATACATTAATGCATACACACATACTAGGTACATATGAACGGGTCCAGGAGAAGTTCTGCTGTTTGCGTGGGACTGTATGTCCGATGCAAGAACAGTTACAATTCTATTAAGTCAGATGTCAGGCAAAACGAAGGAAGGCAATCTATGTCTGTACTGAGACGTATTGCATCGCACCTGCTGAAATTGGAAACCTTTAGCGCCAAGCAATTGGTAGGGGCAGAAAGAAAAACAGCTAGACGAGAACCAAATACAGACAGACATACAGGCAAACCGAGAGACAGAACCTAGGCGGAAGGAAATTGGTTAGGTATTTTGAAGGCTGTACCAGAAGAACAGTTCTGTACAAAGCATTTACAAATACCGACCGACCGACCGACCGACCGACCGACCGACCGACCGACCGACCGACCGACCGACCGACCGACCGACCGACCGACCGACCGACCGACCGACCGACCGACCGACCGACCGACCGACCGACCGACCGACCGACCGACCGACCGACCGACCGACCGACCGACCGACCGACCGACCGACCGACCGACCGACCGACCGACCGACCGACCGACCGACCGACCGACCGACCGACCGACCGACTGGCTCGCTGGATTGCTGGCCAACTGGCTGACTGACCGAATGAATGTTCCTCAACACTTCGTCGTTACTTATGCAGTTTATTTCTAGGTATGGTAAATATATAACAGTGCAAAACAAGTCTAGCCAATGACATTGGTCTACAGGGAAATGTTGACGGGGTGTTTCCGCAGACCCAACCGAGCCCTGCGGCTGACTGACTGACTGACTGACTGACTGACTACTCTGCTGTTTTGCATACCAATAAGCAGAAGGCGTGATCGAACTGGGCTGACGATGTTGGTTGGACCTCGTATACATTGCTGAAGGAATCCGCCCGAGACCTTCGCCGAAGTCGACGCCGCAGACAATTGACTACAGCACAATATAGGCTTCTGTTTATGGACTAACTCTCCGATGAATTTCCTGGTATAGGCCGCTCAGTTCCACGTTGTTCGTAGAACTACTAAATATATATGTATATATATGTATGTGTGTGTAGGTGTGTGTGTCGAGGCCAGTTTGCATGTAGGTTTAGTGTATGCTAATAGAAATAAAACTTTATATGCGCATATCAAGACCAGTACATATAAATATGTATATATAGGCAGGAGAGGTTAGGACAAGTCCCAGCTACTGAGGATAATTGTGTATAAATATTTAAAAGAACACACATATATACATGTGTATATGTATATGTACGTATATTTACATGTATGTACAGGTGTCTCTCATTACAGGTGAGAGATTACACAAACCACTAGCGACAAATCTATAGAATATATTATAGTTTATATATGAGTGTGTTGTCTGTGTGTGTGACAGGCCTACATAGCGAGGAGACCGGTCAATAAGTCTGTCGAGTGTTTATGTACTTCTGTGTAGGGGCAAGTGGAGTGATCAGCGTTCGACTGTTTGCAAAACGTGTGGCACCATCGCTGTTCTACCGCGCAACAGATATCGTTCTCAGAAATCCCATTTCTTTCAACTGAAACACAACCCACCCTAACAGCTCCACTCCCCTTCTTTCTCTCGTCTTCTGCCAACCGGACTTGGTTCTTGACAAGGCATCTTTGGACAACCCCACTGACTTGACGCAATGCTCGTGAATAAGCTGGTGCCTGGCGCTCAGCTTTTAAGTAATGCTTTAGAAATTTCGAGTTTACGATTACGATTACGGGCAGCAATTGTATTGATCTTGTAATTGTTGAACGTGTAACAGTTAATTGTTCCTTCCCATTTCTCTCAGTTTAAATACAACCCACCCTAGCCGTTCCTTTCTCTCTTCTCTCTTCTCTCTCTAGTCTTCTGGCAATCGGCATGCATATAGCTGACTTTTTATAGCGCCTTTAGAGAAACTCACAAATGCACTGTATCAGTACAATTGGTTTAAAGGTCGAGGTCCTATAGGTCACGCCTACAAAAAAGAATAAGCACCGAGACACTTTAATATTTCTATAAATTTTTATTTACCAGTTTATTAATGCACTTGTTTATTTATTTACTTGCCTGAATATTTAATTATTTATTTGTTACTCAGACGGTTGTACGGCTACTCTGGTTTGGTACCCATTCAAACGGGCAGCCGTGTTGAAGGATCTCACCCGATAAATTCATTGCTAAATGACCAGGGTCGAGACCATAAGGTCACTATATAAATCCTTTTACATTTATATTTATATAACTATAAAATAGTACTTAAAATAGTACGTAGGATTTAAATGATAATTTCTTTTAGAAATCAACTTCATTACAACTTCAAAAGGACCCACAGACCTTGGAAATATTATAAGTTCATCTAAATGGATCGACGTGAAGATTATGTATACACACGAGGTGCTTACATGGCTTGGCGTCCATTCAAACGGGCAGCCGTGTTGAAGGATCTCACCCGATAAATTCATTGCTAAATGACCAGGGTCGAGACCATAAGGTCGCTATATAAATCCTTTTACATTTACATTTATATAACTATAAAATAGTACTTAAAATAGTACGTAGGATTTAAATGATAATTTCTTTTAGAAATCAACTTCATTACAACTTCAAAAGGACCCACAGACCTTGGAAATATTATAAGTTCATCTAAATGGATCGACGTGAAGATTATGTATACACACGGGGACCTTAAATGGCTTGGCGTCCATTCAAACGGGCAGCGATGTTGAAGGATCTCACCCGATATATTCATTGCTCAAATGAGCAGGGTCGAGGCCATAAGGTCGCTATTTAAATCCGTTCACATTTACATTAACTCCTGGGTATATACTAAAAGAGATGTGTATAAGTGCACATAAGTGCATATATCCACTTACTTATATATGTGTGTGTGTGTGCACTTACGATTATAATGGACGAGGCTGAAGTAGAAGCAGACGATGGATATCGAGTAGACTGCTTGAAGGAGCTATAAAAGTTCCCAGCAAGAAAGAAGAAAAGAAAGAAAGAAAGAAGGAAAAGCGGAGAATTGAGAATAAGATAATAGCATCAGGTGCACTTGTTAAGTCTAGTCATGTCTCTGCCTCATGAGCCCTACATCACTAAACCACACGGTCCCTCTTACTTGTATACATATACGTCTGCATATATATTGTGTATAACCGATGTTTTATATATATATGCATCTGTATGTATATGTTGAGCACTCACACACACACCTACACACACACACATATATATATGCACTTAATATATGAGAGAGTGCAATGGCTTTGCGCATAAGCCTACAGTAAGACGCGTTTCTCCGTATAAAATGTTTTCCATAAACTATGGATAGAGAGTACAGTGAGAGACAGACAGACAAGCAGACAGACGGACAGACAGACAGACAGATGTACACACATACACGCATACATGCATACATGCATGCACTGTTACATCATGTTAGACAGACAGACAGACAGACAGACAGATGTACACACATACACGCATACATGCATGCACTTTTACATCATCTTAGACAGACAGACAGACATGCATGCATACATACATACATACATACTTACATATATGCATACATGCATGCACTATTACATCCTCTTAGACAGACAGACAGACAGACATACACGCACACATACATATGCATACACGCACGCCAAGTTACATCATTGTAGTCACAATTACACAGGCTGATATTGCATCAATATGCAGAACTTCGGCAATACAGTCGGTTGAACATTGGGAAACAACACACAGCAATACAAATGCAAAACAAACAGATGCAAGCATACAAGCAAGCATACACCGAAACGTGCGTTGAGCATGTCTTGTAGAAGAGGTGCTGATAGAAATATGTCTGGACGCGCGAAGGTCAATCTCAGATATTTACATATAGATGAGTCGAATGATCCCCCTTCGTTACAGATCACCCGCCTTCGACCACACTGTTATTTTCCAACTTCCTGCCTAATTGATCTATACATGGATAACATCTATATGTTCTAAATACAAATGCAATACACAGAAGCTGCTTACAATACGCATTTTGTTATATATGAATGTACGTATATATATATGTGTGTATGTATGTATGTGTATTTATGTATGTAGGTATGTGTGTATGTGTATTTGTGTGTATGTGTGTATGTATGTGTGTATGCGTATATGTGTGTATGTGTGTATGTATGTATGTACGAATTTATGTATGTATGTATGTATGCATGTATGTATGTATGTGTGCGTGTATGTATGTATGTATGTATGGGGCATGGTAGCCGACTGGTGAGGGCGCTCGGCTTGTAACGTGGATTTCGGGTTCGAGCCTCGCCTGAGACGGTCACGGTATAGGGACTTTGGGCAAGTCTTTCACTCAAAAACGTGCTCAGCGCCATCGACTGATGCTTAGTCATTAGATATTAGCGCCTAATAAATGCAAAAATAGGCATAGTAGTATGCAAAATATTGGAAGTATTACAAATTTGTATGAGTTTATAGGCCCTCGGTACTTAGTAAGTATCTCATACACTGGCCTACAATAGCGGCTATATTTCAATGATATTTATCTCGGGCTAGCACGGTCCGTACACGGGGACCTTAAAGTGGCGTGACACCCATTCAAACGGGCAGCGGTGGTGAAGAATCTCACCCGATTAATTCACTGAAAAATGAGCAGGGTGGAGGCGTTACGGTCGCTATGGAAAAGCATACACATTTAAATTGTTTGCGTTTACATACTCATACTTACATGTCCAATGTATATTGTTTTTCTGCTCAAAGTAAGTATATAAAGAGCGACTCTTCAAGTACACATATTATAGTTAGTTATTTATCAGAACACTTAATATAGCGCCTTTTAACTACCTCACGAAAGCGCTATGAGAAGTATCCAATATTGCATGCGAGAAACACGAATTTCAATTTCAATTTCAAACAGCATCCACCGTAGCCGTCCGACTGTCTGAGTACCTGACTCCTGGATCTTGACCCTTTTGCCTATCGATTTTGTTTTGACTGAGCGCCTGTGAATAAGCTGGTTCCCGCGACTTAGCTTTCGTTGAGCGCTGTAGAAATCTCGAGATTACGATTACGATTACGACGAATGTTACAATACAAGAGACTCAATGAGTTGCCACCCTTTACAGGAATCTTACCCTGGTCCATCCAATCCGCCGCCTCCCCCATTTCTCAGAATCTAAATACAACCCACCGTAACCCTTCCTCTTAATCCGTCACCGTCTGAAAGGGTCTTGTTCTTCATGCGGTATTTCTGGACAATCCCTTCTGACTTGACGCAGCGCTTGCGAATAAGCCGATGCCCAGCGTTTAGCTTTGCATAGCCCTTTTGAAATTTCGACGATTTCGATTCTTGACAAATCTCTTCAACTTTGCAAATTACAGGTTTGGTTTCCAATATCTGCTACCTTAGTAGAGCGAATTCGTATTGCTAATAGTATTGCTACTATACTTACATTGCTACTAGTTGGCTACTCATTTTTAAATTTTAAATTTTTTATATTCATGCCTGCGATGAACTTTTTGTAGATAGTTTTCAGAAATTGCAGTCAGCAAGTCGGTAGGTTCAACTAATTTTCTTTTTTACTCAATAAGAAAAGAACCAACAACGACAACACCACCAATAACAACGATATGATTAGACCGACAATTATGACATTTATTTGTAGCAGTTAAGGACATCAGATGTGATGATGATTAACATGATGATGGCGATGATCATCACCTTGATAGCAGTGATGACGATATCGAAATTTGCAGTGTCGACTATGACATCTTTCTGGTGTAGTTGTTTTGGTAATGCGTGTTTAATGTGATAATGATAAAAGTGAAAACGAGAATGATGATGATGATGATGATGATGACGGGGTCATGTACGCATGCAACTGTTTACAAGTGAACATTTATATAGCGCTCTCCTGAGGCCCTCCTCGCTAAATTAAATGATATTAGAGTTCATTTGTAAGCAAATTATGCTGAGGTAACTGGAAAAGTTACCAGGACGCCAACGATTGGACAATGCATGGTCAACTCAAAATGGTCGGAGGGCAAAGAGCAAAGGTCATAAGTGTAACTGTAATCAAACACTGTCGGGCTCTCGCACACACGTAGAGCCGAACCATGTTAATTTCTTTCTTTCTGACCATGGTGATGTTGCTGCTGATATTAATGGTAACGATGATGATGACGATGATGACGACGGTTGTGGAGGTGATGATGATATTGTTTACAAAGATGATGATTATGACAGTGATGATGAGATGACGATGTCGAGAAGCACGTGGATACTGACTGCATTCAATAAGTGTTGTGATGACAACACTTCTAATAATGATGTCAACGTCGACGACGACGATGATGATGACAATTATCAGGACGCCAACGATTGCACAACGCACGGTCAACTCAAGATGGTCGGAGGGCAAAGGTCATAAGTGTAATTAAAATCGCAAAATTATATAGCGCCACTCTAGGAGTAACTCGTCAGAGGCGCTCGGTGAGTTAATTACCCAGTGTGCAACAGAGAAAACTTTCAACGGCTTTAGCAAAAACAACAACGACAACAACAACTGCAGTCATGATATGTTCCTTTGGAATTTCATCAACATCATCATCATCATCATCATCATCATCATCACAATCATCATCATCATCATCATCACAATCATCATCACCAGCCACATGCAAAGACCCACTACGTCACTTCCTTTCTCTGTAGAATTCGTGATTTATGAAGCGCTATACTATGCTGCGTCAAGCGAAAGCCTTGCGAGTTGCGACGGTAATAAATTACACAAACGCACTCACAAACACACATATGCAAATTATCTATAACATGTTCATACATTATACATACATAATCATATACATGAACGTAAACATTCAGAAATACATATATACATATATATACATACAAACAGACAAACAAGCATACATACATACACACATACATACATACATATATGCACATACATACATAAATACATACGCCGTATACAGTTCATGGGTAAAAACAAGTGCCATAAAAAGCCGACATACAGTATATCCTCAGTAGGTGTATGTATGTGCACATAAATAAACATATATTACATTATTATTACATTACAAGTGCATATATATATATGTAAATTTATATACACATACGTATATGCATAAATACGCACAAATATACGCATAGATAAACACATGCATAACCTGCGCATATAGATGCAAATTGGCGCTGCATAAATTGTTTTTAATGCGAAAGACTGATGTCAACGAACAAGCAGGGCGCGATGTAGTTAAGGAGTGGTTCCACCGCATGCAACGCGATGCTACTGCTTTGGCTGCTGCTACTGCTGCTTTGGCTGCTGCTGCTTTGGCTGCTGCTGCTTTGGCTGCTGCTGCTTTGGCTGCTGCTGCTGCTGATGATGATGATGATTGGCTGGTTCCATCTATGTTCCTTGGAATCAAAGAATTAGAACTGATGAGGCAGGAGAATAAAAAAGGCGATGATGAGGAAGTCGAGGAGAGGTAAGAGGATAAGGAGGAGGAGTTTAAGAAGGTAAGGAGGAGCGGTAAGAGGATGAGGAGGAGGAAATTGGAATATAAGAATGAGAAGTAAGAAGACGAGGAGGAGGAGGAGTGTGAGAAGGTTAGGACGAGAATTAAGAAGACGAAGAGGAGGAGAAGGAGGAGTGAAGATGAGGAGAGGTAAGGAAGAGAATGAGGCGCAGGAGCGTAAAAAGATTTGGAGGAGAGGTTAGAAAAGGAGTATTGGAATAAGAAGAGATGAGGAAGGGAGTAAAGGATAAGTATAAACAAATGGAAGAAAAAAGCAGGAGAAAGAGTATCAGAAGTAGGATGAAGATGTGGAGGAGAACTATTATGATTCATGGAGAAAATAATGATGGAATAAAAATTGGGAGTAGGAAGATGGAATAGGAGACAAAGTGGAAAGAGAATAAAGAAGAGGACGGTAAAGAAAAGCTTAAGAGGAGGATGAGTTAGTAGGATGAGAGGTTGGGCAGTAACTCAGCTGGATCGGTGCTTCTGCCAGAGCAGCAGCTCCTCATCCTCGGAACTGTCCTTGACCCTCTCGTGACCCGTTCTCAGTGACCCGTGACCCCCGTAGACTCCTGGCTTCTGCGGATGATGATAGTTAACCCCCATGCAGTTCATGTGACGCCCGGACGATGCGCCCCCGGCCTTGCTATGGTTACCGGCGTGTCTCTTGCCACCCCGCGCGTTGCCATGGTAATGGCGTTCGTCCGCCGTGGCAACCGTTTCCGTACCGTTGCCGAGGTCGATCTCAGTGCAGTCGTAGTCGGCTATTTCCGTTTCCGGTACCAACCGGAAGGTATTCGTCCGTTCTTCCTCCCCGCACCGGATGTCCACCATACTTCCGTTTATGTTAAAAGTGAACAGCAGAGGTCGCTTGTTGGCTGCGCCTGCGCGTTGAGACTGTTTCTTCACTCCGTCCGGAAGTGACGTTTGAGCATTTTGTAACGAGAATGTCGCTCTCTTGGTCGGGGATGTGGGTCCGTTTCCTTCCCTTCTTGTTGTGCCCCCATCGCCTCCCCTGTGCCGCTCGTAACTTGGGTGGACCTGCGAATACTGCACGAACAGATTCAAGTGTTCAGGAATGTCGCCGCCAGGGGCGCCACCGTTCGGCTGCCGCGAGATGGCGCCAGTCGCGGCGCCCTGACCCGACCCCGATGCGTCGGGCTGAAGTAGCCGCAGAGCATCCTGGACGTTCGGGTTGAGTTTGTCGGCAAGCTCGGCCTGGCGTCGGCGGTACTGGTGGCCCCGCTGGCAGTGGAAGCGGACGAAGGACAAGGCGATGAGGGCGAGAAGGACGATCGTGAAGACGGCGTAAGGAAGCCAGAGTAAGGCCGTGATCGTCGGCATTTCGACGGTGCTGCTCTCGGCGGCGCCCCAGTCGGTGGCCGTCCAAGTGGCATTCGGATCGGCCGCATCGGTGATGGTCCGCGATGGGGAATTGTTGCTGCTGCTGCTGCTGGTGGTTACCAGGGCTACGATCGACGTCGTCGCCGGCGATGAGATGGAACTCATCGAAGCTGGACGCCGCGATGGCTGGCCGACGCTCGACGAGGTCAAGGTCGAGCACCCGCTGGGGAAGTCAAGGTCGAAGGCCCGCTGAGGTCACATAAAATCGCCTGCCTAGGTCAAGGAAAAATGGCTTTCGAGGTCAAGGTCGATTGACTGTAATAGACAAGGCCGGTCGACTGTCGAGGTGAAAGCCGATCGCTGAGGACAGGGTCAGTCTTTAAAGGTCAAGGCCGATCGCTGAGGTGAATATCGATTACAGTGAGTGAAATTAATCTCAAATTAGTCCTTGATGTTCAAGGACGTTCACAGCTATTCAGGACAAAATCGATCGAAGACGCGAAGGTCACTCGGTCATCTCAAGGCCAAATTCAAGTCAAGGTCATTGCTGCATAAAATCTGACGGCAATCTACAATCCAAGGTCGTTGATTAAATTCCACGATCCGAGCGCTGTTTCCACGTTTGAATCTGTTTCCTGAATCATATAGCGCCGTTTTCATAATGCTGAAGGAATCAATCGATGGTCATCGATTCAAGTGAAATCGTTATCAACATAATAATCCAGGTCGAGGTCGTATAGGTCACGCCTACAAAAAAGAATAAGCATCCGACGCACTTATATATTTCAATAAATTTTATTTACTAGTTTATTAGGGCACTTGTTTATTTAGTTACTTGCCTGAATATTTAATTATTTATTTGTTATTTATCAAATCAAAATCTTATGACTTCTTATGACATCTTATGACTTTTATAGCGCCGTTATCATAATGCCTAAGGCATCAATCGATGGTCTCTTCAAGCGAAATCGTGATCAAATTATAATTCATTGGAGAAAAGCCAGGTCGAATTCCTGTAGGGAGAAGAAACCAGAAGTTAGGCTGTGGTGGGTAAGTAAGGTTGGTCAGGTGGGTAAGTAAGGTGGGTCAAGTGGGTAAGTAAGGTTGGTCAGGTGGGTAAGTAAGGTGGGTCAAGTGGGTAAGTAAGGTGGGTCAGGTGGGTAAGTAAGGTGGGTCAAGTGGGTAAGTAAGGTGGGTCAGGTGGGTAAGTAAGGTGGGTCAGGTGGGTAAGTAAGGTGGGTCAGGTGGGTAAGTAAGGTGGGTCAGGTGGGTAAGTAAGGTGGGTCAGGTGGGTAAGTAAGGTGGGTCAGGTGGGTAAGTAAGGTGGGTCAGGTGGGTAATTAAGGTGGGTCAGGTGGGTAAGTAAGGTGGGTCAGGTGGGTAAGTAAGGTGGGTCAGGTGGGTAAGTAAGGTGGGTCAGGTGGGTAAGCAATCTGCTTATTCAGTAATGAGGATGCGCGATTGTCTAGTAGTCAATGTGTTGGACTGTTAATAGTAAGGTCACGGGTTCATCTCCCGATCACGGCAGATATCTATTTCGAGATTTCGGCTACACTTGCGCTCCCAAGCCAACTCAGCTGTAATGAGTACACTGACTGTACACTGCCGGTGGAAAGATTAGTCGACGAGGGACCGGACTGGCCACCCGAGGCTAAGAAAAATCAAGTCCTAACACTTCATACCCGGGGATGCGGTAGCATATTGGATAGAGCGCTCGGCTTATAACGCGGTGAGTACGGGTTCGAGCCTCCTCCGAGACGATGTACCGTGTGGGGACCTTGAGGAAGTCCTTTACTCACAGTTGCTGGGCGCCATCGATTGATGCTAAGTCATTAGAGTGTGGCGCCTAATAAATGCAGAAATAATAACAATAATAATAATAACAACAACATTATTAATAATAACAATAACAATAATAATAATAGTAATAATAGTAATAATAATACTCATTACTGTATCTCAGGGTTAGATTAATTAAGGGATTGCTCTTCACAGCTTGTAGGTATATATGGGGTATATATAAATGTATTTTTCTTATATTTTTCCATTTTTCCGCTAGCGAATGTGATAGACGGAAGAAGTCCAAGCGTTTGAAAATACCTCTAATCTATCGAGCTACCGTTAGCTCTCTTTAGAAAAATTTTCTCAGCTGATCCAGTGAGAAGGTGGTTCATTATTCAAAGCTGGTATCTATTTTTCTTTGCTCGCGATTCACTGGCTTCATCAGCGGTTCATACAAAGTCAATAGATATTGGCCGCGTATGGAGATCGGCTTTGTCCATTGTCGCACGAAATTTCATTACCGCAACTTTGCAGATTGGACTAATAAACCCACTGCGCACCTGACGCCCGGCAGATAATAATACACCATAGACCCGTTATAGCGCGCTCGGATATAACGCGAATTCGGTTATAACGCGGTCGCGTCATGGCTCCCGAATTGTTCCGATGAGAAACGTTAATTTCTGCCATAGTACGTGCAAGCGTTCAATTGTTCTCGTTGTAATAATGCACTGTTGGAGGATAACTTTGTTGACATTTTAAGATGCTGTTATCGAGTATTTTCATGTCCTACCTGCCTTTTGTGAGCGATAATACATGCGCTAATATATTTCTGCATTTGTAGTAATAAATGAAAGTTAATTAGATCAAATAACTCGGCCTTTTTAGGACGTTTTCACTGTACAGAAGGACAACCACGTGCAATTTCACGCCTCCAAACCTGCAAGTATGCACTAAACCGCAAATGTTACTCATTTTGGGTGAAATTTTTATGACGCGGTAATCGCTATAACGCAGTAGCAGATATTAACCCCAAGTACTGCGTTTTAACGGGTTAGTTGTGTAGTCTGTGATTTATGGGCAAAGCTTTCGTACTGTACAGGAAACTAATGATGTTTTGATTTTAAGAAATTCTAGCAGAAGAAGAGAACTATGGGCAACATTTTGTATCTACATCAATATGTAACACTCGTATACATGAGCATAATGTAAATTACATCAACTAAGAGGTATGTTGTCAACCGCAGATAATAGGTATGTTGCAGACAGAAGCTTGGGTAAAGGGTGCATAGCCTTTAAGAGAGACAAAAGTTCGATGTATAAATACTCATATACACACATGCATACATATAGAGACTAGGAAATGGAAAGAATTAAAGTCCGCAATCTCTGCTTACTCCCAGATAATGGGTGAATGAATGAATGAACGAACTAGTGACTGATTAAAATATTGAATTGATCCACAAAAGAATCAATGAATGAATTCCTGCAGGTCTGTGCATGAATGAATGAATGAATGAATGAATGTCAGTGTTTGTGGTGTCAATTTTATCGTAGGCAAGTCTTCGACTATATAATAAGCAAGGCGTCAACTAAGTAACAGGTATGACGTCGGCTGTATAACCGGCATGACGTCAGATATGTAACAGGTATGACTATATAACAGGCACGTAACATGGCGTCAACTATGTAGCGGATATGGTGTCAACGTGACATTTATTCCTATGTTGACGACTGCCATCAGAACGTAGACATTGCTACATAAGGAACAGGTTCACCCAGTGCACCCCATAAACACGCGTTTCTCAGGCAATACGAATACATACATAATACAGGCGGCACGGCGGTCTAGAGGTAACACGTTTGGTCAATGATCATGCGGTCGCGGGTTCGACTTCGTGTAACCACCCTGGGGCAAGTTGTTTGCACACACCGTGCCTCTGACACCAAGCAGTAGAATTTGGTACCGGCGTAAGCTCGGAAGTATACGGTAAGTCCTGCGATGCACTGGCCCCGTGTCCAGGACCTTGGGATTCGTCCATTGGCGGCTCAAGGGCCTAGAAAAGGAGAAGAGGGCCTCCCCGGCGTCTCACTTTTGAGATGTGAGACAAATTATACTTTTTATTACGTAATTGCAGGCTGGCCGAAGCTATCCAACGCACCTTACGCTCAGGGCTTTAGGACCTACAGCTTCGCGCATGCATTTGGCAAGTATAAAAATGGTCCTGGCTAAACCGGTTAACAATGTCAGTTGCGTAAATATTTCTATACGGGCCAGTCAGGAAGGGAAAGTAAGACGCTGGAAAGGACCATTCTGCCAATTGTTCGATAATAATTAACCGCGGAAAGCACTCCCGCACTGGAAGATTGCAAACGTTGCGCTCTCATTTAGCGACTGGAAACTCGCTCCACCGCATCTGCTACTCAGGAGGGGAATGGATTGCAGCACTGAGTGCAGATTGCTCGGAAGGTCCCGGCTATAAGGTCTACTTAGGCGAAAAGCTGCCTGGCGTAAAGAAAGCCGGGAAGAAATTTATTCAGACGGATCGGGTTCGCTCCTCGGTGACATTAAGAACGACTCGAAAGCCTAATGGGTGGAAGCACATATACTACGCTTCTAGGGCTACCATATATATATATACACACACATATATATACGTATACATATGCATATACATACATATTTTCATATATATATATATATATATATATATATATATATATATATATATATATATATATATATATATATATATATATATATATATATATATATATATATATATATATATATATATATATACGCCACCTTGGCGTCGACAACGGGGAAACTGCACAGAATGTGGTAAGAAACATCATTATGGCCTTTTGAAGGAAACAAAATTGTCTGGCGTATAGCAATGAATGTGCCATGCCACTAGACATTTTGTGCCTGTAGCAATCCGCATTCTGGTCAATATCCAGAAGATCAGTCCAATAAGACGAGAGGCAGCTTGTCTTAGTGCACTGGCCTGATTGTGGCTTGGTTATTGTGCGCCATCGGTCGATGCCTTGTGCATCAGACACCAGCGCAACAGAAGTTACTAATTAACAAACTGACTAAAGTGCGATCGTTCTAGTCACATTAGTGGCTGCTCCAAGCAGACAATACTTTTCAGAGTAATCGTAGTTGTTCTCGTACATTTATATAGCACCAGTTCCAGAGGTGATCCCGATCTGAAAACACCAAACAACGATCGAATAGAATAGTTTTAAAGCTCTTCCCAAAGCAGGTTAGCTCGGTGGTTAAACCTTACGTCAAGGCGCCTCTGTGCGCGGGGATGCCGGTTCGCATACCGATGGTAGTTTATTTAAGAGATTTCGAATCTCAGGGCTAGCACGGTCAGGACACGGGGACCTTAAATGGCGTGGCACCCATTCAAAGGGGCAGCAGTGGTGAAGGATCTCACCCGACTGATTCACCACAAAATGAGCAGGGCCGAGGCCATACAGTCACTATAGAAAAACGTGTAATCGTATCGTAATTCCGAGATTTCTACAGCGCCCAACGAAAGCCACGCCGTGGGGACCAGCTTCTGGGCGTGAGGATCCCAGGTTTGCGTCCCGGTCGTGGCTTATTTTAGAGATTTAAATCTCGGGCTAGTACGGTCCGTGCACGGGGACCTCAAATGGCGTGGCGCCCATTCAAACGGGCAGCTGTGGTGAAGGATCTCACCCAATAAATTCATTGCAAAATGAGCAGGGTCGAGACCATACGGTCGCTATATAAAACCTATACATTTACATTTATATTTACAGCTTATTCGTAGATATAAGCATGCATACGCACACACATACATTTACATTAATCAGACTACCGACATTACAGCATCCCGTGCCGTTGGGCCAGTGGCTCAGAGCTGATAAAATATCATGGTGAGGCGTGTTTGAGCGCCTCGTGTCTGGCCTGCTTCCGGTGAACCGTTCGCGAGGTTTAAAGGTTGTTATCGACGACCCGCATAGTACGGTGGACGGTTGGACGGACGGACGCAAGAAAATCCCCCGAGAGATTTCGTTGAAAGTGATCGATGTCTGTTGTTGATGGGTTAATTAGTTAGAGCAACCGACACCCGCGCCACCCACACACCAACTGGTCACCACTGGCTACCCCTTATTGGCTCATACCATCTCCACCACGACTACTAATACCCCTACCGCCGAGGAGTGGTAGTGGTGGTGGTTTCTTATAAGAATCTATCAATGTCTGTGAGAGGTTCTTAACAGAGGTTTTGCGAATACATAAAAGCATACATACTCATATATACACGCATACAGGCATATGTACAGTACATACATACATGCAATGCATACATATATGCAGTCAAACATACATACATAAATACATGCATACAGTACATACATACAAACATCCATACATAAGCATACATGCATATGTACATTACATACATACATGCAATACATACATATCTACAGGCAAACATACATACATATATACATGCATGCATATATGCATGAAAACATAGATGCATACATGCATGCATACATGCATGCATAAGTACGTACATACATACATAAGCATACATGCATGCATACATACATAAGCATACATACTTTCATACAAACAAACAAACAAACAAACATACATACATACATATATATACGACTGCATGTCTACAGATTTGTGTGGATTCTATGCACAAGTCTGTATTTAACATTTCGTCTACTATACACATGCGATACATAAATAAGAAATAGAGAGACAGAGACAGAGAGAAAGATAGAGACAGACAGAAAGACAGAGAGCGCGCGCGACAGAATTCTATTTGAACAAGCATAAAAGCCACTTTCGATTCTCCGCTGGCCTATCCATTCTTTCATAAACAACCTATCCCACAATACATTTGGCCCATCCCTACTTCTTTGATTTTTCACAGATACACAGTATCTTAGCTTTCGATCGACATCTCAGTAAATGAATATGCAGCACACCCTTCTATAATAGGACTACCCACCATCCCTGCTTCTTCGCCGATACATAGTATCTTAGCTTTGGATCGACAACTCACTGAGTGAATACACATCACGCCTTTCTTTAGGACTAAGCATCATCCATACGTGGATCACAAATATGGGCGCATCACCATTATGCTCTTCGTGACCAAGATAAACGACTATAGCGCCCTAACATCCTTCATTCTGACATTTCCTGGGCCACGCAGGAATGTTCTATTAAAAAAGCTGTTCCGCTGAAGTAGAATTTATTGCTACACCGCGGCAGAATCAGTGTAAATCCTTGTCTACTGCGGTAATACGTCAGTAATTTTAAGAAAGAGTACGCAGTGTGAATTACCTTCAAGCTGTCGACAGAGCATGACTAACAGATATTTGTGTCCTAGAACAAACACTACGCAAAGCAGTAAAGTATTGTATTATGGGTAAATGGGAGGATCAGGCCGTACCTACATTGGTCCGTGTGTTATATATGCCACAGTCAAACATTACTTTTCCAAAGAGCTTATCCTCATTCTGCCTCTTCCCCTTATCTCTCTTCCCGCTCCAATTTCAAACAGCATCCACCGTAGCCGTCCCATTATCTGCCTGCCTGACTCCTGGATCTTGGCCTGGAACCGAACCCTTTCTGCCTGTCGATTTTGTTTTGACTGAGCGGCTGTGATTAAGCTGGTTCCCGCGTCTTAGCTTTTGGTTGGTTGTTTTTGAAATCTCGAGAAACGATTGCGATTAAAGGATAGACGGACTCCATCCAGTGGGCTTAGAAATTCTGAGAGGCATTTGCACAAGGCAGGTCGAGAGAAAGTATTAAGGCAAAAATCAAGAGAGCTGCGGTGCATACAAAGCACCTTTAAGAAGCGATTTGTTTCACAAGTGTTTGCTCGCGTTCAGTCTGAATTCGGGCCGCATGCAAAGGCAAACACAGACGCCGTCGTCGGCAAAGTCTTAGCTGCTCAAAAGCTGACCGGAAAGATGAGTTTAAGGAGGCAATTTGTTCAACAACAGCATCTCAAACACTTTGTCACTCATTCTCACATACACAACGATTGACGTCAACGAGGAACAAGGTCAACCGGAAACTGAATGTCAACCGTGATATTCGGTAGCGCACGGGAACTGTAACCTAACGATTACGGGCTCAAGCATGCTGAGCCGACTCAGTAACACTTTGTCACTCATTCTCACAGCAACGCTTATATAATGACTGACTCAACGAGGAACAAGGTCAACCGGAAACTGAAGGTCAACCGTGATATTCGGTATCGCACGGGGTCTGTAATCTAACGATTACGGGTTCAAGCATGCCGAGCCGACTCTGTTTAACGACGCTGAATGCGGTGTTCACGCGCACTTGTCCGGTGCCTCTTAGTGAGATTTACTGAACAAGACAGCGTAAAAAGTGGACTAATAAGTACATAAAGAAGGACATTAATAATGGATCTAGATACGCATCGTAGCAGTTCATATCAATATGCAGTTCAGTTATGACATGGACTCTTTTAAAGACTGTTACGGTAACAGGACAATAACCCCCCGGACAATAACCCCCGGACAATAACCCCCGGGATAATAACCCCCGTGCAAAAAAACCCGGACAATAAGCCCCTATACTGGTACAGTACATACAGTAAAGAGTAGACATGAAAGAATGACCAAACATCCAAGAACTAAATATTGGACAATTATTAGACAACTGGGCACAGACTAGACATGAAAGAATTACCATACAACATGAAAGAGGTAAACTACTATATAATAGAAATGGTTTATGAAAAATAAAAAGTTTAAAAATTTGATCTACTTCTATCTATGATGGAATTTATAAAATCTGATCAATGAAAAGATAAATTTAGTTTTGAAGGTTATATTTATACGTAAAGCAGAAAAATTTAGCAAATGGTGTAGTGTCGTTTGAGTGCGAAAAGAGGCGTAGATGTCTAATAAATTAATATATAAACTGTATGATTAATATACATTATTTGAATATTTATATAATTAATATATCAGTATAGTGGGTTACTGTCCGGGGGGTTTTTGCACAGGGGGTTATTGTCCCGGGGGTTATTGTCCGGGGTTATTGTCCGGGGGGTAATTGTCCGGGGGTTATTGTCCTATAACCTTTACAGTCATGCATAGTCAGATGAATTATGGTGCTTCAATTTTCACATGCTCTCCAACTCGACCTGGGAATGCACCCAGACAGTTATCTGGTCCGTTATCTGAAAGTGACAAAAGTGTCTGCCTTCGGCCACACTAACTTCTATCCAGCCTTTGGGAGTTCTGAAATTGCCACAGCTACGATACGCCTTAGCTACTATTGACTGTTACCATGACGATCCTCCAAGATGCTGACCTTTTTAAACCTAGATATAAGTCATATAAAATTGAAAGATTGAGGTTTATGATTAGGTAAAAGCTATAATTCAGATAACGCCAAGTAATTAGGCATGCAAGGTAGGGCAAGAAATGTAATATAATAGGATATGATATATGAAATATGATATGATATGATATGATATAACATAACACAACATAACATAACATTGAATAGTAGATTAGAGTATAGTAGAGTATAGTATAGTATAGTAGAGTATAGTACAGTATAGTATAGACTATAGTGTAGTCTAGTCTATTCTAATCAAATCTAAACTAATGAGGTCTGTAATGCCGTTGTGATGATGCACTAAGCGTCATCAGTCGATGGTAGCTTCAAGCGAAACCGCAATCAAAAAACGTGATCGTTTAGAGAAGCCGGGTTGAAATGCGACTGGTCAGGGAAACCAGAAGTCGGGCTAAATACGGTGGGTGAGCAAGTTAAGACAGATGAGTCCAGAGTCCAGACCTGGAGGAAATTAAGGAAACGTCCCCGTGGTACTAAATCGATGACCGATGTTCGTGCCAGCGAACGGCCTACTCATCACAAATACTGCGCATCGATTCCATTCGTCACGAATGTCCCACCGATAGTTTCCAAGCTGACTTATGTACATTTATATATACATCTATAAATATGTATAATCTTAATGTGTACCTTTAAAGTAATTAATTAACTAATTAATTAAGTAATTCATTCGTTCAGAGCATTTATATAGCGCCTCTCTAAGATTTCAGTACGTAGTTTAAGTATGAAACAAAAGAGTTGCCTACGTTACCTTAAATGGTTTAAAAGTTCATTACGAACAAATAGTTCATCAGCACGCAAGTACTGCTCAGATACGAGAAAAGTCATTACTGGCGGGCTCCTGCATACACGTACAGCCCAACCAACGGGGTCCCATCAAGAGTTAACTACCCTTTCTCTCTCTATATATATACATATATATATTATATTTTAAATAAATAAATAAATATTTTACTATTTCGTTCTCAACTTAAAACTTACCTGTTTCAGATTGCTTATCTACCGTAGTCTGCCTCTCAGTCCTGTGGACTGACGTTCTGGATATTGACCTGATTGTGGCTTGGCTTTGGTGCGCCATCGATTGATGCCTTGTGCATTAGACACCGGCGCATTAGAAGCTGCTAATTATTATTATTATTACCCGGAATTTCACAGGGCTTCACTTTTAGTCGTACCTTTATTTGCAGTTTTTCCATTTACACGGCTCTTTTGCCCCATTTTCATTTTTGTTTTCCTCTCTCTCCTTCTCTCTCTCTTTCTCTCTCTCCCCCTCTTTATTTCTCCCATTCTCACCTGGCAACAAGAATTTACCCCTTAGACGGCATCACTGACTTGACGGAGCGCTCGTGAATAAGCCGCTTAAAGTTTAAGCAGCGCTTCAGCAATTTCTAGTTTGTCCCAAACGGCTGTCTCCACTAACTGTGAACAGTTTAAAAGTGGATTGAGAAAGAAGGTTCTGGAAGGAATTAAGGGAGTTAAGGTGTCAGAAAGCTATAAATAAAAGAGTAACAGAGTGAAAGGAGAAGACTAAGAGGAGACTAGAGGTAGTGAGAGACGGAATTAGGTCTCCGCATAAAGATGTCTGTACATTGTATTTAGAGAACTTGTGCAAAATAAAGTTTGAGTGTTGAGAAATAGGAAGTTTAAAAGAACTTGCGTCGTTCTTTGGTATTTTGTGACAGAGTTTAAATAACGAGTATCGCGTTTGTTTCTTGATTTCTGTTTTCTTTTCATTTACACACAGTTAACTTTTCCAGTTTCCCGACTTTATTTCCTTTTATTTATTCAATTTATATAGCGTCTTTTCAGGATATATACTCGGGGGCGCTACTAGCTCAGCGCCGGCGATTCAAGTATGCTACCGACTCGGCCTTTTAGGCGTAGGAATAGAGTGTGGAGATTACGCTTACGACTCATATATCATTTGGCAGAAGTATCCAGTGTCCGATGATATCTTATGGGTGCCAGACTCACGTCGACCTTAATCGTAATCGTAATCGTAAACTCGAAATTTCTAAAGCGCTGCTTAAAAGCTAAGCGCAGGGCACCAGCTTATTCACGAGCGCTGCATCAAGTCACCGGGGTTGTAGAAAGATGCCATGTCAAGAACCAAGTCCGGTTGCCAGAAGACCAGAGAGAGAGAGAGAGAGAAGAGGGCGAGGAGCTGATAGGGTGGGTTAATTGTGCTTATTTACCCTCTATGTCATTTGGAGGATTCCAATGGACCTTAAACAACGCTTCAAAAGCTACAGGCAGTTAGCAACTCCCCGCTACGTTAAGGTTAAGTTAGCCTACATCCCGTGAAGACGCAACAGAATTATTACGACATCCATCCGTCGGATGCACATGGGCGAAGCTGAATCGCGAGCATGATGAGAGCATTGCATGAGAAACTCGGAAACAGATGCGCTCTTGACACGATCGACTATCTACATACACATATACATATATAGCTGTTTCTTGACCCTTCCCGGCATATTACTCGCTGATAATACATCTCATATACGCGAAAAATCGATTGCTAATGCACGAATATGACATTACCGACATAAAATCAAAATTTTCTATTACGGTTCACATAATCCGTATATTTACAGCGGAAAGCTTGGATGTTGAACACACTGACGTATATAAGCTTTTTATGTATAAGTGCAGACTGCAATGTATATATGTAAGTTTGCACTTTAATATATATATATTCAGACTTTACATACTTATGTATATAATAGCGCAGATCAAACTATGTACATATAAAAATATAGTGGTGCAGAACTGTAGGCCTATCTTTAAATCCTATATATATCATAGCACACACCACAGTATATACGTTTACATAATATTATAAAAATATACAGAATATGTACAAATATACAGTAGTAGATTATTTTATGTATGTGAGGCTTAAATTACAATAATGCAAACTGAAATATCTGTGTGGGCTGTACATAAATTTGGTAACAGACCGTCGTGTACGTATATACACACAAACACATACCTAATTAGAACCTATAATATTGTATATGAAAATATTAGATATGTCTATACATTATATATGTATATAATAGTGCATGTATATATATGAGTGAATGTATGCGTTGTGTATGTGTGGGTTGTTTATATATGAGAATGTATGTGTTGTGTATGTGTGGGTTGTTTATATACGAGAGAATGTATGTGTTGTGTATGTGTGGGTTGTTTATATATGAGAGGATGTATGCGTTGTGTATGTGTGGGTTGTTTATATATGAGAGAATGTATGCGTTGTGTATGTGTGGGTTGTTTATATACGAGAGAATGTATGTGTTGTGTATGTGTGGGTTGTTTATATACGAGAGAATGTATGTGTTGTGTATGTGTGGGTTGTTTATATACGAGAGAATGTATGCATTGTGTATGTGTGGGTTGTTTATATACGAGAGAATGTATGTGTTGTGTATGTGTGGGTTGTTTATATACGAGAGAATGTATGTGTTGTGTATGTGTGGGTTGTTTATATATGACAGAATGTATGCGCTGTGTATGTGTGGGTTGTTTATATACGAGAGAATGTATGTGTTGTGTATGTGTGGGTTGTTTATATACGAGAGAATGTATGTGTTGTGTATGTGTGGGTTGTTTATATACGAGAGAATGTATGTGTTGTGTATGTGTGGGTTGTTTATATATGAGAGAATGTATGCGTTGTGTATGTGTGGGTTGTTTATATACGAGAGAATGTATGCGTTGTGTATGTGTGGGTTGTTTATATACGAGAGAATGTATGTGTTGTGTATGTGTGGGTTGTTTATATACGAGAGAATGTATGTGTTGTGTATGTGTGGGTTGTTTATATATGAGAGAATGTATGCATTGTGTATGTGTGGGTTGTTTATATATGAGAGAATGTATGCGTTGTGTATGTGTGGGTTGTTTATATATGAGAGAATGTATGCGTTGTGTATGTGTGGGTTGTTTATATACGAGAGAATGTATGTGTTGTGTATGTGTGGGTTGTTTATATACGAGAGAATGTATGTGTTGTGTATGTGTGGGTTGTTTATATATGAGAGAATGTATGTGTTGTGTATGTGTGGGTTGTTTATATACGAATGAATGTATGCGTTGTGTATGTGTGGGTTGTTTATATATGACAGAATGTATGTGTTGTGTATGTGTGCACGGGTTGTTTATATATGAGAGAATGTATGCATTGTGTATGTGTGGGTTGTTTATATATGAGAGAATGTATGCATTGTGTATGTGTGGGTTGTTTATATATGAGAGAATGTATGCATTGTGTATGTGTGGGTTGTTTATATATGACAGAATGTATGTGTTGTGTATGTGTGCACGGGTTGTTTATATATGAGAGAATGTATGCATTGTGTATGTGTGGGTTGTTTATATATGACAGAATGTATGTGTTGTGTATGTGTGCACGGGTTGTTTATATATGAGAGAATGTATGCATTGTGTATGTGTGGGTTGTTTATATATGAGAGAATGTATGCATTGTGTATGTGTGGGTTGTTTATATATGAGAGAATGTATGCGTTGTGTATGTGTGGGTTGTTTTCCGGCAAGGCCTGAGCGAAGAAGAGTTGGCTTCGGAATTCAAATCACTGTCGCATCTCCAGACCTTCGGTAGATCACAACCCCGAAGGCACGCACATAAACCCGTCATGGACTGTATGTTCGTCTGAGGCCAGCAGCAACGCAGCCATGCAGCGTCTGCAGCTCGCCATCCCATGCATCCCGCCAGATGCACTGCATGTAGGCAACATGTTTACCGCATCCCACGGTGACCTGTCTTCCTCACACCGATGAATATACAAACTGCAGTCTGTCTTTAAATTCATACATCAACGTCATTGCACCGCATACAGTTGCCAATACACAATTACGAACAGAAGCTACCAAACGATTTCGTCTAAGAACTTACTATAAAAGTCACTGAAATAGTAGTAGCAGCAGCAGCAGCAGTAGTGGTAGTAATAGTAGTAGTAGTTATGGTAGTAGTAGTAGTAGTAGTAGTGGTGGTAGTGGTAGTGGTAGTAGTAGAAGTAATAGTAGAGTAGTGGTAGTACTAGTAATTAGTCATTTCTAATGCGCCGGTATCTTATGCACAACAAGCCGAAAGAGGAGATTAAGGCAGCGGGAGGAGATAGAGGAGAAGGAGGAAGAATAGAGAGGTAGACGGAGAAGGAGAAAGAGCAGGAGGAGGATAAGCAGGGAGATGAGGAAAAGAACAGAAAGAGAATGCAGATACAGTGTGCTTGAAATTGTGTGGAAAAAAGATGAAGTAATGCCAAACGACCGAACGCGAGGTTTAAGATGATCTAGATGTGCATCAAAGACGTAGAGACACATCAATAGAAATACAGAAGCACGAGGAAGAAGAAAAGAATAAGAAGAAAGAAAACACGACAGCAACGGCGAAGAGGAGGAGGACGAAGAGGAGGAGGAGAAGGAGGAGGAGGAGAAGGAGGAGGAGGAGGAGAGGAGGAAAATCAATAACCGGGCGACAGAAAATCAGTGCTTGGCTACTACAGCAACAGGATGCATATCCTCCGATTCCTCCTCCATCTCCTCTTACTTCTCCTTCTACTTCTGCTCTTCCCCTCAACCTCTTCCATCACTTTCTCCTGTTTCTTCTCATTTAATTTCTTCTTCTACTTCTCTTCTTACTCCTCCTCCTCCTCCTCCCTCTACTCCTTCTGCTCCTCTTCTTCCTGGTCGGCCTCCTCCTGTTCTTCATCGTCTTTCTTCTTTTTCCCACCTTGTCTTCCTCGTCCTATTCCTCCTGGCCTGTCTTCTTCTTCTCCTTTTCCTCTTCCTCCTCCTTCTTCTCGTCCTCCCCTTTTCTCCCTTTCTCCTCTCCTCTTCCTTATTATCCGCCTCCTCCCCTTTCTCCTCCTTTCCTCCTCCCTCTCCTCTTTATTCTCCTCCTTTTTCTCCTCTTTCTCCTCTCCCTCTCCTTTCTCCTCAGCCTTCTCTTTTTCCTCTTCCGCCCCTCCCCTCCTCCACTTCCTCCTCCTTCTCCTCTTCCCCTCAGCCTTCCCCTTTCAGCTCTTCCTCCTACTCCTTCTCCTTCTCCTCGATCAAGCGACGCATAAACCAACGCAGACTCGGTGGCTTATCTTCCGGCGGCGCCTTGTGCTACGCGGCATCAGCTAAGCACATCCGTCGTCGGAATCACGCATCAGCCAATCAGTTTACGCCGCGTTTATGATGGCGGATTAACTGGTCGGTTAATTGCGCCGCTCGCCGCCGTTCCACGAAAACCCCGCTCCACGAACATCCCGCTCCACGAACACCCCGCTCCAGCAGCACGGCACCGTGCGAAGCGCCTGGTACGTCCCCGAATTACCCATACAGACGTTCGGCTGCTGCTCGATTAAAACGCACCATGTTGCGCAAGATTCGCCGACGTCTATTATACGGCAGAAGTGACACGTGTAATTTAACGTCCTTAGACATTTGTATAGCGCCTAAACGGAAGTGCTGTCTAGACTCAGAAGTCTAGACAGCACTTCCGTTTAGGCGAACACAACAACACAACAGATTTCCACGCACTTCTACAACTGCTCTTTAAATTAATATCTAGCTTCATATATAATAGCTCACCGAAATCGATAGATGTTTTGTCAGTAGATAGTGACAAAATAACAACAGCAACAACAACAACAATAATAATAATAATAATAATAACAACAACAGTAACAACAACAGTAACAACAAACAAGAACAACAAACAAGAACAACAAACAAGAACAACAAACAAGAACAACAAACAAGAACAACAAACAAGAACAACAAACAAGAACAACAAACAAGAACAACAAACAAGAACAACAAACAAGAACAACAAACAAGAACAACAACAGCAGCAGCAGCAACAACAACAACAACAATAATAATAATGATGATCATAATAATAATAATAATAAAGCAGACACTAATTGAACCAGAACGCTCAAAAATGCACATTTGGCTGGTTGTAGCCCAAACGGCCAAGTTTATTGGGCCAATAGGACAGGACAGGACAGGAAGGACAAGACAGGACACAACACGACAGGACAGGACAGGACAGGGCAGGAGAGATAGATAGACAGACAGACAGACAGACAGATCGAAGGAGCAGAGGGAGGGTGCATTGTTCCACAAATGGCCAGCAATGAGGGCCCAATATCAGTCCAACGAGCGTGGCAGTGATGGTAAGCAGAAACTGCAACTATGAGCCAAACAAAAGCCATCTGTTATTAAATAATAATATAATCGAACAGCAGATGTTGTTTATCGCTTAACCATTAAATCTCCCTCTGATTCACCCAATTCGGCGCCATCCCATTTATTACTCTGAACCTATAAACAGAACTAGATCTGCCTCTTTTCCCCTCAGGCCTCACGAAACCGGATCTTGTTTTTCATACAGTATTTCTGGACAACTCCTCTGACTTGACGCAGCGCGCGTGAATTAGATGGTACCCTGCGCTTAGCAGGGCAGCGTTTATAAATTTTATACTACGGTTACCATAATAATGATGATGATGATGATGTTGTTGTTGATGATGATGATGATGATGATGATGACGACGACGACGGTGATTACGATGATGTTGTTGATGATGATGACGATGATGATGACGATGCTGCTGCTGATGATGACGATGCTGCTGCTGCTGATGATGATGATGACGACGACGACGACGACGACGACGATGATATAAATAATCAGATACATGCAACACTAAATCTTAACGCATCTGATGCCTTTTCACGTGGCTCTACCACTTCCGACTGTTCGATTCGGACTGATTCTTCGAGAATCTCAGTTTGCAATTGCGTGGTGGGAAGGGGTTAGGGTGTGAGGGGTTTTTATGGGGCGGGACGGAGAGCTTCAAACGCTTTCTCTCACCCTATGCTCGCGTAACTTGTCATATCGATCGGGCCAACAAAAAATCGGATTCTTCTCCGCCATCTTGGGTGGCTAATCGCGTCGTAGATCAGTAAAAATAAGCAGAGCCCCTCTTCAGGTGATCTCGATCCAGCTAATTTTGGAAACGGTTATGAGTCACCCTGTATCACCCTGTCTGTCTGTTTGTCTGTCTGTCTGTCTGTCTGTCACTGTCACTCTCTCTCATTCTCTCTCTGTATCTCTTTCGCATCCCGGTCATTTACATTCTCTCTCTCTTTCTCTTCTGTTTCTCTCTGTTTCTCTCTGTCTCTCTGTCTCTCTCACTCTGTCTCTCTCTCTCTCTCTCTCTCTCTCTCTCTCTCTCTCTCTCTCTCTCTTTCATTCACTCTATTACTTTCTCTGCATCACTATATTTTCCACCATATTCTCGTCCTTCTGCCACAAGAGTGTCAAGGTACAAGAGGCAGAAGCATCTCTCTCTCTCTCTCTCTCTCTCTCTCTCTCTCTCTCTCTCTCTCTCTCGTTCTTTCTCTTTCTGCATCCATGTCACTTCCACCCCTCTCCTCAATCTCTTTCCACTAACTGTACCTGTATCCATGTCTCTTCCATCCTGTCGCTCCTTCTCTTTCTCACTCTACCTCTTTCTCATCCCCATCTTTCCACCTCTTTTTCTCAGTTTCGTTTCCTCTGTCTTTCTGTACACACTTGTCTCTTCCACAATCTTTCTCAATATTTCCTTCAGCATCTCTTTCTCTGCATCCCTATATCATTCACTCAGTTCTGTTCTCCTCTATCACGATAGTACGAAGGTGCAAGAGAAAGAGGCCGTCGATGAGAAACAGCCTGTTTGTTTTCGATTACGATTACGACCGCAATATAAAAGATATCAAACCCTAAAGGTCAAGTATTCTGCGATATCGTCTGCAAGTATACTGACGCGAAGTCAAGCACTCTACGAATTTGCAATTGTCGGTCAAACTGCGGGAAAGGTCACGTATACTGCAATTTCTGTGTTGATCCTCTGTTTCTGCGGATTCGAGTGTCGTCTGCTTGACGATGTCTTTGGCGGGATGTACGGGTCGACCTTTTCCGACGTTGAAAGGACCCGTATTATCGTCCAGCTGCGTCTCCGGATTTAATAAAAGGCAACCGGATCTAAAAGGATCCAATTCAGTCGTCTTCGTATGTCTACTGCTTCTACTTCTGTCTATCTCTGTCTTTGCCCTTTCTCTTCTCTCTTGTCATATCCTTCTTTCTCTCCCCAACTCCGATTTTTGTCTGTCTGTCTGTCTGTCTGTCTCTCCTCCATTCTCCTGCTCCTCTCCTCTGATCTCCCTCTCTTCTCCTCCATTCTCTGCTCTGCTCTGCTCTGCTCTTTTCGCTGAGCCATAAAGAGCAACACAAGTACCATAGGCCCAACTCAGCACCAAATCCGGTTAATCTTCCCTCCTTAAGGCCTGACCGAAGCAAAGACGGCACGAGCGGAGGTCCCTTTAAACCGTCGAACATCACCATAAACCGCTAACAGCTTCATCAGCCACGACCCGATCAGCTTCGCCCCTCTAACAACCCACTCAACAACCGGTCAGCATCCGGCAGGTCAAAGGTCGGTTGACGTCATTGGCAGCCATCTTGAAGTGTGTCTTTCCTACAGAATGTTTCGTCCATCACGGCAATTTCCTGGCCCTCCTCCCTCTCTTCCCCGGCCGTGGCCACGGTCTTCACCGCAGCCTGGCTGACGATCGATAGCGGCGGCGATCCCTGGCAGCTAGGCGGACGGCGGCCCATGCTTCAGCGGGCAGACTCTGACATGTACACGCAACGCCGTGGATTATACACATTCACGTTCGAATACAGAACAACAAACGCATCGGATGCAGTAAGATTTAGGTTTCTACTTCGTCCGCGTTCATTTTGACGCAGGAATGTTAATGAAAGTCTCAGAAATATCTCATCGCTACAAAGGAAGACCAGCTTATTTAACCGGTGAAATATCAAATCAGGTTCGCAAGAGCCAGATTTTGTTGGGTATGTTTGTGTCTGGCCAGTAGAAACTGGCAGGAACTACAGCGGTGTTAAGTTCATCAGAGAACGCACAGTGTGGTTCAGCGAAATCCAATACAACAAATATTCTCATCCTTAAGAACAGGATCTGTTTCTGTTGAAATATGGAATGTTTCTCACTAAATCTGGGGTGAGCGACCCTCATTTGCCCTGGACTGCCGGTCACCCATGACTAATCCTGACAAAGCCACATGCGGCTGAGGTTACGCGGGGCAGTCTGAGAGAGCGCCCCCCCCCCAACGATAAATCTTCTATTAGTCGGCGCCGCTTGAGGCGAATCATTTCAGTTGGTAACGAACTCTAATTCACGGCCGCGTTCGCTCTCGCCGCATGCGCCAGTTTGCATTTATCCGCCGAAGCTACGTTGCCCGTTCCGTCAATCTATCCCTAGTCCGCGTAAAGCCAAATAAGACCCGGATGAAAACAGTCCGCAAAGCATTGTGATTGGTTCACGTGACCTGGACGTGGAAATTTGTTTCTATAAATGGAACTGTTATGTAAAGCCACATAAGATCCGGGTGAAAACAGTTCCGCAAAGCATCGTGATTGGTTCACGTAACCTGGACGTGGAAATTTGTTTCTATAAATGGAACTGTTATGTAAAGCCACATAAGATCCGGGTGAAAACAGTTCCGCAAAGCATCGTGATTGGTTCACGTAACCTGGACGTGGAAATTTGTTTCTATAAATGGAACTGTTATGTAAAGCCACATAAGATCCGGGTGAAAACAGTTCCGCAAAGCATCGTGATTGGTTCACGTGACCTGGACGTGGAAATTTGTTCCTATAAATAGAACTGTTATGTAAAGCCACATAAGACCCGGATGAAAACAGTTCCGCAAAGCATCGTGATTGGTTCACGTGACCTGGACGTGGAAATTTGTTTCTATAAATGGAACTGTTATGTAAAGCCACATAAGATCCGGGTGAAAACAGTTCCGCAAAGCATCGTGATTGGTTCACGTAACCTGGACGTGGAAATTTGTTCCTATAAATAGAACTGTTCTATAAAGCCAAATAAGACCCGGATGAAAACAGTTCCGCAAAGTATTGTGATTGGTTCGTGTAACCTGGACGTGGAAATTTGTTTCTATAAATGGAACTGTTATGTAAAGCCACATAAGACCCGGATGAAAACAGTCCGCAAAGCATTGTGATTGGTTCACGTGACCTGGACGTGGAAATTTGTTTCTATAAATGGAACTGTTATGTAAAGCCACATAAGATCCGGGTGAAAACAGTTCCGCAAAGCATCGTGATTGGTTCACGTAACCTGGACGTGGAAATTTGTTTCTATAAATGGAACTGTTATGTAAAGCCACATAAGATCCGGGTGAAAACAGTTCCGCAAAGCATCGTGATTGGTTCACGTAACCTGGACGTGGAAATTTGTTTCTATAAATGGAACTGTTATGTAAAGCCACATAAGATCCGGGTGAAAACAGTTCCGCAAAGCATCGTGATTGGTTCACGTGACCTGGACGTGGAAATTTGTTCCTATAAATAGAACTGTTATGTAAAGCCACATAAGACCCGGATGAAAACAGTTCCGCAAAGCATCGTGATTGGTTCACGTGACCTGGACGTGGAAATTTGTTTCTATAAATGGAACTGTTATGTAAAGCCACATAAGATCCGGGTGAAAACAGTTCCGCAAAGCATCGTGATTGGTTCACGTAACCTGGACGTGGAAATTTGTTTCTATAAATGGAACTGTTATGTAAAGCCACATAAGATCCGGGTGAAAACAGTTCCGCAAAGCATCGTGATTGGTTCACGTAACCTGGACGTGGAAATTTGTTCCTCTAAATAGAACTGTTCTATAAAGCCAAATAAGACCCGGATGAAAACAGTTCCGCAAAGTATTGTGATTGGTTCGTGTAACCTGGACGTGGAAATTTGTTCTTGTATATAGAACTGTTCTGTAGATACCGTCAACTGCAGTTTCGTTCGTCAAAACCTGTCCTAATTACAACTACGTAATTACAACGGCATGGTGGTCTATCGGTAATGCGCTTGATCAGTGATCATGGCGTTACCGGTTCGACTCCGTGTAACAACCCTGGGCAATTTGTTTGCGCATACCGTGTCTCTGTCACCAAGCCGTATATTTGGTATCGGAATAAACGGCAAGTCTTGCGATGCACTGGCCCGTGTCCAGGACATTGGGTTTCGACCAATTCCGGTTCAAGGGCCTAAAGAAAAAGAAATGAGCGCCTACCCTACGTCTCACTTCTGATATATGGGATACTTTACTTTAAGTAACGCTTGAACGACTGCTTGGGCTTCACTTTTTCACTTACTAAATATTGTTTGGCAATAAAATTTTGCTATTAAGACGGCGAGATACTTTGAAAGTCGCCTTAATGTGCTGTGCTAAAGGATGGCCGAGTCGGAACCGTCTTTGCCCCGGGGACCGATTTGGCACCACACCGACCCATAACTCTGCCCCCTAGTCCGACGTTGCCTACTTGCAGGCTGTGTCGACGCTGCAGAACCATTCCGTGTAATTTACATGTATACATAGTAAGGTGTTATTGATGAATAATTGTCAATCACTTGTCGCTTCTCTACGCAAGCCTATAGGGGACATGTGGATTTTTATTTATCTAGTGCGCATGCGCACTTAGTATGTTGTTCTTCTTGTGCAGGTCTGCACGGCGGTAAACGCAGCTTCTCCATTCATCTCTGTCGACCGCCAGACTTCCTGTCTCGTTGCACGACATCTCCAAACATCTAAGGTCGTCTCTGATGGTCTCTGGCCAGTTCTTCCGTGGTCTGTCCCTCCTCCGTTTCCCTGTCTTATTGGCTCTTCTATCCTTGTCCATACGATGTACCTGTCATATCCATTTGATGATATTCTCTTGTCTCGTCCTTTCTCGTATAGTTTTATCTGATACACCATCACGCCACGAAATGTGCAAAATTCTCCTCAGCCATCTATGATGTGCTGCCTAGATAAATAAAAAATAATAATCGAATTTCCCCCATGGGCTTCCGTACTTCTCGGCGCGAAAACCGACTGACGTTTTTTGTGTGCATTCTGTTTGTCGGAAAAGCAATTGGAGAATGGTTCGTTGCAAAAACTGACCATTGGTCATCAGAAAGACTTAGCCATGCGAAGTGTCCACTTTAAATCCTAAGTGCGACTTTCTCGCGCCTCCTCGAAAGTTATACTGAGCAGACAACGGCAAATACATTTGGAAATAAATGCGCAGTTCGAGGAAACTACGATACTTACTTATTTAGCTGCACTTAGGCAGAAACCGACCTACTTACCTAACTGAAAGATAATTACATTCGACCTACTTCTGGCAGTTCCTATTGGTTGGAAATTATGTCAGACTAATTTCGTTGCAACTAGGTAGGAAACCAGTCTACTCACCTTACTGAAAGATAATTACAATCGACCTACTTCTGGCAGTTCCCATTGGTTGGAAATTATGTCACACTTACTTATTTCGATGCACTTAGGCAGGAAACCGATCTACTTACCTTACTAAAAAATAATTACATTCGACCTACTTCTGGCAGTTTCCATTGGTTGGAAATGATGTCGCACTTATACGGCGAGTATATATATACAGACAATTACTTTCCCGATATAGGCAAGAACACAAAATTTGTAATGTAAAGTAAACTCGGCGTCATCGACCCAGACAGTCACAAGATGCCGCTAAACAAAGGATACTACTAGTGGCGTAACTGGGTCTAGAAAGTGAGGGTGCCAATTTCTTCCTTTCTCTTCCCCTTTCGCGTAAAAATTGTTTGCGTAATATTAAGAAAAGTCACTGGGGAGTGCTATGAAAAAATGGGGTACCGATACCCACGTATCCTCGACATCATGTTAGACAGTTCATGTAATGTAACCTCATTAAATATGTGTTAATTACTTTTATGTACCGTAATGTAGTTGCATCCGTGTAAGGCTTTGAAAGGTTATTATTCATTTCTGTATTTATTATCAAGCGCCGCTACCTAATGGCTTAGCAACAGTCGATGGCGTCGATCAATTGTGAGCGAAGGACTTGCTCAAGGTCCCTACACAGTAACCTTCTCGGGGAGGAGGCTCGAACCCATACTCTCGGCGTTACAGTCCGAGGGCTCTAACCAATCTGCCACCGTATCGAAGTAAGATGCAAATTCATTCGGCTGAAACGGCTGATCGATTTATTGAGCCCATGGAGGAGTGATTTGGCATCGTGGAAGCGATTTGCGATCGATAAAGTTTTATGAAGTGTCGTGTTGCGTCATGATATGATGTCATGTCAATACGTGTCTTGTTTTCTTGAGAGATTTTTATAGGTGCCGTCTCCTTACCTGCCTCTGCCTCTTTATGTCTCTGTCTGTCTGTCTCTTAGCCTGTATCTGACAGTGTTGGTCACTCTGTTATCTCTGTGTCTGTCTCTGCATATGTTTCTGCCACTATGTCTGTCTCCTTGACTGTCTGTGTCTGTGTCTGTCTGTCTGTATCATTCAGTCATGCTGTTGTTACTTGGTACTACTATAATCTAATCTAATCACTTCTCTAGCGCCGTTACAAAATTGCTCAAGGCACCAAACGATGGTCGCTTCAAGTGACATCATAATCAAATTCATAATCCATCGGAGAAGCCAGGTCGAATTCCGTTAGGCCAGAAAAGCCAGAAGTTAGGCCACCATGGATAAACAAGTTGAAACAGACGAGTCCTAAGTTTAGACCTCAGTGGCATAACACAGAACTGACAGAACGAATAGAACTTGGCAGCGAATTCCAAAACCGCGGACCAACAGCATAGAATGCTCTGAAGCACAAGAGTACGTGAAATAAGGCTGTTGCTCCTCAATAAATACCAAAGTTCGACCGTACGTTAGGGCAGAAGATAGCGTACGCGTACGGTACGTAATTTACTAAAAATAATAGCGTACGCCGTACGGTACGTTCGTATTCCGTACGTATGAGCAGCCTTTAATATTAGTTGCTTCTCGTGACGTCATTTTTTTTTCTCGTCATTTTCTCGTCGTTCACGGAATTGTTTTAAAACGTTTTCCATTCTTTAATTTTTAATTTTTGTTATTCTTTGTTAATTCTATAATAAAAAAATATTTCGACTAACACGTAATGCAGAAAAATTAGCGTACGCTATTTATTAATTTAGCCAAAAATAGCGTACGCGTACGGTACGCATTTCAGCAGAAAAAAATAGCGTACGTTCCGTACGTACGGTCGAACTCTGATAAATACGAATCATTCCAACATTTGTAGCTCATAGCTCTTGCCATTAGACCGACCGACCGACCGACCGACCGACCGACCGACCCACCCACCCACCCACCCACCCACCCACCCACCCACCCACCCACCCACCCAAACCCACCCACCCACCCACCCACCCACCCACCCACACACACACACACACACACACACACACACACACACACACACACAATAAGTGACTGCGCTCATTTTGCTTGTAATCGATTGCGATAAAGACCTCTTATCGATTGATTACATGAGAAATCAGAAATCTGCGTCCCCGCTCTACGAAGATGTCAGTCAGGCTTCAGTGACTCCATACAAGTGCTTTATGACACGTGTCATGTAAGGCAATTTTAGGTCACCAAAGCAAGGCAAGGCACGATAAAGTACGTTGAAGCAAGACAGCGCAAAGCGAGGGAAAACAAAGCTATAGGCAACGAAAGGCAAGGCAAGGTAAGCTAAGGTAAGATAAGGTAAGACAAGTTAAGGTAAGCTAAGGTAAGATAAGGTAAGGTAAGCTATGATAAGGCGAAGCATCCAGTTTTCGAATGTCAATATCATTTCTTTGTAGCATTCGGTATGTATGTATGCATATATGTATGTATGTATGTATGTATGTATGTATGTATGTATGCATGTATGTATGCTTGTATATGTCTATGTATGCTATATGTATGCATTCTGGCATGTATGTATGCATGTAAGTAGGTAGGTATATGTATATGTATATATGTACGCATAGATATGAATGTATATATGCGTCTATGTATGTGTGTATGTATGTGTATGCATGCATGCATCTAAATCAGTACGTTTTAAGACAGCTTGAACAGAGCCATATGCAAAAGCACGCATCTGTCGGTGGAGATTGTTCCAAGATGAAGTTCCAAGACGTGAGAAGGCATGCACAATGGCCCCGAGTTGATCTTCTCACGAACATTGCACAGTGAGTCGTTCATTTTATCGCTGAATTCGCCAGAGGTTTAACTGGAGCCGAAATGTCGAAACGTCTTCCTGCCCTGGTTGAACCCCCGACCCAATGGTTGAGTGTCCAGCAGGCTAACCACTTGACCAAAGCTGCACCGAATACAAGTGAAGCGGACACAGAAACCGACAATGTTATGAACATGAGACATATTTCTGAGAAAAAGAATTTGCGGCCTTTTCTAAATTCGTTTATTTTTTCCCCAATCGATCTGAGCGAAATGCCTGCAGGAAATAAAATATTTCGTCTTCCGGTCTGAAAACAGGAAGTGACAGGCAGACGGACCGAAGTAGAGGAAAACGTAGGAGGAGAGGATAGAGTTACGTGTCCTAGAGCGAACACTAATGCCCTTTCCATGCAATCTTTTTTACTTAATCATAATAGTAAGCTTGAGATTTCTACAGCGCCCAACGAAAGATGAGTCGCAGGAACCAGCTTATTCACAGGCGCTCAGTCAAAACAAGATCTTTAGGCATGAAGAGTTCGATTCCAGGTCAAAATCCAAGAGTCAGGTCAGCAGACGATCAGACGAATACGGTGGACGGTGTTTGGAATTGAATCCTGACAATCGAGACTCCTACGATGGGCAGGACAATGCATTTTTTCCAGATGTGGTTTCATTCATGCACAGCAAATGGGGCTTCCATCAGTCGTCGTTGCCGTGATGTCATTATGATAATAGTTAGCAAAAAATCGTCGTTGCATGCCACAGTCATCCTTATCAGTTGTGTTCTGAGTCTTAGTAACTGTCATCACACATCCGCCACAGCTGTTATCTTTTCTTAATACAAATGGCCAACTACATAAGTAATGAGAAACGCCATCTGCTTTTCGACGACCTTACCTTCATGGCTCGAAAACTCTTAAGTTGGCGCTTCAGAAATTGCCTTCATCGTCTGCTCGTGCAATGTATTCAAGCCCACTTTAGATAGCACAGCTAGCAATAAGTAAATAAGCAGATAAATAAATAACTAAATATGAAACAAAAATACATGCATACATGAAAAATTATAAGTTCACCAATACATAAATGTGTAATTATATATACAACACACATATATATAATACTATACGAAATTGCAAAAATGCATGGGTTAATCTCGATATATATATACATATATGTATATATTTGTATATATATGTATATATATTTATATGCGCTCTGCTTTGTCGGCACGGAGCTCTCAATTTTACAGTGTTGCGTAGTTCTTTAATCGCAGAAAACCGTGGCGTCATAAATCAAGGAGCAACAATTACAGAGACGAACAAATTGCGTCAAATAGCAGCTTCCATTTATATATATACTCGTACATGTATATACATGTATACATATTTTAATATGCATAGACTATATATATGCACGAAATGCGATATGACCGATGCAGTCTATAACGCTGGCTATCAAAATCCCCCTTTATCGACCACTTAAGATCATAGAACTATGCATACACGCTGCAATTACTGGCCAGCGAACAACAACAGATGACGTTTCGAAGAGTTTCACTTTATAATTCAGGAGATTTTTTCTATATGGGTCTTCGGTATAATATACACGGATAGAAATACACGCACACATACACGTGTGTGCAATCATGTATAGCCTACATATATACATGTTCGCATACATAATGTAATACATATCTTGAATCTTGTGTGTGTGTGTGCTCGGAATTCTTCGTCATGGGATTCACCGAAATGCCGGATTAGACACTGTGGACTATCACGCATAATTTATCGTGCGCCATGCTTGTTGTGCTTAGTTCTGAGCATCCATCCACCCAGGGGTAACCAGTTGGCGAGGGTTTTTGAGCTGACCAGACGGACATATGTGACCAAGTCTGAGAAAACCTTCACCACGTCGGAACAGCTCAGTTGCCAATTTGCGAGAAACGTGGTTAGAAGAACAAGTAGGTATAAACTGGGTCAAAATGAGTTCTTTGCCGTTTTATATTCCTTGATTTGTTAGCTCAAGTAATTTTATTTCAAGTTGATTTTATGCCTTGCAACAGAAACTTATTCAAAACATGTCCTAAATGTAAATGTAAATGTAAATGTACACGGTTTTCTGTAGCGACAGAAATACAGACAGACATACAGACAGGTAGACAGGCAGGCAGACAGATCTTAACCAAGAAGTTCACACAGCCACCTGTTAAATTTCTCCAAGAAGTTCACACAACCACTTTTAGTCACGTGTTAAGGTTATGCAAGAATTTCACAGAGACCAGTTAAGATTAAGATTATCAAAGAAGATAACTTAGTTACGTGTTAAGGTTATCCACGAAGTTCACACAGTCACCTGTTAAGATTATTAAGGAATACCTTAGTCACGTGTTCAGATTATCAAAGATGTTCATACAGCAGCCTGTTAAGGTTACCAGAAACGTTAACTTAATCACATGTTAAGGTTATCCAAGACGCACACTCAACCAGCTGTTAAGATTATCAAAGAGACACAGACTTACAAAGGAACGCACACGCCAGACACAGAAATACAAAGACAGGAATTAATCACAAAAACAAGCAAACAAGCAAAAGCAGTATCAAGTAAATAAAAAGCTCAAACAACATCAAACTAAACGCAACGAAACCAGAGAGAACCAACGAGACAACGAACATAAAGTCACATCGTCATCGAAACACACTCGAACATAAATGAAAGCACACATGTAATAATATTTTTATATCCACATATATGGGCCATATATATATAGTTATATATATTCACCCATCAATACATATATATATATATATATATATATATATATATATATATATATATATATATATATATATATATATATATATATATATATATATATATATATATAAACAGACATCGGCTTCAATTGGAAACATCTCGCGAGAGCCCTCTCTCTATGTCTCTCTCCGCTCAGTTTGCCCGCATTTGATACAGTCGACCTTTCATCTGCGTCACTTAACCGTACGTCAGCTAAGTTGGAGCTATATAAATAATCAATGACGTCACATTACGTCTGCATGATTCCGGAACCGGTTTCCGTCCTAAAATCCGCACCCACTGCCTCGGATATCCTGCGCTCTGACGGTTGTGTATCTCGGAGGACCTACCCTAGCGATAAGTAACAAAGAAGGGGCACATTCGTCGACGGACGAGGGCAGTCCAGATGTGGTCACCGAGGGCTGATTAATATGGACGGGACGTTTGGCCGAGCGGCGGTTTCTGTAAATGATTCAGTGACCCAGAGGAACTGAACCGCATGCGGCACCACTGGGAATGTGTGTATGGTTCGGGGCGTGCTTGAGTCCGTGTCTCGACGCGTCGTTCAAAGCGCAATCAAAGGCATTGTCTGTTGCGATAAGGAGCCATTGTTATGCAGGGCCAAAGGCGTGAAGAAAGGTCGCGCTGCACGGCGGTGAATGATAGTCAGTAAGTGATGTATCCCATATATCACAAGCGAGACGTAGGGCAGGCGCTCACTCCTTTTTCTTTAGACCTTTGAGCCGGAAATGGACGAATCCCAAGGTCCTGGACACGGAGGCAGTGCATCGCAGGAATTGCTGTACCGTGAGTGATGAGCCGAGGAAATTATCTTTTTGCCAAAAGACTCTAGGTTGAGCTAAACAAATGCAAGAAACGAAGTAGGCGCAGAAATGAAGTAGAAGAGGAGGAGGTTAAAGAAGGAAAGGTGGAGGAGGAAGAAAAGAAAGAGGAGGAAGAGGAGGAAGAAGATGATGATAAGAAAGAAGCCGAAGTTGATGAAAATGATTAGAAGAAACAAGAAGAATAAAATGAGATAGGAGAAGGAAAAGAGGAGGAAGAAGAGGATTGAGAAGTGGAGACGCAGAAGAAGGAGTACGGGAAGGAAGAAGGACATCAACAACAGCAAGAAGAAGAAGAAGCATGAGAAGAAGAAGAAAGAAGAAGAAGAAGATGATGATGATGATGATGATGATAAAGTAGTTGATAAAGATGGTGAGCAGACGGAGGTGGAAGTGGAAAGATAAGAAGCGCTAAACCATCGTTTTTCTCGCTTTCTAAAAGGTCATCCAAAAGACGAATTTTCCCGATTGTGGAAGAGGAAAGATAAGAAGCGCTAAACCATCGTTTTTCTCGCTTTCTAAAAGGTCATCCAAAAGTCGAATTTTCCCGATTGCTAAACCCCATGAAGTTCAAATTCGGCGAAGATAAGTACGACTTTGTATCATTTGCTCCACATTTGTAAGCTTCTGGGTCCACCAGTATCGCATCAATATGCATCACATCAAATGCAAATGTAAATGTAGATCTCTTAAATTCATCAGCGCTGCGCAAGCAGTGTCAGAAAGACGTGCTTATTTATACATTACTTACTGGCGCTATATCAGATCAGGACCGCAACAGTAAGGTTGTTGTGGTCAGTTTCAGTGTCAGGTCAGAATCCGGGAGGAGGGGTCAACCAGAGGAAACATCGTGGTGTTATGGTGGAAAACTATTATCATGACTCCTCTTCCACAAATCCTATCTGATTCTTCCTCTTCCCCTTATCTCACTTTCTGGTTCAACTCCAAACACCATCCACCATAGCCATCTGCCATTGGATCTTGACCTGGGTCTGAACCCTACCTGTCTATCGATTTTGTTTTGACTGGGCGCATGTGAATAAGCTGGTTCCCGTGACTTAGCTTTCGTTGGGCGCTGTGGAAATCTCGAGCTTACGATTACGATTACGACAGTGGTCACATCACATGTAATACTATGCATTGTAAATCTCAGTTGATCGCACATCAAAGCACTTCGCATTACATTACATTAAAAAGCATCGGAGGAGCAGAAACACTTGTAAGCAAGAGACTGACGATTGCAATAACGATGGCTTTAATTAATGACGGCGGAGAAGCCATTGAACTCCAAAGAAATGTCTGTCTTAAATTATGGAAGAGACGCCGACTGGTTCAAATTTCTCTTATCCTTAGCTAACAGAATCTGGCGACAGTTCTTGCGTCAGGGTTTTCGATTTGTTTAACTGCCAGTACGTCACGTAGGCCTATTTTTTTAAGGCACACGTTGTAACGATAGATAGTCAGAACATGAGCATCAGCAATCAAAGTAATTGGATAATCCGTATCCTGTGCAATGTTGCCTCGCTTCCTGTCTCCTCCTCCTCGTCGTCCTCCTCCATCTTCTCTTCCTCCTTCTTCTCCCGTCCTCCTCCTCGTCTTCCTCCTCCTAGTAGTCCTCCTCCTCGTCCTCGTCCTCGTCGTCCTCCTCCTCCTCCTCCTCGTCTTCCTTCTCCTCCTCCTCCTTGTCCTCCTCCTCCTTCTTTTCCTCCTCGTCCTCCTCCTCGTCGTCCTCCCCATCTTCTCTTCCTCCTTCTTCTCCCGTCCTCCTCCTCGTCTTCCTCCTTCTAGTAGTCCTCCTCCTCGTCCTCGTCCTCGTCGTCCTCCTCCTTCTTCTCCTCCTCGTCCTCCTCCTCCTTCTCCTCCTCCTCCTCCTCCTCCTCCTCCTCCTCGTCTTCCTTCTCCTCCTCCTTGTCTTCCTCCTCCTAGTAGTCCTCCTCTTTGTCCTCAACCTCGTCGTCATCCTCCTTCTTCTCCTCCTCGTCCTCCTCCTCGTCGTCCTTCTCCTCCTCCTTGTCCTCCTCCTCCTTCTTCTCCTCCTCGTCCTCCTCTTCCTCCTTTACCCACATTCCCAGTTCCTGGTCTCTCTTCCTCTCGTTCTATGTCTCTCTGTCTGTCTCTGTTTGTCTGTGTCCTTTCTGTGTATCTCCAACTCACTTTTTCTCTTCTCTTCCACATCTCCGTGCTTTTATCTAAGCTTCCTTTTTCTGTCTCTCTGTCTCTCTGTCTCTGTTTCCGTGTATGTCTCCCTATCTATCTGTCTGTCTGTCTGTCTATCTACCTATCTACCTAACTACCTACCTACCTATCTATCTATCTATCTATCTGTCTGTCTATCTACATCTATCTACGTGTGAAAAGAGGGATATATAAATATATTATATATATATATATATATATATATATCACCCTCTTTTAATCACACATCTCACTCTTCCTCTACATTTACCTCGCATTATGCGTCGTTTATTTGTGGTCTCTCTCTCTCTCTCTCTCTCTCTCTCTCTCTCTCTCTCTCTCTCTCTCTCTCTCTCTCTCTCTCTCAATATTTCTTCTCCATCTTGTGGTCCACTATTCAGCCTCTATCTTCCATCTTCGCTTCCTATCTCTTTCTTTAGTCTTCGTTCGGTATCTTCTTCTGCTCATCGTTGCTCTCTCCCAGGGCCTCTTAAGCAGACCATCCTACAGAAGCTGAACAAAATTAGGCTTCAGGGGAAATTGGTTTCCCTTAGAAAATCCGTACGAGTGACGAAAATGGCCGTTGTGTGGCTTTAAGGAGTATAAAAGGCATCCCGACTCCATTTCATCCTTTATTAAGATGTCTGAGGCGATTTCATTCAGCAGACACTAAAGCTGCCAGATATTGTAGTTTTTATGGTATGCTATCCAGACAAACTGTTATATCTCACACTGTTTACCCCGCTGGAATCATCTTCCGCCTGAATTCCGTCAATTCTATGTTCCCCTCCTTCCCGTCATTCATCTCGCATCGTTCGTCTGAAGCCCCTCTGCCTATCACTGCGCAGGCTTTGCATTCAAAACTGACGTCTCGCCTCTTCAAGACGATTTACTCAACGTCCAGCTTCTTCAAGACATCTCACTCAACGTCCAGCTTCTTCAAGACATCGCACTAAACGTCCACCTTCTTCAAGACATCTCACTCAACGTCCACCTTCTTCAAGACACTTCAAGACATCTCACTCAACGTCCAGCTTCTTCAAGACATCTCACTCAATGTCCACCTTCTTCAAGACATCTCACTCAACGTCCACCTTCTTCAAGACATCTCACTCAACGTCCACCTTCTTCAAGACATCTCACTCAACGTCCACCTTCTTCAAGACATCTCACTCAACGTCCACCTTCTTCAAGACATCTTACTCAACGTCCACCTTCTTCAAGACATCTCACTCAACGTCCACCTTCTTCAAGACATCTCACTCAACGTCCACCTTCTTCAAGACATCTCACTCAACGTCCACCTTCTTCAAGACATCTCACTCAACGTCCACCTTCTTCAAGACATCTCACTCAACGTCCACCTTCTTCAAGACATCTCACTCAACGTCCACCTTCTTCAAGACATCTCACTCAACGTCCACCTTCTTCAAGACATCTCACTCAACGTCCACCTTCTTCAAGACATCGCACTCAACGTCTAGCTTCTTCAAGACATCTCACTCAACGTCCACCTTCTTCAAGACGTCCACTCAACGTCTTCTTCAAGACATCTCACTCAACGTCCACCTTCTTCAAGACATCTCACTCAACGTCCACCTTCTTCAAGACATCTCACTCAACGTCCACCTTCTTCAAGACATCTCACTCAACGTCCACCTTCTTCAAGACATCTCACTCAACGTCCACCTTCTTCAAGACATCTCACTCAACGTCCACCTTCTTCAAGACATCTCACTCAACGTCCACCTTCTTCAAGACATCGCACTCAACGTCTAGCTTCTTCAAGACATCTCACTCAACGTCCAGCTTCTTCAAGACATCGCACTCAACGTCCAGCTTCTTCAAGACATCGCACTCAACGTCCAACTTCTTAAGACATCTCACTCTGATCCATTCAATCCGCGGCTTTTCCGTTGCTCTCACCAAGGCTTAGCCAAGGGGACCGGGGCTCGCTTGAGCCCAATTTCTGAGTGCATGGGTCATGGTATACCGTGGGGTTCCCACATTTCATTGTCGAGTTAACAGTTACGATAAGCTGTGGTCCAAAGTGCCTGCGCTGTGGCACATTGCGAAATGTCGTGCTTTTCATCTCTGTGTTCGGAGTTCAAATCCTAATGAATCGTGTGAAATTAATAAGTCATTGTCAAGCCACTTAACAATGTTGTCTGGTTGTTGGCTTGTTATCGTCGTGCCTGCACTTCAGTCGAAATATCCCCCAGTCTCAGAACCACGCCTCTTAGGTTCACCCCTGACACTAATGCTAGTTGGGCTCCCACTGGGTCCATAACCATCCAACAGTTGTCTAGCAGTTGCTCCTCGTTCTAGAACAGGCTTCCATGCAATCTGAGACATGAGCCTTGTGACGTTTTTCTGCCTCTATATCGCCAGCACTTGATGACCATTCAATTCGACCGTGGCCTTGTTTTCCCAGGTAGGGAGCACATCTGAGAAGCCTTTTAAGAGGCGCTACATAAAAACGCACCTACAGATTACCAAATATTACACGCAGGACAGATATTGGAACATTGAACGTTGACGTCTGGGTGTGTTGTTAGAAGTGTCTAGTGAATGAGCGATTACTTTACTGCACCTCACCTTACAACATGCGTGCTCTGTAATTAGACATCACGTATACATGAGGAAACTGGACACAACTTGTGTCTGTTGCTACCAGACATTGCTTTTACGAGCAAAGCGTCTTGGTTTCTGCGCATAAATTATGCACGACTTTGCGTTTCTGATTAATTCCTGCCGACAATTGTTCTGCGTTCTTAGCTCACTTATTAGCGACTGTCTCGCAACTGTTTGACGGCGACGCCTCATCTATCTTTTCCGATGCCACAACTGCCTTTATATGTTTCTAATTAGACAGGAGACTCATTAATTAATTGCATCTGTCAAAGCAAGTAGCTCAGATCTGTTCTATCCTCCATACAGAACACCTTAAACTACTGTGGCCAACACGATCGCATGCACAGCATGACTACATGTGGCACTTGTTTGCTGTTGCCTGAAACCAAACACTTAAGTAGGTAACATATATGTCCGGCTGTAGACCACCATGAGATTTCTCTGCTGAAATGAAGCCGAGGTAAGTTATAGCGATCCTTCATTGCTCGTCTCAACAGTCTTTGGCGGCTGGTTCGGAAAGTTGAAAAACTTTTCGATTAGGGTTAGGGTTAGGGTTAGTAAACGCGATTACATCAATCTTACAAACGGCCAACCTCTCTTAACTACTTACTTGGCTTCATAACAAATTGTCAATTCAACTTGATCCACCAGTAATCGAAACCTCGACGGAGTTATTAAAGGCAAACAAGCTAGCCACCCAACATGAAATGTATCATTGTGAGCATTGTAGGACATGTTAGCCGATTGGTTAGAGCGTTCGGATTGTATCGCGAAGAGTACGGGTTCGAACCTCCGCTGAGGCGGTTACTGTGTAGAGATCTTCAGCATGTCCTTCAGTCACCGTTGCTCAGCGCCATCGACTGTCATCAGATGGTGGCGCTTAATAAATGCACAAATAATAATTTTCTCCGGAAAATCACAAAACGATATGCATTCAAATGTATATTTTTACCCGCCATGTATTTTCAGCCTTACAAGAGCATTGGGGAAATACAAATGCTTGAATGAAATGCACTACTACTTCTGTTTACACTGCAACGCACGTGCTAGCTCGCGCGCACACACCTACGACACGTATTGATAGAACGTACAGGTAACCGAAGACAAACGGTGCCATCCTCAGCACGACAGCTCCATCTACCTGTAATAACGACGTCTGTCATTACGCCTGTATCCGATGAGCAAAGGTAACTGATGCGTGCAAACAGACTATGTCACCAGGTGCAATGTATGCATGCATGTATGTAGGTATGTTTGCGTGTGTGTATGCATGTATTTATGTATATATGTATGTATGTATGTATGTATGATGTAAGTATGTAAGTATGCATGTATGTAAGTAAGTATGTATGTATGTTTTTTATATGTATTTATTTATATGTATGTATGTGTGTATGTATATAGATATGTATGTATGCATGTGTGTATGATGTAAGCATGTAAGTATGCATGTATGATGTATGTATGTACGCATGTATGTATGTATATATGTATGTATGTATGTATGTCTGTTTGCATGTATATATGTATGTATGTATATATGATGTAAGTATGTATGCATGTATGTATGTATGTAAGCCTGTATGCATGTATGTAAGTATGCATGTAAGTAAGTAAGTATGTATGTATGTATGTATTTTTATATGTATTTATTTATATGTATGTGTGTATGTATATAGATATGTATGTATGTATGTATGTTGTAAGCATGTAAGTATGCATGTATGATGTACGTATGTACGCATGTATGTATGTATGTATGTATGTATGTATGTATATATGTATGTATGTGTGTATGCATAAATGCTTGCATACATTCATTCATACATACATACATACATACATACGTGGGGCACGATAGCCGATTGGTTACAGCGCTCGGCTTGTTAGGTGGAGTGTACAAATTCGAGCGTCCCTTCAGATGGTTGCTGTGTAGGGAACTTGAGCAAGTCCTTCTCTCACAACTACTCAGCGCCATTGATTGATGCTTAGTCATTAGATAGTGGCGCTTAATAAATGCAGAATTAATATTAGTAATAAAGTATGTATGCTCGCTTGTATTCATGTATGTAGGTATGTTTGCGTGTATGTATGTATGTATTGATGTATATATGTAATTACGTGTCTGGCTTTTTATATAGCGCTTTTCACGAACTTCTCAAAAGAGCAACGAGCGAAAACACAGTCTTTTTCGTATACGGTGTAGGAACACATACATACGCTATATGCTCTGGCTATGCTTTGTTTTACGTAGGTCACGGTATGTAGTAGCTTCCAATGTGTTGCGACATCTTATGACCAAAGGCTCTTCACGTCGATTGGGAAACATTTTGTACAGTTTTTTCTATGGAATTGGTTAGGCTGTATATACAGTGTACAATGACGTATATTTTTAGGACTGGTTTCCGCTTGATTGCGTACGAGCGCAGAAGTAGCAACAACAACGATCTATGAAAATACCTACCTATTCAGGTGTGTATTAATCCAATCGCGTGTGCAACGAACCGTGAAAAGCGGATATGATACAAGAGCAAAAATCTTTAAATTATAGCTATAGCAACACGATCAACGGCAACGATTGGTGTTAACCATAGCAACTTCATAGCAACTTCACCAGCACAAAGAACTCTAATCCAAGACAAAGCAAACGAATATCTGAAACGATAGTGATGATGATGATGATGACGATGATGACGATGATGACGATGATGATGATGATGAGTTCTCTGCCCGAAGGCAGGTCAATTGACCTTATGCCATTCGGGGATGAGATGAGTCAGGTGGTTTCCCGTTGCCTTCCTCACAGACAACTGTAGGTGAGCAACTTTTCCCAAGTCGCTACGCAATGGCTTGAGGCAGATTCGAACCCGCGACCCTCCGGTTACGAGGCAACGACTACACCACTATATCACCGCGTCCAACGTAACGATAGCAACATGGCCAAGAACAACTGTTACCTCTAGCCAGAGTGAAGAGGCCAAAATCAATGAAGCGAACCCGGGCTCTGCCGTGATTGCTAGATGGGGAACCGAAAGAGATGGATGATTAGACTAGGAGCTTCGGAAAGAAATGTCACAGGATGACTGATGTTCCAAGAATGAAATACGCCTGGATTGCGACGGCAGGCCGAATTCTGTCGACACCAACGATGGCGCGAATCGAATCGGAAAGCCTTTGCGGATCGCTTCGCAGGTGCAACGAGCCACGACAGTCAGGTGAATGTGAGAAATCCGCTTTGACCAACACTCGCTTGGACCAACCGTCACCAGGCAGGCGGAATATACAGTCAAAGACGATTTATCATGCGAGCCCCAATGAGACCAAAAGTTTTCCGAGAAACATATTGGTAGGCTAAACCTACACCGAAGACAGCAGAAAGCCATGGAGTATCATGCGCTCCTTTAAGGTGCAGTTGTTAGGCCTAAGCCTTAAGACATCCACGTTTCAACTGGTTTCAGAGGTTCTTAAGGGCGACTTAAATAAGAGTAGGATATACTCGCTGCTTTGCTGCTGACTTAGTTAGGTTCATATGGTTACACTGCCACAGTAGCTGACGTAAGATAAAACAATGTTCATTATAGTATAAGAACAATGCAAAGAGTAACAGTTGCATAGGGAGCTCAAACCTGTGAAAGACGCTCATCAGCAACAGTTATCTAATGCAATATTGTTAGGCGTATTCACTCGTTCGTTTGTTCTTTTTTCATTTTATTCATTCATTCACTCATTCATTCATTCATCCATTCTGTATGCCAATCAGTAAGTCTATGAGTGAGTGAACGAGCGAGCGAGCGGGTGGGTGGGTGAGTGGGTTGGTGGGTATGGGTGGGTAGGTGGCGAATGGGTTGGTCGGTGAGTTGGTGAGTCGGCGAGTGAGTGAGTGAGTGAGTCAGTCAGTCAGACAGTGAATCGTCAGTGAGTGAGCCAGTGAGTGAGTCAGTGAGTGAGCCAGTGAGTGAGCCAGTGAGTGAGTCAGTGAGTTAGTCAGTGAATGAGTCAGTGAGCGAGTGAAACAGACACACAGTCAGTCAATCAGTCAGTCAGTCAGTCAGTCACTCAGTCAGTGATTGGAGCATTCAGTCAATCTGCCGTTTATTCATTCCAAATATGTCTGGAAATAAATCCTGTGATTTGCCTCTACCTGTATTTGTGCCAGTGTTGTTTTACCACGACACAAAACGATGCACGTAAATCACCTGCCCATCACCTATTCTATTACACGCATAAAATACCTTACGCATATGTGTATGTGGCTTACACAGCACAACAGACGTTCATATAGGACTACACATCTATGCAGATCCATAGGCATATATCTACATGTACATTTAAGATATATACATGTATACATACCGATATGCACAAGTCGACATATTTAGACACAAATATTTACACACAAATGCACACAACTCTATATATACATATTTTATATATAAAAGCTAAGGTGGAATATCTTTGGGTCTGTCTGTGTTTGCTATGTGTTCATACACGATATTTTTATGCTTTTCTCATCTGTCGTTAAGCGGCGCTAGTGGCGCAGTCATAAACATACAGTCATCTAGCGACGCATGTATGTATGGGTAGATAGACGGATGGAGTGATTGCGGAATGGTCAGGCAGTGAGTAGTTCAAGGGAAGGACAGACATGGTTGGGGGAGCGGGAGGGCAGATGGGTGGCTGAACCAAAGAGCATAAAGAACGAAAATGTGTGGCTTGTGCATGTCCATACATACAATCATAAATACATACACATATACATACATACATACATACACACATACACATACATACATACATACATTCATACATACATTCATACATACATACATACATACACACACATATATATATATATACACACATACATACACATACAAACATATATATGCATGCATACTTATATACATACATACATACATACATACATAAATACAGTATGTACATACGTAAATGCATACATACATACACACATACACATAAATACACATACACACATACACATATACATACACATATTTACATACATACATACATGCATACATACATACGTGAATACATACATACACATATATGCATACACACATACATACACATACAAACATATATATGCATGCATACTTATATACATACATACATACAGTATGTACATACGTAAATACATACATACATACACACATACACACATACACATATACAAACACATATTTACATACATACATACATATATACATGCATACATACATACATACATACATGCATACATACATACGCAATACATAATAATGCATAAATGCATACAAACTTACACACAAACTTCGATATACATATACATAAATACACATATACGTCTATACATAAATGAATTCATACATACATACATACCCATCTAATTACCTACCTACATACATACATATACGTATACATAAATGCATCTATTCATACATATATACATACCTATCTACTTACCTACCTACCTACCTATCTACCTACATACATACACACATATATAGGTATACATAAATACATACATAAATGCATACATAACACAAAACGCCACACATCTTTGTGTACATAATCGGCGTATTCATAAATCGGATAAAGAATCAGACTCACTGGATTACTGCAGTCCCATCGGGTATTTTCCGCTCTGCTTCCATTCGATGTAAATGTACACGACGAAATAATAACCTCGACAACAACAGCGGCTACTCCTGTTGCTGAGGCTGAGGCTGCTGAGGCTGGTGAAAACATCAATAGCTTGATGCGTGATGCGGCCCGTTCACCTGACTTACATATTTGTGTAAATATCAGTTTCTATCTTAAAATCGTTATGTTTAATTAAACAACTACGAACAACTGCGAATGTATTCATTATATACAGTCATGGTAAACGTCTGCTTATATGACGGCCACTCATATATATGCTTATATATAATTATTAATGTATGAATATATATATGTATAGAGAGAAACGGGCATTTCATGTATGCCATACATATATATGCGGTGTGTGTGTGTATGTGTAGGTTGTGTGCGTGTGTGGGTGTGCGCTTGTGTATGTAGTAGTAAGGATAACCGCCACTCTCCTCCATTTGAATAGAACTGACTTCATGTAATTTCATATGACATCTAAGAAATTGCATTACTTACTTACTTACTTGCTTACTTACTTAACTGCTTGCTTAAGCAACTGCCCGAAAGATCGAACTTCAAACACAGTCCTAACACACGTAAAGTCGTCATCTGTAAGCCTAAAATATAGAAATACGGCGGCCCTGTTAGCGGAACCTGTCATCCATTTCTTTTTGAATTTTCTTTTCTAACTATCTCTGCATACAATGCACACGAGTTTGTTTGGTGTACAATAAAGCGTGTTTAAGTTAAGTCCAGTTCAGTTCAGTTCAGTCCAGTCCAGTCCAGTTCAGTCCAGTTCAGTCCAGTTCAGTCCAGTTCAGTTCAGTCCAGTTCAGTCCAGTTCAGTCCAGTTCAGTCCAGTTCAGTTCAGTTCAGTCCAGTTCAGTCCAGTTCAGTCCAGTTCAGTCCAGTTCAGTCCAGTTCAGTTCAGTTCAGTTCAGTCCAGTTCAGTCCAGTTCAGTTCAGTTCAGTTCAGTCCAGTTCAGTCCAGTTCAGTTCAGTTCAGTCCAGTTCAGTCCAGTTCAGTTCATAGACCGAAGGGCTATCAGTGTATGCAGTTGCTGCAGCTGCAGAAACCGTTCACTCGACATATAATGCTGGCCAACATACATGATACAGTCAGCCTCCATCGGCTGTTGCTCCTGTAGCCGAGGTCCTTTGTTGTGATGTGTCGAACGCAGGGCGTCGGATACAGTCGAGCTGACAAAAACACGGACATTAGGTCTTTCCGGTTGCGTGGCGTATTGGTATTGACGTTGTGCTTTGACGAGCCTGACAGCCTACATGTATCTGTCTCGCCCTGTTCATCGTCAAAAGCTCCCTCGTCTGTCGCACTCCCTCACTTCCCCTGCAATCTCCATGCTCTCTATCGATTTCAAATAATTATCGCATGCTGCGCGTCGCTTTTGTTCACCTTTAGGCGGATGTGAGCCGGTGAACTTAGCGCAGACCGTCTGCTGCCGGCAGTCGACGGTGGAAATCCATGCAAGGGAGAAGCCAAGCTTTCCTCGTAGGCTTCGGCTGTCACTTGGGGCAACAGCTTTGCCTGCGCTCGACACCTGCTTCGTCAGCTCATGTGTTGCAAGATTAATTTTAAACTTTTATGGTATATATTATGCAGGTATGCATGTATGTGTGTATGTATGCAGGTATGTATGCAGGTAGGTATGTATGCAGGTATGTATGGGTTCTAAGTGTGTATGTACTCATGTATGTATGCATGTATGTATGTGTGTATGCATGTATGCATGTATGTATGCATGTATTTATGTGTGTATGTATATATGCATGTATGTATGAATGTTTGTACGTTTGTATGCATGTATGTATGCATGCATGTATGCATGTATGTATATGTGTATGTATGTATGCATATATGTTTGTACGTTTGTATGCACGTATGCATCTAGCTATTTATACAGCGTATTTAGGTTCTCACGCAAGGACAGACACAGGTGTTGGCTATGCTTCCCTCCATCTGAAGTTAGAAATTCAGTGCAAAGAACAGGTGTGCAGCGGTAGACCCACGGGTCAGTCTGGTCATGCCCATCACCTTAAACTTAGGTGAGAGGGACCATCCTGCTTCCTACATACGCATGCCTTCCATTCTGCTTTCTAAAGACATATGCCTTTTCATTATGCTTTCTACAGACACATGCCTTCCATCCTGCTTCCTACAGACGCATGCCTTACCATCCTGCTTCCTAAAGGCGCATATCTTTCCATCCTGCTTCCTACAGAGGTGTATCTTTCCATCCTGTTTTCTATAGACGCAAGTCTTTGCGGTTACTTCCAATTTCCTTGCCACCTCATTCCGTTGCCGGTGTGGAAACGTCTGTCCTTTCTACATAGCTTACTCGGCAAGGCTCGAACTTCTAGACAAGCGAGTTCCGGTACGGTGACCGAGACGCCAAATCTTAATTGCAACTTAAACTCTACATTCTTCAGGTTCTACCAAAAGCCAAGAGCATACCAAAGCTTAGATGCCATAGTCGGTACATCTTAGAGTGAATTTCTATCAGGCAACTCTGCTACGGCCCTAACTGTTAGGTAGGCGATAGACTTACATGGTTGAGCCATTTGTTTATTAGAAACTCTAAATAATGATGATGTGCGTTTGACTTGTTGAACAGCCCCTGTCATCCAATCAAGTCCATTTACTCTCAGAGGCAAGGGAATGATAAAGGAAGGGTTATCAGTTTACCCCACACACACCCCGAATAAATGGGTTAAGTTTGAGTCAGTGGTGTTCGCTGGTTAGTCGTTATTTCCTTAATAAGCTCAAACATAACCTGCATACTTACCAACACAAGGCATGTATGTATCCTGCTGCAGCTGACAACTATCATGAGCCAATATGCAATCATAATTTTACTTATAATTGAGCTTCTGAGAACCAGAAGTGTCTATCACCTAGTGTCTGCTGTAACAGACATTGCTTTTACGATTCCAGCTGATTGACAGTTGCCAATCACTCTCTCTGGTCTTCTGGACTTGGTTCTTGACAGGGCATCTTTGGGCAGCCTTACTGACTTGACGCAGCGCTCGTGAATAAGCTGGTGCCCTGCGCTTGGCTTTTAAGTAGCGCTTTCGAAATTTCGACTTTACGATTACGATTATAACTGTTGAGTGGTACAATCATTGGCGTAAACATTTCTCACCTTCTTATTCTATGCTCTTCAATTATAGAGGCAAATAAGTTTACTCGATGCCATCCATCTCGATGACGATGATAATAAAGATGAAGATGACGATGGCGATGACGACGATGATTATTATGACAGAGTTATGTGAGTTTACTCGACGCCGAAAGCTGTAAACTAAGTCAACCATCCACCTAGATGATGATGATGATGATGGTGGTGACGATGATGATGATGATGATGGTGGTGGTGGTAGTGATGATGATAATTATGATGACGGCGACGAGGATAATCATGATGATGATGATGATGATGATGATTATGATGATGATAGAGGAATGTGAGTTCACTCGACGCCGAAGGCTGTAAACTAAGTTAAATATCCACCTCAGGGATGATGACATTGATGAAATCTGTTTAGGAGATCGCCTCCTACAAAACCACGAGTCTTTCTTGGTGTCCCACTTCACTGACGAACTTCTGGGTGATTTTACTCTTCCAACGACACCAGTATTCGCTTGCTCTTTCGGTCTGGATACCCGACAATCATTAGCCAGTCCAACATTATAATTCCTTCATCTTGTTTTCTTTCCCACCATGGATGGATGGATGCATGCATGTATCGATCGATAGATCAGTCGATCGATGGATTGATCGATGGGTCGATGGATCGATCGATGGATCGATCGATAGATAGATAGTTAGATAGATAGATAGTTAGATAGATAGATAGATAGATAGATAGATAGATAGATAGATAGATAGATAGATAGATAGATAGATAGATAGATAGATAGATAGACAGACAGATAGAATGATAGTTAGATAGGCAGACGACAGACAGTAAGAAATAAAGACAGCCATACAAATATCCCTGGATATAAATGGCCAGTCCGTTGCCTCTGTCGACTTTTTAGATATGAAAAATACACATAATTTTAAATAAACAAAACACGAATAAAGTAACAACCAAAAACACACATACACACACGTACACACACTACTGTGCGGCCACATCCCTCCGCAGCAACCGCAAACACCACATTCATTACGCAAGTAAACAAAACATCTTCGGCTTCACGTCCAGCAGTTACGGCTTGGCACCTACCTGTTTGAGGCTACCAGTAATTAGCGTCACAGTTTGCTTCCAAATAGACCCGACATGCATGACGGACGACGCTGTACAGTAGTATCCAGGCAGCTCGTCCCTGCATGCACCCGCCTGTCGTTCTACCGGCGAGATACTTGCGCAGAAGGACGGTACCCGACCGACCGCCCATTCATCGACCCTGGTCTCCGATGGTCTGCCACTGCTACCGGCGAACGATGCCGGCACCACCGCGTGCCATTTGCGATGCCTCGCCGTCCGCTGCAAGCATGCCGTAAGCACCCGTCTTCATTTGAAGCTGAGAAAATCGATGACCGTTACTGTCTTCCTTCGTTCGGTCGTGTTATGGTCGCCGGTGCGCTGGGCAGGGCGCCGCACGTGCGTGTGTCTGCTTCCGGGAGAGATTGAGGCGAACAGAAAGACGGAGAGAGGGAGATGAAGAAGGACAGATAGACAGACAGACAGACAGACAGACAGACAGACAGACAGACAGACAGAGATTGAGGCGGACAGAAACAAGGACAGCGGGAGATAAAGAAAGAAAACAGACAGAGACAGACATACAGACAGACAGAGATTGAGGCGGACAGAAACACGGAGAGCGGGAGATGAAGAAATAAAACAGACAGACAGGCAGGCAGGCAGGCAGACAGACAGACAGGCAGACATACGGAGACAGAGAGAGATGGAGAAGGACAGAGGAATGTACTGAGACAAAGTGACAGACGTTTTCTTTATCTGCCCAAGAGGCAGCAGGTCAGTCAAGTTCCATCGAGAGAATCATAAGACAATCGCTTCACTGTCTACGCTGCCTGACTATACAGAGTCAAGTAGAATAAAAGACAGCTATTCTTCAGATATACAGACAATAATTATCACATGTACATACGTAAAAGTCTTATATGCATGCATGTATATATGTATGCGTGCAATTCATGTACATGTATATAAGTATGCATGTATGCATGCATGTTTATATGCATATATGTATGTATGTATGTATATATATATGTATATATGTATGTATGTAAGAATGTATGTATGCTCGTATGTATGTATTGGTATACATGAGGAGTCGGAGTTGAAACATTTCCTACGGTTTATTTACGTTCGTCGTTATCAGCTGTGCTCGTAATTTTTTCTATACAGGTTACTTTCTCAAAAAGGAATTTCCGACAGGTAAACCGAAAACATCCTAATCTTTATCATAAACATCCTCGGCAGCCGTGCACACACACACACACACACACAGCATATGATGCCTTTTCAGGCACTCTTAAAACCTGACAGCGCATCACGCTTAAATGCGTCGTCCAAGGCAGCATGGAGAGCGCGTGCCCTGGTTATGACGGCATTTGTCCAAGTCGTTGACCCTAGCTGGTCATCCGGACACCGAAGAAAGACCGATGATGAGCTAATCAGATCTGTTTCCAGTGGCAATGGATGATCGACACAGCGATAATCGAATACGATGGCCGGTACATCCGCCCGTCCGTCCGGCCGTTCTCCCAAGGGACTGCCCGGGCAGCTTCGCTGTCGCCTCCGGGACGTCGGTTGTCTGACGGTATTGACCCGATATCTGAATATGCGGGCGCTGTTTTGGTTTCTTCCAGGAAGGAAGCGAGCGCTGGAAGACGAACGCTAAGCCATGCAGCCGGTTGACGGCGTGGCGTGGAGGGAGAGAGGGCGGAAGAGGGTGTGATGTCCAAAAGCGACTTGGGAAGAGTATTATCGGCTTATCGGGAATTGATATATGAGGCGATGCATCATCTCGATCCGGTGCTATTTGCGGTGACTCAGTCGTAAGTCGATCGATCGAGGGACTGGCTTCCACGTCGGAACGGAGGAACAGGGCCTCGAATCTGCATAATGCGCTAGAAAATGAAGACGGCATGGAGCGCCATCAGCTGCTTAAACCCATTATCGCCGTAAGGCAGAAACGAATACGACAATAAAGAAGATAAATAATGATGGTGAGGACGATGATGACAACGACGATAATGATGAGAGCGGTGGTAATGATCCTGATGATGAAGTACATCATAGTAACATGACGATCATCATCGTAGTCGTCGTATTCGCCATCGTTATCATTGTCATAATCATGAGCATCATCGTCATCAAACTGTGCTATTGTAACAGCGTTGTGATTGATGTACTGATTTCATGATATGAGTGATTGCTTGTCCCAAATTGCCAACTTCTTTTGTGCAGTCCTATCATTAATATGCATCAACTAATCCGTCAATCCCTGAAACCATTAGTCCGTCCGTCCGTCCGTCCGTCCGTCCGTCCGTCCGTCCGTCCGTCCGTCCGTCCGTCCATCCATCCATCCATCCATCCACTTATCCATCCACTCATCCATCCACTCACCTATCCATCCATCCATCCATTCTTCCTTCCTTCCTTCCTTCCTTCCTCCCTTCATTCTTTCCTTCCTTCTTTACCTTAGTCTTTCTTTTTTTCTTCCTTCCTTCTTTCCTTCCTCCTTCCCTCCCTCAATTCCTTTCTGTCTTCATTCCTTTCCTATTTCGTTCCTTTCTATCTTCCTCCAGCAAAGGTCACTCTTTCTGTTGACTCATCTTACAACCGGAACATTGGATTCAATAGAATCATGGCTTCCTCTGAGTCTTTTATGACTGGGTCACTCGCCATTATTGTTGAGAACACATACAAAGCAGAGTAACGATGATCATTTTCCAGCCACGTCACCTCTACTAAGACGTCACTGATGACGCGACATAGAGTCGCAGTTGCAGACGACCGGTTCTCTATCACCGCGGACTAATTACAATCTATTTTATTTACAAAATCTTCCGCCGCCTACGAACGTTCATGGGATTCGGGATGGTCGTTCAGAATATGTCGCCTCTTGATGAAGCTCAGGACTATGCTTTGGCAAGTAGGTCCTTTCTTCCTCTTCCTCGTATCTCTCTTCTCGCTTCAATTTCAAACAGCATCCACCGTAGCCGTCCGACTGTCTGAGTGCCTGACTCCTGGATCTTGACCCTTTTGCCTATCGATTTTGTTTTGACTGAGCGCCTGTGAATAAGCTGGTTCCCGCGACTTAGCTTTCGTTGAGCGCTGTAGAAATCTCGAGATTACGATTACGATTACGATTTCTGATGTTGTTCTGTGTCGAGTGCATGCCATACTGGCGCCTCCTGTTGACTATAAATGCCTTCATTCAAAATGGTTACCCATATTTCAGCTAAAATTTTACATGACATCAAGAACAACCTTATCACACTGTTGACAGAGTCTATCCAAAGTGTTGTGAATTCACAAGCAGTTCAAAGCTGAATCAGGTCCAGTATTGTTTTATGATTGTACACATTAATTAAGGTCTGAAGTATAATAGTGTTGTATCAATGTTGTATCAATGTTGTATCAACAGCTTGCTAAACCCTAAAACACTCAGTTTTAGGGTTTAGCAAGCTGTTAATGCATTCTGACGCCCAATCCAAATGCACAGAACTGTGCATTTGGATTGGGCGTCAGAATGCATTAACAGCTTGCCAAACCCAAAACGTCGCTACCAAGGACAGTAAAAGGAGAACGCGATAGGAATAACTCCGTAAGCCGCCGCCAAAATTTATTTAATAATTAGCCGCCGAATATTCCTGGCTTTTGTGGCTGGCTATTGTTACATACTAAAAATTACAGACTTCTACACGTAGGCCGATCTACTACCGTAACATTTGTGCTCAATTCTATGGTCTCTAGGATCAACGGTTTGATAATATTTATTCAACGACGCCGTCATATCAAGATGATTGACGTCATCTAAGACCAACAGAAAACCGACATTTGTATATTCGAATCGACAGACAAACGGTCGGCATTTGAGCAATGAAATAAATTTCAGAGTGAATTCCTTGTGAAGAAATTTGCGATTTCAACATGAGCAAACGATTAGAATCAGCAGGAAGCCGAAAGGTAAAAAACATGAAAATACTGGCGTACGAAACTGTACTATGGAAGTTAACGCTCTCAGTAAATTTAAGTGAGATCAGTGAAAATTTTAAAATTTTGGGCACGAATTGCTTAATACCACTACTATCTGAAACTCATGTACAGTTGTGGTCAAACTAATTATAGATTACTAATTGTGTTTTACAAAGTCTTTGACGGCGATGTTGATTTTGGCAGGTTACAATTGAAGATTAATGTGTACAAATACATAAATTTGCAATTTGCTGATTACTTAGTTGAAATAAGACTATATTCAAGCTCAATGAAGATAGCCATAGATTCAGATTCGGTTCTTTTTTGATGACACATTTCCGTGTGAACACAGCAATCCATGTGAACACACTTTCTTTAACCTATTCCTGACCAAGAATAGGTAGAATTTAAAGGAGAAAAGTATACTTTTCAATACACATCAGCCGAATCGCATGTGCACCGTGTTTCAATCACTTTTCGGTGTCATCTAGCATTTTCAAAGTAATTTACTGCTTTCCTTGTGACCCAACACTAGTGCACACAAAGATACTTCACATCGAAGTCACATAAAATAGAGGAGATACTGCCAGAAAATGTTACATTCTGCTAATGCTGCACATTACTGACTTACTGTTGCCATACAACATTACTTTTTTAGGTGTAGTGACATATATTACTGACTGTTAACAAATGTAGTTTTTTGTTCAAACAAGCTCGAATGCAAGTACTTGGTCTTGTCCCGCACAGAAAGAGCGTTGATACACGGTATGGTTGTTAAACCTAAGCCAGCAAGTTGGCATGGTAACTCGGAAGTGCTAAATGTGTTGGAAATATTTCAGTCAGCTTAGTTTTTCAATTGGACAGGGAGTAGAGGAAGACAGACTGTACAGTGTATTGTGTATAAAGGCACAGCAAGTTTTGGGTGACAGTGGTCATTTGTCTCAGGTGTCCAGTATTGGTTTTCAGCAACTTCCTCATGCAACGTGAACCTTCATCTCAGCTCAAAACATGATTGTTGTCACACAAACGAATGAAGACAATGCAAATACTAGGCTATCTGAAGAAGTATAAGGATGGTACCATTGAGCAGGATCAACATTCAGCTACTTCAAGCCATGAACTTTCACGTGACCTAACACTTTGGATGTGTCGTGATTTGCTTGCATTTGAATCTGTTGGCAAGAGTGGGTTTATTGGGGTTTTCAGCGAAAATTTGCCGCAACTCAATCTTCCAACACCAGCTACATTAGGGAACACTGCTCTGGATGATGTGCGAAGCTGTTCGATATGCAGTTAAGTCTAAGTTAGCCAATATGAAGTCTATTTGTCTTATGTTTGACGGATGGATAGATCGTTACAACGTAAGTCCATACCTCAGTGTGTGAGTGTCATTCCTCAATGAGTGGTCATACACGGTAGACACTTTGGGTCATCACGTTGTACCTAAACACATGTCCAGAGTAATAGCTGATCATGTCAATGTATTGCTGAAGGACTATTTTAGAGATCCCAAAACCTGTTCATTACCAGTTGTCGTGATGGTGCAGTAAATGTAGTAGCGACTTCAAAGATCTTAAAAGTTGAAAACTACTACCATTGTGCAGGTCACAGTTTGCCCCTTCTATGGACTACAGATAGTGTGGACAGAGTTGAAGACGTGGTCTGTATTCTTCAGAAGTATCGCACCATTGAAATGCACTGCACTTCAAAACACTGCTCACAGAAGATTGATTGGCAGCTTCAGAGGATAAAAAGTTATTAGAAGAACTGCAGCAGAAGATTGCGGATGTGAATGAATTGCTGGATATGGATGATCAGTTTTCATCCTCTATACCTGAGGCAAGTGATTTCGAGACCTATCACAAATCTGTGCTTCGTGCTTCACTGGTCAGCTTGTCCTACAAGATGGAACTCAAGTTTGTGCATGGTTGTAAAAATGAGAATTCGCAAACTTTGCACGTGCAAGGTGAATGACGAATATAAAATTAAGTCCATTAAGGAAGGTGTGCTAATCAAATTAGATCACAGATTTCCTGAAACACCAAATGTCAAGTTGCACTGGTCAGCTTCTGGATCCAGAGACCAAGAATCTGATACCAAAAGAGGAAGCCACTAAAATTCCTGAAGATGTTATAAAGAATGCTTGTGGATGAGGTTTCATAAACATTGAAAGGCCAACAGTTATTTTATTAAGCAGTTCAACAAGGATGAGGAGTCACCGGAGCTGAAGAAGAGATGATTGCTACTGGAATTGTAAATGAACTACAATCTGAAATGTCAACTCCTGAAGATTCAGAGGTAATGTAATACAAATATAAAAACTCATACAGGAACTGTTGACTTTGCTGTATTACTCTTAATTGCACAGAATTTCGTTAATTATGGAGAGTTTTAATATTATTTTAGTAACAGTAATTTTTACTGGTTTCAGGTGAAAATAACTGCCTTATTTCAGTTTCCTTTAAGATGTGCTGCAGTTTGAACTATATTGAGATTACTTTTTTGTTGCAGTAAATTATACTCAGTTATACTCCTTGTTGACATACTTGAGACATTTTTAATTTGGTCATCTAACTTGTGTCTGCTAAATGGACTTTTACGGTTTGATGTTGCCGGTTGCCATTGAAATTGCTAGCTACCTGACATCAAGGAACCTCACCTGTGATGATGTGCTGCAGTGAACATAATGCCAAGTCTGGACAGTTTCCAGTAATGAGCCAAATTGCTCATCTTCATCTCATCATCTGCCTCATCTGTCCCAGAGGAGTGCATGTTTTCCACAACGAGTTTATTACTTGTCAATAGCAAACGTTCAAGTTTGTCTGCAGAAAAGTTGCACAAGATATGCATTGTCCACGACAATTATAAACTAATAGAAATGCAACTCTTTCAGGGGAAACAGTGCATGCATTTATCTTAATTTTAGAGATAAATTTATTTTTAAAATGTTTACGTTGTTTAGTTTTCAGTTGGCCGCTGTATTGGAAGTTATGTTTTAAGAACATTGAGCCATATATAAGCCAAATCTGTTCGCAGTTAGCTAAATTCCAGCCGTAATTCTGGGTTTATGCGTGAATGCGGCTAAGCCAGCTATCAGCCGAATTTTTGGATCAGCCAGCTGTATTTTTTACAGTTATGGCTTGGGGTCTACTATCGGTATATTTTTGTTTCTGTTTTAGCCAGCTGTGATCCATACTGCATGGTGTCTGCTGATGAACCAGCCCAGCAGCATTCGACCAGTGTGGTCAAAAACACAATAAACCCTTTCTTTGACGAATACTTTCTCCTGTAAGTCATATGCTGTGTTTGAAAATCCAACAAGACATTCATTCATCCATTCGTTCGTTCAGTCATTCTTACATTCATTCATTCATATCTGTTGAGCTGTAGCCCTGCATTATATGACAAACCGAGTCTTTAACTGAATCTGTGACTAATCGAAGTCACCAGTCAGTTCTCTCTGTGGCTTGAGTTTATCTTATGAAGATATAGATCGTAATCGTAAGCTCGAGATTTCTACAGTGCCCAACATAAGCTAAGTCATGGGAACCAGCTTCTTCACAGGCGCTCAGTCAAAACAAAATCAATTGGAAGGAAGGTTTCCGTCTAGGTCAAGATACAAGTCAGGCAGGCAAACAGTCAGACTGCAATGGTGGATGGTGTTTGGAATTGAACCGGAAAGTGAGATAAAGGTAAGAGGAAAATCAGGATAGGATTTATTGAAGAGGAGTATCACCAATCAGTTCTGTCTGGGGCTTGAAACAGAGGTCATACAGTTCCATGTACAATCTGACAACATTAAAAGAAGGAAATTTGCCCTAATGTATATATATATTTCTTTAGTTGCTTATATACATATATTTTTGTGTATGTATGTATGTGTGTATGTATTACTATACACTTAATTTAGCAAAAACCAAAGCATATTCCAGACTTTGTTAATCTTCAGAGAAATCTTGATGTGATGATTTTGTGAAATGTTCTGTCAGACGAAGATGAGCCACGAAAAGATTACTTGGAATTAAACATGATCAAGAACTCAGGATAAGCCTGACAATCATGAAATATCAAGAATATCTCCAGATGTTGAGCATCGTTTACGACAGAGTTGAATCTTTTTCGGGTGCCAGCATTACAGGAGGCTCAATCATAATTTCACTGCCCTTGGTGAATCTTCCTGTGAGCACTCGAGTATAGAACATCCTCTGCACACCGATATGGTCTGAGGTGCCACACTGTGCATCAGCAGCATAACATGGTGAGTCACTAAGTATATTCCTCTGCCAAACCTGGTACCTGCAAATGTAACAAGAAACTAAGTATACCTGTAATGTTGCTTCTGTAATGTTTTACATAATGGCCTTGTTAGCTACATCAGCAAGGGCATTATGTCAATTTGCCCCTCGGCATGAGGAGACTGATCCACATACCTTTTGTGACTGTTTCAGAGATTTGTATTTTGGGCTAGCATGGTCTGTAAATGGGGACATAAATAGCTAGCACAATTCAAACGGGCAGCAGTAGTGAAGCATCTTACATGACAAATTCATTAAAAAATGGCATGGTCGAGGCTAACGGTCACTACAGAAAAACACATGCATGCATGCATACATACATACTTTTAGGAATCAATAACGTTAAAATAAAGTTTCAATCATCATCATCATCATCATCTAATAGTACATTATATATATATATATATATATATATATATATATATATATATATATATATATATATATATATATATATATATATATATATATATATATATATACACACATAAACATACAGAATCTTAATGGTAATACCTCCGCCATCAACCATAGTTTCTAGGGAGTTTAAGGCAATGATTTGCAACAGTCGGACCTCCCATCGCCACCCGAGTTTGAACATAAGGTGGAATAGTATTCCAAAGAGACCCACCACAGTGAAATCCCTACACTGTGCCATGCCAATGTAAATGCTGACTTAACTGCTTGTCCATGCCTACCATTCTTTCCCACGTATCCACGGTTGAAGCCATACGTGATGATGTTTTCAATAGCATCACCAGAACTTCCATGCCACAGAGATCTTTCATTGTGACACAATTTGCCATTTTCAGCTTCTATCTGTTTTTTCTCAATGAATACAGGTCGAACAGGCTCTGGTTGTGTACCCTCTCAATCTGCAATTAAAGGTTTCATCAACATTTTATGCTCAACCCAATCAATCTACCTGCCAATCATTTTTCATACATGGTCATCCTTTGTAAACTTTGCACCTAGTGTCTGTTAGAGGCAAGGATGCTACCCAGAGTCCTACTTTCTAATAAAATTACTTACATTTACAATAATGCACAATATTTACCTCTGCATTTCTTAAGTAAGCACCACTATCTAATGACAAAGAATCAGTCAATAACAATGAGCAGTTGAGCATGAATGACTTATTCACAATAACAATCTCAGGTGGGCTCAAATCTGCACAATCTGTGTTGCAAGGCGAGCGCTCAAACTAGTTGGCTATCATATATCATAAATCCTCCCACCAACAGTGTATGGTCAGTGTACTCATTTTACAGCCAAGTTTGCTATCATCTGGATCTATTTGTTCCTCGTGTTAAGTCCTCGCTTGCTCAGCAGAGGGCTTTTAGTGTTGTCGCCCCTTCTCTATGGAATGAACTTCCGCTATCGTTTTGTGCAAGGGTCAGTATTGGTGATAGAGCTCAGTCAGCTCGTTGTTTAAAGACGTTCTTATTTCCCGGGGGTTCTCATGCTGGAAGACCTCTGAGTAGTTTGTTCTGTAAGAAGCGTTATATGGTGGCACTAGTGAAGCAGACATCTTTCTACCCTAGGAGGGATTTGAACCCCTGCCCTCTTAGTTGACAATCCTGCATGCTAACCAATAGCATGACTTCAAAGACACTCCAAGCCAAACGACATGATTTTCAAATGCCGATAGAATGTTAGACAAAACAGGAATAGGACACTAGCAATAGACCCAACTTTAATTTTTCATTAGCTAGCTAAGTGAACTAAGTGGATTTTAAAACAATTTCATCAGCCAACCTGAACCGGGTTGGGTTTAAGAACAGCTTATTATGTAAACTGCCAATTCTTAGTGCACTTCAGCAACCCATAAAGCAGCAGGGCACACAAACTGTAACCCTAAGAACATAAAGAAAAATAATGCTATACCTAATATTATAATATCTGATAAACAGAAAGTAAAATTAATGAATAAATAATAAAGCAAATATTAAACAGACATCACCTGCAAAGCTCGTTTGTTAGATCCTGTTGCCATCCTTCAGCACACAGGCAAAAATGCAAAACAAAATTGCAAAACAATTTGATCAAGGCACAAAAAAACAACAAGAAAGTGCTCAACACATTCAAGCATCCTATGAGGTCTTCCATTTAATGTAATGTAAATTAATTCCTGCAACGTAACGTAATTGAACATTTCTGTAGTGCATTCTAAGCACTTCTCAAAGGCCTGGTTATCGCTGAATATGACAAAAATGTCTGGGTCATTTAAGCGATTTGCGACTGAATGGTAGCGTTTGATTGAACTCCTCATCATAGGAGTTTCCAGTAAACCCTCTCTACCAATCGCATAACTTCCGGTGAGAACCCTAGACAGTATCATGTTTTGTAGACCCGAACAGTTTGGACTTGCATACAACACGTCTGCAGCATACGATGGCGATCGACTGAAGTAGACTCCCTTGCCATACCGGTTTGCTGCAAATATAACAAGAAACTTAAGTTTGAATCATTATCACATACTATATATATATACAGACATCTAGAACTTTAATGGTTTAATACATCAACCTTCAACCTTCATGTGTCACACATTGGGATTTGTCAAGCTTGAAATTTTTTTAGTTTCATGTGTCATACATTGGGATCCGATCCCAATGTCTGACACATGATGCTGAAGCCGAACTTTTGCTTGAATACCTCAGTAAGAAATATATGAAAGTATGCTGCACTGTGCAGTTACTTGATGCTTAGTCAGGAGAGGGTGGTGCTATATCGTACTGTAATGTGGCAATTAATATAGCACCTGTTTCAGAACAAACTCTGGGTGTTGCGAGTTTAAGGCAATGATTTGCAACAGTCTCACCTCCCACCGCCACCTGAGTTCGAATATAAGGTGGAAAAGCATTCCAATGAGACCCACTACAGTGAAAACCCTGCAATGTGCCATGCTATACCACGTAAATGCTGACTTGCTTGTCCATGCCTACCATTCTTTCCAGCGTAGCTTCTGTTGAACCCAAAAGCGGAGATGTTACGAGCTGCATCAGTCGTCGTCCCATGCCACAGATGGCGCTCATTTGTGGAAACGAGTCTGGATTCGTCATCAATCTGCCTTTTTCTTATACTGTACATTTCAAGAAGACCCAAGTTTTCTATTCGTTCTATCTGCAATTAAAAGTTTCATCAACATTTTATGCACAACCCCATCAATCAAAACTGCGACAGTTTTCTGACCCATCATACAAACTCACCGATGCTCCACCGCTTGCAATTTCTGCTTCGGCCTTTCACTCAGAACTGAAAACATTCCTCTTCCACAGATCCTATCCTGACACCCCTTCTTCCTCTTATCTGCCTCTGCTCTCCAACCCCAAAAATCACCTACCGTAGCTGCCATGCTGTCTCTCTGCCTGACTCTTGGATCTTGACGAGGAACCAAACCCTTTTGCCTACTGATTTTGTTCTGACTGAGCGCCTGTGAATAAGCTGGTCAGCACGGTGCGGCTTTCGTTGGGCGCTGCAGAAATCTTGGAATTACGATTACAATTCTACGCACCAATCCTTTTTCATACATGGTCATCCTTTGTAAACTTCTGAATCTACCCAGATGCTTACCTTCTAAAAAATTTACTTCTTGAACACAATAATGCACAATATTTACCTCTGCATTTATTAATGACAAAGCATCAATCAACGATAATGAGCAGTTGTTCATGAACAACTTATTCACAATAACAGTTTCAAGTGGGCTCAAATCTGCAAATTCTGTGTTGCAAATGCACTAAATGTACCACAGACCACTTATCCGAGGCTACCTAAAGCTTTCATCATATAATGTTCGAACAAAAACATCTTAAGTTGGTACACCTAAGCAAGAAGCAGTCATTCCTATTTATAAGCACTGCAGTAAACATTAAACATGTTCAGAACAATCAAATGCAGTTACCTTGTGGACTATTACGTTCTTTGCAGGCTGAAAGAGAGATCTCAGTGAAGCCAAGACAGAGTTGTTAGAGGTATCCTCACAGCTTCTCCGGATAACATCGCTTAACTCCAGGAACATGCGGTCACTTGTTAATAATGGCACCAATTTGACACTAGAATCATTCTCATCGGTCAGCCAGTTGGCTGGTGCCTGAAAGGGTCCTGCAAAAATATAAATTTCATTACTAGCTAAAATTAAAAGCAGTCAAATGAAACATGTAAGGATTTATCATTTCATTTACAAAGCTCAAAGGAGGCATTTTAGCCACACTGAACAGGACAAGCAGCTTGTAATTTGTGGTTATAAGCAATGGGTCAGGGAAAAATGAATGGCAAATGCAATACCGATGGGTGGTAGAAAAGTTCCTGGTGGGTCTTGCTTACATTCATTCATTTATTCATCTCCTATATTAATCCCAATTCAAGAATGATACATGTTACAAGCATATACAATTGACTGGTTGCAAAAGGCACACCCAGAAGGAACAAATGTCCTGCATACTTAGAGCCACCTGTTACTCTGCAACAGTTTTCCACCCAGACATTTCGTCCACATGGATTTTATTACTCTTAACTTACCACAGGGAGTGCTCTACCAACTGAGGTCGAGAATATGCTCTTAATAACAGGTTCTAATAAAAAACAATGAAACTTATTTGTTCACTAGACCTGTAAGATATCTACTTTTTCTTCTGCATTCTAATTGTTTAATTGTTGTTTAATTGTGTGTACTACAAATATGTCTATTCATTAATAATAATGCTAATAATCCCCTACAAATAACATAGCAACTTCCTGTGCAGACAGCACAAAATGAAATTTCTAAAAAGGCTCACAGAAATGTATTGGGTTCATTTTCTAAAAGACAGGACCAGACAGATGTACATACCCTCACACTTTTTACCTTTGACTCCCATATCTAAAATGATGAGATGAAGTGACAGTGAAATAGGAAAACATTTTCACCTTACTTGGCACCACCTGCTTCTGAAGCTCAATCTTGAGCATTACTAAAAAGAAACAGCAGTGTTATATTTTCCAAAACTTGCAACAGCATGAATGCCAACTTTCCCTGCAATACAAGAAAAGAAATATCTGTCTCTTTTGACAAGAATCTAACTACGTCTTCAACATTTCAATCCTCATTACCCCCCGACTCTCTCATATCTAAGATGATGGATAAAGTGAATAACGACAATGAATCTTAAAAACATTCTCATCTTATGAGTTTTCTCCTTCAACTTCTCCAATTTGATCACTAATGCAACTGAAAATAAACATTTTCTACTTACAAGTCTTTTGCTTTTCCTTTTCCAGTTCAACTGAAAATAAACAGCACTCATATTTTACAAAACTTGCAAAAGCATGAATGCCAACTTTCCCGTAGACATGAGGTAAACAATGCATTCAAAGAATGTCTCAATCTCCTTTGATGAGAATCTAAGCGTATCTTCAACATTTCAATGCACATCCCAGTGCAAACCAACATTTTCATACTGTATTAAAACATTATTTCTAGTTAACTTGGCTTCTGAGGTTAATCATCACAGATTGTCACTCCAGGAGGATTTAGAAATCCACACAATTCACACTTTGAATCAAAACCATTGAGTCGTACGCTATTCAAGTCTAATACCATCGCACTCACTGTGTCTGCTAAAAGAACATCAACCAATATGCCAATTAATCAATCTATTAAATTATTCCATTTTTCTTCTTCAGGTTCTCAGCCCTCAGGCAGGTTCAAACGTCCGATGATCCCAATCCTCTCGGTGCTGAGCTTCATCCCTAAGCCTACTGTACCCATTTGTCATCATCTAGTCTACCAGCACCTGTTAGGTGTTCCTCTTTTCTTCCCCTCTGCTAAATCCTCATTTTGAAGGCCTCCAGTCGCTTGATGCCCCTTTTCTCATGGTCCACATTTCAGATCCATACAATATCATGCTCTGTATCAGAATTTTAAACATTCATTCCTTTAAGTTCTTGTTAATTTTTCCTCTCAGTAACTATTTTCACTTTGAGAATACATCTTTGACCAATGCAAGTCGACTGGAGAAGGATAATGCAGGCACTCAGATGACTGGGAGTGGATTGGAGTTAAAGAAGGCTTTTAGAAATCTATACATGTGTGAGAAATCAATAATCAATCCAAAAATCAAACAAGTAACAAAAGAAATTAACAATAATACTCGTTCCTGAAATGAACCCAAAACAGAAGCAATCAATCAAAAATTGTTACTCAGCATTTGAAATGATTGAACAACTTTGGTTAGTTAACATTAGATCAAATATAGCAGAAACATCAGGTATGATGATATTAACTCACGAAGAGATGCCACACATGCACCTGGCTGCAGAAAATTAATTAAATTAGATAAATTAAATAAACAAAAACACAGCAGCTACATTCGAGTAAATTGTTAACTTGGTGTAACTTCAGAGGCAGAGATAAACTAACTGCTCTGGTACAAAGATAATGGCTTCTGCATTAAGAAGCACATTCTGAAAACCTATCAAGGCACTTTGAATTCAGTTAGATTATCACTGAATTCTCCTGAATTGTCACTGCATTCTCTTAGATTAACACTGAATTCTTACAATTTTACTGAATTCTGTTAGAACGCCACTGAAGTCTGTTACTTTTACAACTGAGTTCTCTTAGATTACCACTGAATTCTTGCACTGCAACTGAATTCTCTTAGATTATCCATGAATTCTTAAATTAACATTGAATTCTCTTAGACTGCCACTTAATTCTCTTATATTACCTGTGCAACAGGAACACTCATTGCCGCAACAGGAACACTCATTGTCCTTGAAGCATTTGTTGTCATCTTGATCATCTTCGGATCTGGAGGGGAAGCCGATGCTTGGTCCACCTATGGTAACAAATAAAGACTGATAAATATTAAATTACATTACAATACACCAGCCACAGCAACTTATCTTGTAATGCAATACATCTACACAGTGCAGAAGAACATAATGTTAAGCCAACCCTAAAAGGCAGCCATGGGTACAAAGTGTGTGGCACCTTCAGTTTTCTTAGCCTTGGCATAAGAAGGCAGGTGGCCAGTCCACTTAATCCTCCCACCAACAGTGTATGGTCAGTGTACTCATTTTACAGCCAAGTTTGCTATCATCTGGATCTATTTGTTCCTCGTGTTAAGTCCTCATTTGCTCAGCAGAGGGCTTTTACTGTTGTCAGCCCTTCTCTGTGGAATGAACTTCCGCTATCGTTTTGTGCAAGGGTCACTGTTGGTGATAGAGCTCAATCAGCTCATTGTTTAAAGACGTTCTTATTTCCCGGGGGTTCTCATGCTGGAAGGCCTCTGAGTAGTTTGTTCTGTAAGAAGCCTTATTTGGTGGCACTAGTGAAGCAGAAATCTTTCTACCCTAGGAGGGATTTGAACCCCTGACCTCTTAGTTGACAATCCTGCATGCTAACCAATAGCATGACTTCAAAGACACTCCAAGCCAAACATGATTTTCAAACGCCGATAGAATGTTAGACAAAACAGGAATAGGCCACTAGCAATAGACCCAACTTCAAGTTTTCATTAGCTAGCTAGGCGAACTAAGTGGATTTTAAAACAATTTCATCAGCCCACCAGAACTGGGTTGGGTTTAATATCAGCTTATTACGTAAACTGCCAATTCCTAGTGCACTTCAGCAACCCATAAAGCAGCAGGGCACACAAACTGTAACCCTAAGAACATAAAGAAAAATAATACTACACCTAATATTATAATACCTGCTAAATAGAAAGCAAAATTAATGAATAAATAAGCAAATATTAAATAGATATCACCGTGAATCTTCTCTTTGACGGGTTTAGTGTCGGCTTGTCGTTCATCCTTGTGCTTAAAAGGCAAAACCTTCAGCAAAAGAATTTGATCAAGGCACAAAAAAAACAGTAAGAAAGCGCTCAACACATTTTAGCATCCTATGAGATCTTCCATGTAATGTAATGCAAACTAATGCCTGCAACATAATGTAACTGAACATTTCTGTAGTGCATTCTAAGCACTTCTCAAAGGCAAAACTGACAATTTTTCCAGGCAATTTCCCCAGGTAAAAAGGTTACTGTTGTTCTCCGCTTGTTGGTACTGCCCGCCAAATCAGGCGGATCTAACTAGAGAAACTCATTCGAAATCAACTCTAACTACGTTACACTCGCCCCAACACTAATAATAATTAGCAACTTATAATGCGCCAGTGTCTAATGCACAAGGCATCAACCGATGGCACACCAAAACCAAGCCACAATCAGGTCGATATCCAGAAGGTCAGTCCACACTATACATATGTACCATTTCTGAATAGAATTTATTAGCTGTTGTTTAAACTTGTTAAAATATAAGGTCAGTTACTGTTGTTCTCCGCTTGTTGGTACTGCCCGCTATGGGTCGATTATCTTGGAAATCCTGGCAGTGTTCGAAAACCAAATCAGGCGAATCTAACTAGAGAAACTCATTCGAAATCAACACTAACTGCGTTACACTCGCCCCAACACTATACATATGTACCATTTCTGAATAGAATTTATCAGCTGTTGTTTAAATTTGTTACAATTATAATGTTCGTTTGTTGGTACTGCACGCTTGTTGGCGACTGCACGCTAACGGTAAATTTTTCGAGTAAACATTCGATTGTTCCAAAGTTACACAACCATGAAACGTCATCATTACGCCCAAAGATACCCCAACTTCTTCAGTAAGTAAGCAAAAGATTAAATTTCGGTTAGCAAACCACAACCGTAATCGCAATTCTGAGATTTCTACAGCGCCCAACGAAAGCCGCGCCGCGGGGACCATCAGTTTCACACGCGCTCAGTCAAAACAAAATCGATAGGCAAAAGGGTTCGGGTCCATGTCAAGATCCAAAAGTCTACGGGGTGGTGGTGCTTGGGGTTGGAGAGAGAGAGAGAGAGATAAGAGGAAGGGTTATCATGATAGGATATGTGAAAGAGGAACCATACATTAAGACAATCGAACAGAGTGTAATCGTAATCGTTATCCCGAGATTTCTTCAGCGCCCAACGAAAGGCACGTCACGGGGACCAGTTTATTCACGGGCGCTCAGTCAAATCAAAATCGATAGGCAAAAGTGTCGCTTGGTCAGCAGATGGCTTTTACTGTTGTCGGCCTTTCTTTATGGAATGAACTTCTGCTATCATTTTGGGCAAGGGTCACTGTTGGGCGATAGAGCTCAGTCAGCTCGTTGTTTAAAGATGTTCTTATTTCCCAGGGTTCTCATGCTGGAAGCGCTTCTGAGTAGTTTGTTCTGTAAGAAGCGTTATATGGTGGGACTAGCAGGGATTTGAACCTCTGACCTCTTTTGTTGATAGAGACATGTAATAAGTGAAAAGTTACTTTACCATACACGATTGTTGAAGAAATGGCTTGATCAGAAAGAAATGCCTGATTCTGTTTAAAACTGCATATGATTTGGAATTCTGATAAAAACAAATTGTGATGTCGATTCTGTGTTGATTTTGTAACGGAATTAGGCGCGTGGTGTGACGCCACCGTTAGCTGTCGGGAGAGCCCGGAGGAAAGAACTGGAAAAGTGTCTGATGACGGCAACGGGTTCGAATCCAGAGTAGTCGAATGTGCAACTCGACTTCGTACAATACCCTGTCCATAATAAGTGGGCGGTTTCGAACTCAGTCTTGTACTCCTGCGAAGGACAGGAAGTGACTTAATTCCTTCTGCCATTCGTTCACCAGATGGCCAAGTGTGGTCCGTGGCAGCCGGATGGGCCGCTACCCCCTCTGATAGAGCGTAAGGGTTCGTGGTGGCTTTCCCAACAGACTTTTTCACTTCGGTACCTGAGCGCTGCATAACTTCCGACATAGGCGCTAAATGAATTTGATTCAATTTGTGCTCCAACTCTGCTTGGCGCTCTATCAATTCGCTTCGTAATTGTATCTGGCTCTCAAACAATTGATTTTGGCTCTCTACCATTTTATTCTGGCGCTCTATCAAATCTTCTCGGAGCGAGGACAGAGAGGCAAATATAGACTCTGCTACATTACGGAAATCTAAATCAGCCATTTCTTTCTTTTGATAATTTATTTACAATTAAAAGACTCGACTCTAGCCTTTACGACTTATTTTACATCAATCTTCTACTAATTATTATTTATACACGTCTCAAAGGTTCTAGTTCACAACAATCGCTAATTCAAACCCGAAACCTATGAACTTATAGAAAACTGGTTGCCTGACATGAATTTAAGGAAATTTGCCCTTAAACTGAATATAAAAGAAAACATTCGACTCCCTGATAACAACGACAATCTCGTCTTCCTTGGACAATGGCGAAGACAAGGTATAATGCAGAAATTATTCCATGCACTTCCTGACGACACGTTTTGACGGAGCAATTTCCCCGGTACGAAATTTCGACAGAAATTTGATACATCCAATTTTAGATCCAAAGCACACGACAAGAAATTTTCCCGTCACAACTTCGATAGCGCCCAACGTAATAGACAATATTCCAAAAGAATTGCAATTTCGATTAAATTCGATCGATCTCGAAGTTTCCGTCGATTATATTCCAATTGACAGTCGACCGCTTTATTAAACATCGACTTCAACCGCAGAAATTTAGTTTCAGAGCCGAAAATCAAACTTTTCTCGGAAATCCACTAAACTCTCAGCTACAGCTCCTTACTTGTCAACTTCTAAGCGGTAACTGAACTTCAATGCGTCGCAATAGGCCAGCTTCCCTGGGCACGTGACCACATCCGGGCACTTTTGGCGCGAGAAACCGGTTCCAACCAGTCTAGCTAAAAATAACTCGCCTCAGCAGCCGAATGCACGCAGCTCAGGCCACCCGCATCGATCGATAAAACAATCATCACTACTACCATATTAGCTGCCTGATTAAACGCAAACCTATCTGGCGCTACAGTGATTTTTGTTACAATTTATGGACAAGTAAATCACAAAGTGCAAAGCTAACCAAGGATGCTTCAAACCCAGGTGGTTCAGACCAGCCAGGTTTGCATTCTGTCTTGTAACTGTAATTGTAACTTTGAATAGCACCTGTTCAAGAGAAATTCCTCAGAGGCACTCCCAGCCTGACATCGCAAAATGTAGTTGAACAGAATTTATCGATCTGTCAGGCGTTTGTGTAACTGAAAACACTTAACATTGTGTTTTGTCTGTCACTTGAAATGTCTGTGTCCACATTTCATATTATCTTTATGTGGAATTATTGTCGGTATTGCTAGATAGCTCAGTGATTCAATGATAACAGATACACACACAACGTTGCACACGTTCATCATTTCTCTGCTAGATTGTTGTTAATCTTGAAGGCTAAAAAGCAAAGTTTTCATCTCGTATCAATGCAATTGCTGTTCCATTTTAATTGTATCTTGATAGAGATGTGTGCTGACCAACCCAATTTGCATTTAGTGCAACAGGGATTATATTAGCGAAGTACCTGTTGCCACGTGAACGAAGAATAAATCATGTATGTATGTAAGTGCCTGACAAAGGTGTCTTAAATGGTCTCTTTAAGAACAAAAATTCCGTAATATGTTCAGAGAATGACTACATCCGTAAGTTAACTGGATGTTATGGTTATGATGTATTCTGGATAACTGTGAAAGTCGTTGAAGATCACAAAGATGTCAGGATTGTCCAATTGATTAACAGTTGAATCGTAACGCTGGAAGGCATTGGTTTTCAGAAGCTCTTCCTTTCCAACTGCATAGAAGCCCGTTAGTACGCGACTGTACAGTAAATACTCAAGCCCGGAACGATCAGGAACGGCATATTTTGGATTTGCTGCGTAACGAGGTGACACACTGAAGTATGTACCTTTACCGTAACGAGTTGCTGCAAATGTAACAAGAAACTAAAGTTTAATCATCATCATCACACAGTACATATATACAGACATCTAGAACCTTAATGGTGATACATCAACCTTCAACCATAGTTTCTAGGGATCAGATCCCAATGTGTGACACATGAAACTAAAAAAGTTCAAGCTTGACAAATTTATGACAGCTGCACTGCTGAAGCTAAACCTTTCCTTGAATATCCCAATAGGAAATATTCAAAAGTATGCTGCACGTTGTGCATTTACTTGATGCTTAGTTAGACAGTGGTGCTAATCATACTGCAATGTGGCAATTTATATAGCACCTATTTCAGAACATACTATCTGGGTGCTCCCAGCATAAAACCTGCAAGGAAAGAGGCGAGTTTAAGGCAATGATTTGCAACACTCTAACCTCCCACCGCCAACTGAGTTCGAACATTAGGTGGGAAAGTATTCCAAAGAGACCCGCTACAGTGAAAGCCCAACACTGTGCCATGCCATACCATGTAAATGCTGCTTAACTGCTTGTCCATGCCTACCATTCTGCCCAGCATAATTGCGGTTGAATCCAAAGTGAGCGATGTTGTTGGCGGCAGCCGCAGATGTCCCGTGCCAAAGTCGTCTCTCATTTGTCTGCAGAGTTCCATTTTTGTCTTCCAGCTGCTTCTTTCTCATTAAGTACATCTCTAGAAGATGGAATTTCTCGATACGTTCAACCTGCAATTAAAAGTTATATCAACATTTTATGCGCAACACAATCAATCTGCCCACCAATCATTTTTCATAAATGGTCATCCTTTGAAACTTGTGCATCTAGTATCTAAAACAGGTGCTACCCAGATGCTTACCTTGTAATAAAATTACTTTTTGAACACTTACAATAATGCACAATATTTACCCATGCATTTATTAAGCACTACAATCTAATGACAAAGCAACAATGAGCAGTTGTCCATGAACAACTTCTCTGGTGGGCTCAAATCTGCACATCCTGTGTTGCAAGGCGAGTGCTCAAACTATTTGGCTACCGTGTCAAACAAGGTATCACTTGATAGCACACCAATTCATATCCTCAAAACAGGTTCATTTTTGGTAAGTCCAGTGAAATAAAAAAGGCAATTTAAAAAGGTTAAGCTTCCATTCCTTTTTGCACATTAGTTCACAACTATCGAATTGTTTGCAAACTAAGCTATGAGAAAGAGAAAGAAGGGCCTGCAAAGCTAGTGGTAGTGGTGGTACAGCCTTGATTTCTGCGCCCCCCCCCCAGGAGCAGGAGGAGACTGGTAGGACAAGTAAAGCTCATGTGGACCTGGACGGTGGAGATGGATCTTCAAATACTGAACTGTAGGCTGCACACAGCCTGGAATGAGCTCAAGAGTCAAAGGGCTGGCAGAGTTTTGGAAATAGAGGGAATGCCACTGATGATGATGATGATGACACAGCTGCATGCTATTTTTCTAGTTAACTTGTTGGCTTATGAGGTTTATTCATAAATTAGCACAACATAAATATCTGTAACCAGTAACTAGCCTTTCCTGTACAGAATGTATATGTTAGTTCAGCAAACTCCCTGCTGTGGAAAATTCCATGTAGCTCCTCATTAGCTACAACTTTTTTGTTTTTGTATAACGTGAGATGGTGCTGGATTTGTGACCTTCTGTAAATGTACTGAATATCTGTAAACCACATATCTAAGGCTACCTAGAGCTTTCATCATACGATGTTCGAACAAAAACATCTTCAAGTTGGTACACCTAAGCAAGAAGCAGCCTTATTCCTATTTATAAGCACTTTGCAGTAAACGTAAAACATATTCAGAAACAATCAAATGTGGTTACTTTGTGGACCACTATGTCATTTCTTTGCTGCAAGAACAATGCGGTAATAGAATTCATCATTGAGGCGCTCGAAACCTGATGGCTTTGCCAGATGAAATCACTGATGGCCAGAAATTCTTTATCACTTTGATCCAGAGTTATTAGCCTGACCCTTGAGTCCTCCACTGTTCGCCAATTGCTTCGTGGCTTAAATGGTCCTGCAAAAATATAAATTTCATTAGTGGCTAAAATTATATCCCAATTCAAGAACGGTACATGCTACAAGCATATACAGTTGACTGAGATGCAAAAGGCGAACTGAGGTCGAGAATATGCTCTTAATAACTGGTTTTAATAAGACATTAAAACTTATTTGTTCACTAGACCTGTAAGCAATCTACTTTTTCTTCTTCACACTAATTGTTTAATTGTATGTACTACAAATGTGTCTATTATTAATAATAATGCTAGTAATCCTCCTGAAAATAACATAGCAACTTCCTGCGCAGATAGCAGACAGAGCACAAAACAAAATTTCTAAAAAAGGTTCCCAGTAATGTATTGGGTTCATTTTCTAAAAGACAGGAATAAACAGATGCCCTCACACTTCTGCTAATTTTACAACTGAGTTCTCTTAGATTACCACTGAATTCTTGCACTGCAACTGAATTCTCTTAGATTATTCACGAATTCTTAAATTAACATTGAATGCTTTTAGACTGCCACTTAATTCTCTTATATTACCTGTGTAGTAGCAGCATCTGTTGAAGTAGCAGCAGCATCTGTTGCACCATTCATTCTCATCTGCTTTGCCGTTGGGGCAGAAGCCTGGTCCACCTATGGTAACAAATAAAGATTGATAAATATTAAATTACATTACAATACACCAGCCACAGCAACTTATCTTGTAATGCAACTCATCTACACAGCACAGAAGAACAGATTGTTAAGCCAACCCTATAAGGCAGCCATGGGTACAAAGTGTGTGGCACCTTCAGTTTTCTTAGCCTTGGCATATGAAGGCAGGTGGCCAGTCCACTTAATCCTTTCACCACCAGTGTATGGTCAGTGTACTCATTTTACAGCCAAGTTTGCTATCATCTGGATCTATTTGTTCCTCGTGTTAAGTCCTCGCTTGCTCAGCAGAGGGCTTTTAGTGTTGTCAGCCTTTCTCTGTGGAATTAACTTCCGCTATTGTTTTGTGCAAGGGTCACTGTTGGTGATAGAGCTCAGTCAGCTCATTGTTTAAAGACGTTCTTATTTCCCGGGGGTTCTCATGCCTGAAGACCTCTGAGTAGTTTGTTCTGCAAGAAGCCTTATATGGTGGCACTAGTGAAGCAGAAATCTTTCTACCCTAGGAGGGATTTGAGCCCCTGATCTCTTAGTTGACAATCCTGCATGCTAACCAAAGACACTGCAAGCCAAACGACATGATTTTCAAACCCCGATAGAATGTTAGACAAAACAGGAATTGGACACTAGCAATAGACCCAACTTTAATTTTTCATTAGCTAGCTGGGTGAACTAAGTGGATTTTAAAACAATTTCATCAGCCAACCTGAACCGGGTTGGGTTTAAGAACAGCTTATTATGTAAACTGCCAATTCCTAGTGCACTTCAGCAACCCATAAAGCAGCAGGGCACACAAACAGTAACCCTGAGAACATAGTGAAAAATAATACTATACCTAATATTATAATATCTGATAAATAGAAAGCAAAATTAATGAATATTAAGCAGCAAATATTAAATAGACATAACCCCAAAACTTCTCTTGGTCGCACTCTGTTTTGGAGCCATCTTGTTTGACTGGTCTCCCATCCGGCCTCAAAACTTGTGTCCTAGCAAAACAATCTGATCAAGGCACAAAAAACAACAAGCACATTCTAGCATCCTATGAGATCTTCCATGTAATGTAATGTAAATTTATGCCAGCAACATAATGTAACTGAACATTTCTGTAGTGCATTCTAAGCACTTCTCAAAGGCAAAACTGACAGTTTTTTTCAGGCAATTTCCAAAGGTAAAATCTGCAAAGTAAAATGGCACATGGTACACGTACTTAAAACTGGGGTGAAGAGACAATGCAGTCTGAGACATACTGATAAGCAATATACCAACTTTAGTCTCAAGACATTAAACCCGCTCCTCTTCTGCCCTAACACTTCTCCGCCCTCCCGTCACCGCAGCCTTAAAATTCGTAATCGCTCCATAGCCATAGCTGCCCCACCACTCTGGAATAAACTCCCCCAGAACTGCGACAGTTTTCTGACCCATCTTACAAAGTCATCGACGCTCCACCGCTTGCAATTTCTGCATCGGCCTTTCACTCAAAGCTGAAAATATTCCTCTTCCAAAGTAACACAAACCAGGAAACGTCATCATTAAGCCCAAACATAGTCCAATTTTTTCAGTAAGTAAGCAAAAGATTAAATTTTGGTTAGCAAACCACAACCGTACATTAAGGCAATCATGGTACATACATACACACATATACAAATACATGTGAGTTGCCCGATTGGTGGTTTAAGAACAACAAATAACATACATTAGAACATGGCTGTCTTGTTTCTTGGTTTGTGTAGTGTACATGGCTTTGCACAGGGTAAAGCTCTGCTTAATGATTTATGTTCAGAATTAGACATTATTTGTGTGGAGGAGCATTGGCTGCTGCCTGACAGTCGAAGCTGTTTTAACAATTTTAGTGGTGATTATGTTAGTTTCTCTTCATCGGCTATGGATGTAGTAGTTGGTCGAAGCTTACTTAGGGGCCGTCCTTACGGTGGAGTTGGTACACTTGTAAATAAAAGGCATATACAGAAAACTAAATGCTTAGCTAGGAAAGATAGATACCTGATTCTGAGCATGTATGATTATTTGATTGTAAATGTTTATATGCCTGTTTTTAAAGACTCTGTTGCATATAAGAACTGTGTGCCCGACATTTTATCAGCAGTAAGCAATGTTTTTGATCAACATCCCAGTGCTGAAATTATATTGGCTGGTGACTTTAATTGTGATTTAGTTAGTGAAAATGTTGGTTGCAGACTGTTTCAGCAATTTACGAAGGATTATAAATTAATCTGTTGCGATAAATGGTGTGACAGTAATGCGAAGTATACATGCTATCATGCTACACTGGGTTATAACTCGTTTGTTGACCACTTTTTGATTTCTAGTAGTCTTGAACATGCAATACAGAGTTGTGTAATTAGTGGCAGTGGGGCAAATTTGTCAGATCATCTACCTATTACACTTATGCCGTCTGTTACGGATAATCTTGATTGTGGTATAAGATATGGATCCAAGAAATATGTTAAACCAAAGCCATGTCTTGCCACTTTTTGCATCAGAAGTTGTACAAGTTTTGAACCAGCTAGCAGTTATCTGCATTCATCATATCTTCAATTTGGATTTAACAAGAAAACTGGGTGCAATAGTGCAATTTATACAGTGAGATCTATCATTAAGTACTATAAAAGCATGGGTCCACTGGTAATGTATGTCTTCTAGATATGGCAAAAGCTTTCGATAAAGTTAACCATCATTGATTGTATTTGAAATTAATGAAGAGGGATATTCCATCTGATTCTTGAGGGTTTTGATAAACTGGTACAGTAAATGTTATGCAGCTGACAGAAGGAGTGGTGTGTTTTCTAGAGTTTTGATATAATTTGTGGTGTGAGACAAGGAGTGATGTTATCACCTATACTTTTTGTGGTTTGTGTTGATGACATTATTGTTAATCTGAAAGAGTCAAGTGGGATGTTATATTAATGGCTTGTATGTTGGTTGTGTGATGTATGCACATGATCTGTTGTTGTCTGCAAATTTTACAGGGCTGTTAACAGTATTCTTTCAAAAGCTAAGGGGTGCACGAATGAAATAGTTCTTTTGCATTTATTCGAGGCACAGTGTAAGCCACTACTTATCTGTGCATGTGAATGTGTTACACTCACCTAAAGTGAGTATGCAAGGCTGACAAATGCATGGAACAGAATTTTTTGGAAGCTTTTCAAAGTAAATGACATTCACTATCCGAGGAACATATGCATGTATGTTGGTTGTTTGCCGATTCAGGCTGCCATTAATGTGAGACAATATGCCTTCTTGTCAAAGTTAAGCTACAGCAATAACATAGTATTAACCAAGCTGTATAAATTGTTTGCACAACGACAGAAAAGGATGCTGCGTGATGATTATGAAGTTTTGCAAAATCGCAATGTTAATGACTTCTGTGCTAATGTTTTTGGATGGTATTTCTCTTAGTTAGTTTGTAGTTTAGCTTTTTGTTTTTGTATTGTGTTCTGTAGGCTTGTGTGCTGCCAGTTTTTTGTGGCAAAATAAAGTTTCTACATATGTACAAATACATACATGGGTACATACATCAGTATATGCTTACAAAGGCACATTTACATACATACATGCATACAGACATACAAAGGTACATACATAACACCTACTTATCTACATACACACAGTATCTAAATACTACATATGTATATATATATATATATATGTATGTATGTACATATATACATACCTACAGTCAACTCAACGCTCTTCCTATTAAAACATCCGAGTTCTGTTCTTTTGGTCATTTCTGTGATGTTATTCAGGAGGTCTAAGCTAAAAACACATCTCTTTCAACTCGCTTACCAACTGTAGCCTGGCTTCTGGTTTCTCTGACCCACTGGACTTCGACCCGGCTTCTCCAACGGTATATGGTTTTTGAGGGCTATTTTGACTTGAAGCAACCATGAATTGATGCCTTTAGCATTATGATAACAGTGCTATAGAAGTCATTACATTAGATTAGATCCTAAAACCCAAATACAGCGTAGTGGAAATTTTCAAACATGCTTGTTTCAGCTCAGTAGGATCAGACAGTTTCACTCTACTCTAATTCAGCATCACTGAAAACAATGATACACAGCCTCATTCTGACAAGACTCAACTACTGTAACTCTATGCTCTATCAACTCCCTGACTGTCCTCTGCTTCATCTAACTGGAGTCATGCACCAGGATGCAAGTCTGTCTTGGACTCTGTTTTAAAGACCATATCACACCTGCTCTTCATTCTGTACACTGGCTTCCTGTATCTGAGCATATATGCTTCACGCTGGCACTCTTCATGTACAAAGCACAAGCAAATCTTCTGTCATCCTACTTAACATCCACAATTACACCCTGTAGCTCTGTTAACAGCCGATCCTCTCTTTAATTGTAATCAGCATCTTCCGGAAACCATGTTGTTCCTAGTACACGTCTTATCTTTGGTTGGCGTTCATTTACAGTTGCTGGTCCCTCCATCTTTAACTCTCTATGTCCTCATTGTAATCTGACATTTATAAAGTGCCACTTCAAGAACAAACTCATCAGGGCCGATCCCAACCCAAACCAGTGAGACCACTGTCAAATTATACAGACTTCAGACGCTTGCAAAACTGCATAAGGGACAAACAGAGGAGCTCGGGCTGCAGCTCTTGGAAAAGGCAATTCTAGCAACTCTCCTATTGAGTATCTTTTGCTCTAGATTAAAAACTTACCTCCTCAAGCCTGTTTATGGTTCTTAATATTTCCAGTTCTCGGCTTCAGTATGCACTTCTGAAGTTTATAAGGAGGGCATATCAAATTACAGTTGGACTGTATTGTATATGAACATACATAAATACACACAAGGGTACATAATTATAATAGTACAAACCCAGTACTTACAATGACACATACATACAAGAATACACGTGTATGTACAAGGTACACGCAACAAGGGAACATATATAAAAGGGAACATACATGCAAAGTGTACATACACCGATACCAATATACATACATACCTAGACCAACTGAACCTGAGGCCTGGAGCATGTCTTAAGTGTGAAAACTAACAAACTAGTTTATAGAATCGGTTTTAGTGCTAAGATCCATAATTAATCGAACATATTTTATGCACATATTTCTGCGCTTTTAATCAATAAATCAAATCAGTTAGAAAGAAGATCCTAATCGATTAATCCAGTAAGCATAATATTTAGTATGTGTTAGTGTATTAAGTAGGCTTTTATTAATTATTCAAAATCAAGATTAAATCCCATTAACAACAAAAGTCAGTAGTAGGCTCTGGCAATGCTACAATTTTCCATACTGTAAACTGACTTAGCAACAGTTTTAAAATATTACACAATGATTCCTAATATACAGTTTTGCATAAGCGAAATTTCTTAAGCTCAATGCGTGTTTGCTTTGGTAATCAGTGCAATTCCTCCCACATGTGACTGGATATATGCCTAAACCTAGGTATACCACCCATCAGCCATGCCACAGCACTTAATTGAAATTGTAACTGGGACAATTTATATAGCACTGAAAGTAGAGTTATTTCTAGGGTGGGGTGTTTTACAATGTATTACAATTTAAAACAAACTGTAGCTGATTAATGCAGAAGGATCAGGCCTGCATAAATGGCATTGCCATAGTCAACCCTGGTGCATATGAATACATCAGGTTCGTGGCAGTTAGATTTGTAAGCGATTGGCTCACTGTGCAAATCTGGAGACAGTGGTAACATACACTCTTCACATGATTTTCATAAAGTCAATTCCTGTTCCAAGGTCACATTAAGATCAAATACTGCAGACAATGCAAATCAAAGGCACATCACAGAAGCAATATTGCAGACAACACAAATCAAAACAGACAGGGAAGTAAGATCAGTAGGGTTTCTCAAGAGTCTGTTGGAGGTGTCTTGACTATATCCAGGGATGAAACAACTCTAATGTCCAAAGCATTTACTTCACTGCAGAGACAGCCTCTACACTTAGGCAGTGGATCTGTGCCTGAGTCTTATCTAATAATCTAATCTAACAACTTCTATAGCACTGTTATCATAATGCCCAAGGCATTAGTCAATGGTAGTTTCAAGTGAAAATCATAATAAAATTCATAATCCATTGGAGAAGCCATGTCAAATTCTGCTTGGTCAGAAAAACCAAAAGCAAGGCTAAAGGGCTAGGTTTAAACCCGACATCAAGATCTAATTCAGTCTAATCTAATCATGACATAATCTACTTAAACAGCATTACCTAATCTAAGCAACAGCATGATATACTCCAATCTAATAAAAAATCATGATCTAACCATCAATCTAATCTAATCAAACCCAACACCATAATCTATTCTAATCTATTCCAAAATCACAATCTAATCATCTAATATAATCAAGCATCATGATCAAACTTAATGGAACATCATAATCTAAATTTACAAATTTATTTGAAGCCTTTATTGAACACTGAAAGGACTCTCTACCTGTTCCAAGGATAGAAAAAACGACGTCTTTGAATCTCCTATCTTCAGCCTCTCATGTATGACTTCCTTCCATGTGGCTGGATTGTATCCAGGGACTTTATGGAAGATGGCTTGCAGATCACAGATCTCCAGATGTTACGCACACCTTCCATGAACTCATTTGTGCTAGCAAAAACACAAAGACAAACACATTGACGAACACATTAAAACTAAATCATTAAAAACTAATATAAATTCATATATATATATTATATATATAATATATATATATGTGCATAAAGTCACCATTTTAAATTCATTTAATTAGTAAATTTATTTAGCACCTCTCTCAGATATCTACAAAGAAGTGTGTCCGCTTCTAGGACAATAACCCCCCGGACAATTACCCCCTGGACAATACCCCCCCGGACAGTAACCCCCTATACTGATATATTAATTATATAAATATACAAATAATGTATATTAATCATACAGTTTATATATTAATTTATTAGACATATATTGGAGAACCATGCAACGTCACAGTATGAAATTAAATAGATCAACTTTTTAAACTTTGTATTTTCCATTTCTATTATATAGTAGTTGACCTCTTTCATGTTGTATGGTAATTCTTTCATGTCTAGTCTGTGCCCAGTTGTCTAATAATTGTCTAATAATTAGTTTCTGATGTATGGTAAGTCTTTCATGTCTACTTTCTGCCCAATTGTCTAATAATTGCCCAATATTTAGTTTTGGATGTTTGGTAATTCTTTCATGTCTACTCTCTGCCCAGTTGTCTAATAATTGTCTAATAATTAGTTTTTGATGTATGGTAAGTCTTTCATGTCTACTCTTTACTGTATGTACTGTATCAGTACAGGGGGTAATTGTCCGGGGGGTTATTTGCATGTGGGGTTATTGTCCGGGGGGTTATTGTCCGGGGGTTATTGTCCGGGAGGTAATTGTCCGGGGGTTATTGTCCTGTTACCTTGTGTCCAACCCAGCCGCTGTGCAAAAAACAGTTCTCAATTAATTGTTGATAACAAATTCTACATTAAATTACAACAGCTGGCAGAGTAACTTAAGTACTGGTGTAGTTACAAATGTAATTGTAGTAGCAACAATAAATAAGCATAACAGTAAGGAGAAGATAGTTGGCCTGATGAGGAAACTGTATTCAAACGTGACCAATGGGCCCCGCACTGATGGTGTGGCATCACACCTGAGATTCAGATTTACTGACCTTTTGTGAATAATAAGTGGTGCAATAAATAAATAAGTAGTTGAATAAATACAACAAAAAACGATGGCACAGCAAGATCAGGTCAAATGTTCTGTCAACCTCTGACAGCAGAAATAATTCTCATTTAAAAGCACCACAAAAGACAGACGAGCAGCCAGTGAAAATTTATCTCCCGGAAATATCAAACAGCATCAAGTGATCATTGTGGGAATAATTTCCGGAAAATAACTCACCTTTTTTACATTCCGCTTGCAAAGCTTTTCCACCTGTTTTTAAGATTGCATTGGAAACAGCCGCTGAAACAGATGAGTACACAAATCATTTTGTTGCAAAGAAGCTAGTAAAATTTATCATAATCTCGAGATTTCTATAGCACCCAAACAAAGCTAAGTTGTGGTGCTCAATCAAAAGAAAATCAAGTAGCAAGGCCATTTCAGTTTCAGTCAAGAACCAGTGGTCAGGCAAGTCAGTCAGGCCTATACCAAACACCATCCACTGTTCAGAATGGAGCGTCAAGATAGATAAAAGAAAGCGGAGGAATCAGGATAGGATTTGTGATCACAATCGTAAGCTCAAGATTTCTACAGGTCCCAGTGAAAGCTAGTCATAGAAGCCAGCTTATTCATAGGCGCTCAGTCAAAACAAAATTGATGGGCAGGAAGGGTTCAGTTCAAGGTCAAGATCCAAGAGTCAGGTAGGCAGACAGTGAGATGGCTATGGTGGATGGTGTTTGGAATTGGAGGTTGGTGTTTCGAAAAGGTATGTTTTCAGTTTTGACTGAAAGACCTATGCATATATTTAAAGAGGTGCAATTTGGTGAGCTTGTAGGATCGGTCAGATAACTGCCATAATTTTTGTGGGAGTTTGCCTGTTTTATAGCAATTTGCAACTCCTGGAAGTTCAAGAAGAACGGGCATCAGTGGCAGATTTAAAGAAGGCGGTAGAACTTAACAGACTGGCATGCTTGCAAAGAATTTAAATTTGTGTATTTGTTTTTGCACCAAAAAGCTTTAGTCAGTAAACATAAACAGTGATACAGCGCAAAAGGAGCTAGATAAAAAGCTTAAACTTAGGTAAAACTTAGCCCCTGTTTTTCGTGTAGCGACATGGGTCTACAACTCCATGATCAACAGCTAACAAAAATGAATTTGTCAGCCATTCTGCCAGACCTTAACATTGTTTCATCCATGTAAATTGAAATCACACATGAATAGCCTCATGAAAATAAGAGCAATTTAGCAACTAAAAACAAGTTTCCTACTTCTTGACAAATTGTCAATTTCATGTGACGCAGTGGCTTTGGATCCTAACCCCAAACACAGAGTTAAGTAACCATAGCTTCATCACAACACCACCTCCAAGACAGAACCTGCTAGAAGAGAACCTCCCAAAGTATAATTAATCCACAGTCAAATGCTTTTATGAATATATATATGCAAGCACATAAATGTATCTGTACAATCCCTCTGAGCTGACTAAGCACTCATGAATTAGCTGGTACTCTGTGTTTAACTCTTAAGTAGCACTTTAGAAATTTTAGAAATTTACGAATTAGCTTACCTCCACTCATGTCTGGTTTATCGTTCATGCTGCTGACGATGACATCTGCCCTCTCCCTTGAGATGTCCCCTGCTTTCAAAATCATCTCAGCTGCTCCAATTCAGATAATCTTATTAACCAGATCAAACGAGAAATCTGCAATTTCAACCAATAAAATAATTAATTAATCAACTACACTGAAGCTAACTTTAAAGATTACTTTAACTCAGGATTTAGACAGAAGAAATGACAAGCTTATCATTCATCCTGCCAAGTTATAAGAAAGTCTATTAATTCAAAAATTGTGTGGCACTCACTCAAGTGCCACTTGATATGCATATTCCTGCAAAGAAATAAATTTTAACCTGAAGCATGTAAACTTACACCATGCTTCTATCAACAGTTCTCATAGGTTTTGTCTTGAAGGATCATCTGGCCGAAGTGCATAAATAACGGAAGAACTTTTCCAAACTTGTGACATGGCTGAGCAATAAATTAACAAGTAGGCCTACTAATAACATATGCACGGATCCAAAGGGAGAAAGAAGAAGATCTCAAATGCCAGGAGATGCCGTAGGACGAGGCAGAGATTGGAAATGGAAAGGGATAAGCTGTGTTGCCAATGTGCAGACCTACACAGAAAAATAGACTAAGTATTATTAACATTGACTGTATGTATCTGGACAGTTATGTAGCCCCTTCAGGAACTTCTCGTCATGGCGATCGACTCTACCTGGCCCAGAAGATGACATAAAAGATGTTGATGTGGTGGACATTAACGATGCAGCAAATCAAATCATGGATTTTGTCTTCAAATGCCTATTTGAAATACAGAAAGACAATGAATAATGTAAGAAACACAACAGATCAGGTATCCTATTGAAAAGGCTGGATCAAAATAGTGCAATCAAAAAGGCACAATCAAAAGGGTGAAATTAAACAGGGCTCATATTAACAAAGTTGCAGTTCCAATCACAGGAATGGCAACTGACTTCAGCTTATCCAACTCGGCTTTCTCCAGCAGATTTTCATGAAGGTTCAAACTATCTAAAAAGAGAAACAGGTCATTTACACAGGCGTTTTACAAATGCTTTGTTATTCTGCACCACTACCATGGGGCCTTGTGAAGTAAATACAGGTATTATAAGGTGAAGTCAGATAATAACTCATTAGATACAATGCTGAAGAATATCTATAGTTGCTGGACTCGAATACAGACATGTTATTAAAAACTTATCATAGTTTACCCATAGAACCAAGTCATTAACAGAAAATGCTCGAACACATACCACAGTGAAACGTAAAGCAGACACTACTTCCTACTCTTACTGCTCGGTCTCTAATGTTATTTTGGTCTCAACTTAAGGCTCAATTTTTCAGATAAAATATTCATCATGGACTGACTTTCTGGATATTGATCTGATTACAGCTTGGTTTTGGTGCACCATCGGTTGATGCTTCGCACAAATGACAACAGTGCTATAGACTGTAGACTGCTTACTTAGAGATGCTAAATGCACCTTCTGTCCACATTCACTGAAGCCAAACTGTGAGCCACACTGAGTGACTCTGAAGGACCGTTATATAAACTAATGCAGTAGCTATAAGGAAAAAATGTTGGCAGAAAGAACTTTCTCATAAGCAAAGCTTGGTGCTGTAGATAAAACATTACCAAGAAAATTAAACTTAAGCAGCATGAGCTTGGTAGGTTTTCCATCCATGAAATATAAACTAGGTTATCCGGTGCCAACTCAGTCCTCCATTCTCCATAAGACACTGGCAAGAAAACTGAACTTGGCAATTTTGTCAATCAATCAGTATTATTGAAAGTTGGGATGTTAAAAAAGGCATGTATGTTGTAGTCGTCAGCGGAAACATCCTCTGATTGCTGGAACATGTTTCTGGGCAGACAGTTTGCACTAGTTCTCACATACTGATCCAAAATGTTGGAGGGCTGAGTTGTCGCCAGGTGACAAAGTACTTCGCGCATCAAGTAGGCCTACTAATCATGCTCAGGTTAAGGCCTAGTAAGCCGCTTGCGATCGCCCTACTTAAAATCTAATATGGCCGCAGCAAACTGAGAGAAATTAGAGCGACTGAAGGTTGCAGCGCTTACTCTGATCTGGAAAATCAGAACACGGCAATTTCATTCGTTCTGCGGTTGTGGATCAACGCAACTTCGGGCATACTTATAGTATCGGGGACCGCAGCATACTATATAAGGCAGTGGCATGGCCATAGCGCTTATAAATATTCATGCTATCTATGGGCGTGGCCTATTGTTGTTGTGGTCTGTCATAAATAGACATAACCTATATTGAATATAGGTCGATGTAAATAGACATCCATTGTGTGATTCCTTTACTACAATGTCGGTAAGGAAGCAACGTTCAGAAACTACACGTAAAAATAAACTTCACATAAACTACACAGAATAAAATTAAACATTCAAAAACTAGAAACTACACATGAAATGCGTCGCAGACTGAAAATAAGTTATAATGTACATAAACTAAACGGAATAACTAGCAAGGGTATCCATCGTTCGGAAACATGGCGCAAAATGTACGATAGATCAAACGCTGATCCAAAGCGTTCACGCCATTGACATGAACTCGTCGAGGTAGCTAGGTAGACAGACGGCTACGGTGGGTGGTATTTCAGACTGGAGAGGCGAGGTAGTGCTTAAATAAGGAGAACAGGATGAATCAAGAATCAGGAGGAATCTGGTCACAGCACTAGCTAGCACCTTCTACCTGTACAATATCCTACTTCATCTCGTCCCTCCCATTAGCCTTAGCCTAACCATCGAAACAAGAAGCGCGGAATTTCCCAGTGTGTTCTGATCTACACGTAGCTTACAATAGATGGCTGACACCTGTAATTGCATTGCAATAATAAACAGAAAATTATACAGTTGTCTTGCAGGCCTGTGGAACATTTTGTAAAAGGTTTCATAGCAACAAGCTCAAGGCTTGTAGGCTGCCGCGCTTCGTTTTGCTGGTGATTTTGTCTGTACAGCATCGTGCAGGCCTATGTGTAATATTGGAAAATTCTAAGACGGTTTGTTAATTTAATAGGAGAGCTTATCTGATTCCACGGGTGCCTTCGCGTGGTCGGAGAAAGATTTCTGATTTAATCGAAATTTAACGAAATCAATTTGAAATAATGGATAAATGGGTAATAGCGATAATTTCAGACATTAGCGGCTCCATTATGATGAAAGTAACTGCGGTAAGTTTTTACTTTGTAGGCTACATCGTCAAAGTTATTAAAATATTAAATATTAATAAATATAAAAAATAAGATATAGGTTACGTCATTAAACTTTATTCTATTAAAGATAATATTACGATAATCATAATAAAATAATAAGATATTAAAGGTAATGCATTTACATAGACCACACATGCGCTTTGTTAACTGGGCCTTTCTGAATAGTAGACCTTTTAAGATAACACTTCTGAATCTAATTTTTTTCCAAGCCTACCATTGTGTGACACTAGACAATGGCAAAATATTGCTGTAAGTTTGAACTAAGCATTGTCTGATGTTTGTTGAATATCGATAATGTGCAGCCAAACAGAGGCACCCCAGAACTTTGTTCAGGACGAGTCAAAACATGAAAACTGGAATTCGTCGTTCTGGCGTGATGTGGGTCAAATTTGTTCTGATGTGAATTCCGGAAGGGGCCGCGTCTTGCCTCTTCGTACGGACGCCCATGGGGCCAAGTATTCAGTGTTTAACGACATCTTATTACTACCAGGGCCGTTGATGTCGATCTTACCTTAAGCCAAGTGTTAACGGTGACATTCTTGAGCACAAGCAGCAAAAAGCGACGTTTGAATTTAGAAGTTCCTAAAATGCTGCTTTTATACGAAAATCACTCCTAAATTTTATCTGGGATCAAAAACTTTCTGCTGATTTGTATGGCTGAAATCATTGGAGTGAATAATAATGTAAATTCTGTAATTTTAAATGAATCCTGTCATTAGGCAAACACTAAAACTATTAGCCTACATATTGAAATAATATCAACCAAACTTGCTTGACTGATCAGTGATGCAAATGATAGCAGATATTGGGCCTAATTACATGGCATCAAAGCTTCGCTGTTTATACCGTAGTTCTTTTCCCTTTCCTTTCAACTACATTTTCGGTAGCACAGTATGATATAATGATGTGAGTATAAGAAAGTAAGTATGTTAACACGTCATATGCCCATCAGCTGAGCGAGGAATCGTATGCATGGTGAGGTCAAAGCGGTTAGACAACAAAAGCAATGAAGTACAAATAGTTCTTGAGTCGCCATTCAAATATGCATAACGAGACATGAGTCTGGCGATGCCCGCTGAAGTATGCTGCTGCATAATTACGGGGCTTTTGTTCCACGTTTGTGTGGCCCAGAAATCTTCGTTGCACGACCCGATGTGAACTTGTTCCTTTTGCATGCACTTCGACAATGGAATGTCTTCCTTCTAGAATCTAGATGTGTTTGTCCGTTTGACCATGGTGCAGCATGTTGCTTCCATAATCACTTGACAACTGTTCTCTTTTGCCGGGCTGGGGTGCCTCTAAATAGGTAACTTAAGGGTGCTATATAAATACTCTGAATGAAAGAAGAATGCAATAAAACTCTACACTGCCGTCTTTCGGGTAGTGCCGGTCCCAAGCCTGGATAAAGGAGGATGGCGATGGCAACGGCCTTTGATGCCATAAGCTGTCTTTAAACTGAGGAACTAATACTACAATGCAATGACTTACATTTCATTCAGAACTGTACCACCGCGGAACTCTACGACACAGTAAAGGAACATCCGAAAATTCCCGTAGCCGTTGGATATGTGCTGACTTCTGCTGGTAGGTAGTTAACTATAAATACAGTTGTTATGTGTATCAATGAACAAATGTGCAGATTACACTCTGGGTGCAAGGTTTTGTATCGGTTTAGTGAGTGACTGAAGTGAGAAGTTGCGATCGTTCCACACAATTTCCTTACAGACCAATTAAACAGAAATTATAAATAGACATTCGTTTACTGCGGAACGGTAGTCCTTTGTGCGGTACGGGGTATCTTCGGTAGCGCCCTGGACCTGTAATGCAACGATTGCGACTTAGAGATTGCTGAGCGCGCTCTGTCGTTTTGCATTTCAGATTCAGATTTACTGACCTCGCGCCCATAACAAATGCAGTAAATGAATAAATTCCACAGCTGAAGCATTTATTTTATCTAATCTGATAACTTCTATATCTCCGCTATGATAATACTTAGGAGGATGGCGCATCACGCACCCACGCCTATCGGCATGTCCAGCAGATGATGGCGCATCTATAATGCAATGTAATGTAAAAGGACATTTATACAGCGCCACTTCTGCATTTATGTGCTTTCCTTAGAAGGGGAACTGGAGTACAGTACAGTGAAACGCTTATCGGACTACGATATTCAGAACAAAAGCACAATTCATCTGACAGCGAAAGTCATTGGTGGGGTATGGCCATCAGCTAAAGACCTAGAGGCCAGAAGGCGACTTCTCAAAGCAAGCGAGATTATACAGATAACTACGTCTGAAAAACATCCTGATGTGTTTGGATTAGACGATGACAGTCCACGTGCCGTAATGGCCTGTGGACACGCAGTTGGTATGTGTTCTCATGATCAGAATTACACAGTAGGCCTAATGTTTATATAGACTGCAGCTTATTTACGTGACACACCTGCAGTTGCAGGTTGCGTAAGTTTTTTTCTAGGTAACTTGTACATATGTATATCTTACATAATTTTATAATGATAACAGCAACAACAATGATAATAATATAATTTGAAAATTTATGAATTTTGATACTTAATGAGACTGCTATGGTAAAGAGTCAGTGCGAGTTTAAACATAGAATTATCGTCACTTGTTCTATATTAACGGCCTTAACAGCAAGTTCCAAAGTTCAAGCTGCCTAAAGTGGCTAATGATTCTATAATGACGATCATGGAGTTGATGATGATGATGATGATGATGATGATGATGATGATGATGACGATGATCACGATGACGACGACGATGATGTTATGTTTAGGTTATATAGTGTTTTTTTTAAAAAGCGCTAGAAAGACGTCCAGATTCATACACTACTGTTGTTGCGCTTGAATTTGTGTTTCGAAGAGAATAATTGCATTTTAAGACAGGCTGTAGCCCGTTTCGTGACCATTCTATTTTCTGTGGTAACAGCTCCTCTGTCACTTGCTCTGCACTGTTACTACGCATTCGAAAATGGAGAAGAAGCGATCAAATGTCCTGATCCTAACTGCGGCAAACGCTGGAAGTTTAGCCAGGTACGCGAAGCTGCTTGTCTCTCAACGGCTGAATGTCACGAGTTTGAACGCAAAGCTCTTCTTAACAAACTCGGAAAGAAACGAGAAGAAATCAAATCATGCCCTAAGTGTAGCACATTCTGCATTCGCTGTAATAGTGGAGACAAGCGTATTGTATGCCTCAATTGCACAGTGCGTTCTGGAATATTGTATGAGTTTTGCTGGATGTGCCTGAAGGAATGGAAAGCCAGTGGCATTGAAATGTGTGGCAATCCTGAATGTGGCGATAATAAGACACGTTTTCATATCCTGGCAACCTGCCCGTTGAAGGAATTGAACGGCGTAAAGAGTCCTTCAATAAGAGCTTGTCCAAAGTGTTATACATCGATAGAGCACATTGTCGGTTGCAAGCATATGACTTGTGTCAGCTGCAAATACGAGTTCTGCTTCATCTGCCTTAAGCGTTATCCATGCAAGACAGATGCACGGGCAGCCTGCGATGTGGCACCTCGCCAAGCTCCTTTGAAAAGTCATCACACCACAACAGGAGTATGGCAAATCATGGTTCTTTACGATGGAGGAACTTTACTTCTGATGGTACCTGAGGTAAGTATTAGGCTTATCTTGTACACAGTTTTGTAACAGATATAACGATGTTAATTGTCATTATACGCACCCAAGCATACGCATGACAAAGTTATATTTAAAGTTTGGATTACCCTAGTAATTTTATAAACGGCTTTCTATACATAGATAACGTCAATCGTTGATAGATAAATTATGACAAAGTAACATCATAAGTAGTGACGTAAACTGTTTGATTTCCTGACAACGGTCAGTATTTAGAAGATATGGTTATTATCAGACGGCCTACGAAAGAGCTAACAAGTAGGCCTTATCAGGTAGGTTATAAGCTTACAACCCACGTCCCATCTATTGATAACTTGTCAGCAAAATCAACCTTTAATGGTTTTCGGTAACAAGTGGTTTTATGAGGGAAGTTCTTGAAAACTTTTTAAAAAACTGAAAATGAAAGTGTTTAAGTCGTTCTAGTTATGACAAGATAAACTTAACACGTCCTTCAGTAGACTGGCTGAACCTATATATGTGTTTGTGCTTTGAGAGATGCAATTAAAGGCTACTTACCCGCTTACACAATTTTGAATTAGTAGAAATTGTCGTTAATTAATTTAATGCCGAATAATGGATGGCTTAAAATTTGAGAAGCAATGGCTAATATTTGTACAGTTGGATTTTAATAATACAATTACTCTGGTTGTACCCGAGGTTAGCGTTTTGGCTCTATTTTCTATGGTAGACATACATCGTGCTACTGTTGTTGGTAGTGACCACAGGCCACCCATAACATTTGACTTAACTTGCCAGCATGAAAGTTGAAAGCAGCTAAGGAAATAAACATTCTGAAACAATTAACAGCATTAACAGCAAGGTTATTGGCAAATTCGATTGCATTTCTCTTTCGTCCTATTTTTATTTTGTGAGGACCTGCCTCTGGTGACGTTGGTGGTAGTGAAGATGGCGACATTGCTGGGGGATGACAATAGGCGTGGCGGTGGACACTGACATTGGGATGGTCGTGGCAGTAGTGGTGCTGCTGTCATTGGCAGAGCATGTAGCAGGCTACGGTGGTGGCGGCTGCTAAGATGCAGTTTTCTGACCGTAACTGCAAGTATATTTTTTTCTGAAGCCCTGCGTAAAGTAGCCTACAATTGATTATCTACTATATTATTTTTAGAACTGCTATGTCGAAGAATTATTTCGGAAACTTTATTATCATCCCAAAGCTCCGAAAGTCTGCGGATACCGACTTATGCACGGCTGTGGTAAGATATCATAAATACAGCTCTGTTATTGTTATTATTATTGGGTGCCATTTGTGGGTCCAAGTAGGCCTACTGGAGAGGAAAAGAACTGTCTGCACTCAGTTGAGTGGCTAGTCTCAGGGTTTACATATGACCGTTTTAAAGGAATTTTAAAAAAAATTAAAAATGTATGGTTATCTTTTAAAAAACATTATGACATTTTTTAAAAATTATAGATAGAGCCAGAGTTTTGGAAGCCCATTTTCAAATCTCTGAAATTTCGGATGATTTTTAGTTATCAATCCCTTTCGTGTGGATTGTTGGCTTTGTAAGGCTGTTTGCACGTATCGCAGTAGGTTTGTGGGTTTTACGAAAGACTTAGAATACGCAGTTCCCCTTTGGGATGTCGGAGCACAGTCTACAACGAGGTGGATGGTCTGAATCAATGACGAAAAACTCACCCTTCTCGCCACAAATCAAACCTTGGTCACACCCTAGTGTGTCATTCATCCAAGCCGATTGGAATCAGTCAGGAGAAAGGCAACGTACCTAGACTGCTGAAGAAACAGTATGGCTTAAGGCACCTCCATTCAAACACTGAGTTATAAGGCGTTGAAAAGACAGTTTATTTTCCATTGCAACATGAAAGATGTCTGCACAGTTCGTTGCTCGAGAAAAACCACTTTATTTTCAAGGTTACTTTGCATTTTCAGTCTAGATTTGATCAGCTTATTGTTTATTTTTTGATTGCTTAGCTAACAAAAAAATGCGAATGTATTGACGTAATTAGATATATAGGATAATGTCCTATTATTGCAATGTTTCTTTAGAAGAATTGGAAAACATCCCAGGAAAGCGTCTCTCGGACTACGGCATCCGACTCTACAGTACTCTACATTTAATGATCAGTCTAACCGGTGGTTAGCAGGAGAGACAGGACGACACGCAGACGGACGGACGGACGGACAGAATGAACTAGACGAGAAGAGGCAGAGAAACAATGACGAAAACAGACTAGTGTGTGATAACATTTTCACATATGTTTTTTTCTGAAAATTATAATTTGCATTTATAATTAGAAATTTATATAGCTCCACTTCAAGAGAACCTAAATAATGGCGCTCGTTCAAATGATGTTAATGTCGTTAAGGACAGAAAAAGTTCATCAATTAGCAACCAATGTTCGGTCAACTAGAAAAGTCACAAGTACATGTCGTTATACAGACGGACTGACGCATAGAACGACAGACAGACTGTCAGACAAAACAACATTAAGAGAAGAGCAGACAGAACTAGAGATTACTTGTAGAATATGCCGTTGCTACGGCACTGACATTTCTTTTGCGTAGCCCATTAACCTGATCTGAGGCAAATTGACAGATTGTCGTATATACTAACAATAAAGTGTTGTAAATTTCCGTACATTTTTCTTAAATTGAGTAAACTAAGATTTTAGTAAATTGAATAAACTACCGTCGATCTTTCTCCCTCAGTCTACCATAATTTGTACACATACCTCTATGTGCATAGTAATTTGTTTATTTGGCTGTCCTCTTGCAAATTAGGCCTAATTACAATGAAGACCACAGAGCATGCACCTGATTTTATATCTATCGCAAATGCTACGTTTCCGCAAATGAGTGCATTTTTGTAAACGGCTCCATTATCACAGACACAGGTAGCCTTCACGCGATCCTTTTTGAATTCACTCCATGTCGCCCCAAATCTAAACAACTTCGCGGCATGAGGAAGGCTGTCGTTTCAAGAGTAAAGAAGAAGAACAAACCCTTAAGCCAACCCAGAAAGGCAGCCATGAATACAGCAACTTCATTTTCTAAGCCTCGGTGTATGACGGCGCGAGGTCAGTTCTCTTCCTCGCCTCCTGATCTTCCCAATGACAGTGTGCGGTCAATGTACTCATTTTATAGCCGAGTTCGCTACGGCTCACAAATCTTATAATCTTATAGTAGAAATTTCGAAACAAATTTCTGCCCTGGAGTGGATTTGAATCCCGACTCCTCGGTTGACAGTCCAGCACGCTATTCACTAGACTATCGGGCGCACCCGCTTTAAGGAGTGAAATGATGAAACTATGGAGGCTGCTCAGGCTAGACTTGTGATACATGTGACGGATGTGTGAACGTAGGCTATATGAGCAATGTAATGTGTAAGTAATGTAAAAGACATTAAAGCGCCTCCCAAAAGCAATAATGATTATGTATGCATGCGTACCCAAGGACCTGATAGAGACTAGTATATGGCTGTTGGTTACCATTTTTACATACACTAGACCTACATAAAGAATGGCTACCGGCAGCCATATGCTAGTCTCTATTACATGTGAATGTTTGAATATAATTATACTTTCATGCTTAAAAATAATCGGCCACAGAATATGCCCAACCCATAGCAGTAAGTTTCAAATAGTTGAGAAGTCTGCATGACAATATATAGGCCCACACTGTATGTCTTAGATGGCTTGTGTAGTGTAGTATCCATATAAAATTTTGCTAGTTTCATTTCCTAAAAAGTGACGCATAACGTCAGCGGAATTTTAAATTGAATAACTATTTGCACCTGAGCTGAAGGCTTACTCGTTCATCTGTGCCTCAAGACACAATTTTTTCGTCTGTGACTCGACGTCGCTGACAGTCGCTGCATGTCTGTATGCAATTATTTCTGGCAAATTGTCCTGATAAGGAAATCATAAAGGGGGTTAAAAGTCCCTCGAAACGTGCTTGTCCTAAATGCTCTACAATTATTGAACATGAGGCTAAGTGTAAGCATATGACCTGTACTGCGTGCAAACATGAGTTCTGCTTCATTTGCTTGAACCCGTTTCCATGTGGCACTGGTACATTTAAAGCCTGCGCTGTAGCTCCAAGGCAGACATCTGCCACTGCATTTTCAAAATAACGTCAGCTCGGTGTTGTCATATGTTTTCTTACGCAAGAATGATTTGCGCATACGCACAACGTACTAATTGTTAAAGTAGCTGGTAACTACATGATTTCTTATATGTAGGCCTATCAGTTACAAATTTGTGAAAGGATAGGCTTTGCTTCAAACAAAACTGCATAGGAAAACACCAGACGGTTTATGTTCTATTCTACAAACTTATATTCAACATTTAGTCAGTTAACTCGCTAGAAAATGTGAATTTGTGATAAACACGCTTGCAGGTGTATTCCTAAATCATTCCATGTAACAGCTATGATCACGCCAGTAGGCTCATCTGACATGTCCAAATCGGTATGCATAGCACCTGTTCGTCATGAAGAAATTACCTTTGAGCTATAACCTGTTCTAACCGTGACTTGTATAATTTATCACGTTGTTAGCCAAACTTTGAAGTATCAAAATAATTCTGCATGAACACTTAGAACGAAGTGACAATAAATGTACTTTATTTAACCAAACTCCTATTTTTTCGTTCAGACGCTAGTTTTGTGCTAATGAACTAAACCGTGACTGACGGAATGTCACGCAATCTGGCACCAGGCCTATAACGATTATCTAGAGTTTGAATAGAAAAGTAACATTACATTCTGGTGTTTGCATTTCTACAAACTTTCTGTAAATGTCTATCACTTCTTATCTTAATTGTCTAATTTTTGAACTGGAAACACTGGCAATACACTTGATGAAGATGAGACCAAGAAAGTGAATGAAACTGTTAACAACATGAAAAGCCCAACGGGATCCGGCCAGGGAGTTGGGGCCGGATGAGATAAGTTGACTACGAAAGCAACAGCAACGACAACTACCGCTACTACAATCGCCTATATTAATACTAGGCCTACAGCAGACTACACTAAGATATCAGAATTCATACTCATCAACATAAGAACAGGGACTTGGAACGTCAGAACTTCCATACACGTATAGGGACTCTGGAAAATGAAGAGATCTCAGCGACTTTGCTTTGCTTCCCCGCGAATTTGATCGATGGACAATTCCAAGCCCACAGCGTCCATAACCTGAAATGAGGAAAGGCGACCACTACCAAAATCACTAGAGGTAGGTTCTTTCAAAATAAAAATATGATGAAAGAGCAATGGCATATAATCTGTCATTATTTTTGCTGTTAATTTTGTTAAAAAACTTTGTAAACGTTTATGTTCTTAACTCTTTCCCACTTTTCATGCTGGCAAGCTAAGCCTAATATCATGGGTGGTTTGGGTCTCTTTATACAACATTAGCATGATGTAAATCTACACTAGAATAGAGGCAAAACTCTAACATCAGGAATAAGCAGCATAGTTGTTTCATTAGTATCTAGCGTTACAAATATTTGCCATCTTTTTCTCAATTTAACGCTATTCATTATTTGGCATTATATTAATTAACGACAATTTCTTATAATTCAAACTGAGTGAGTTGGTAAGTAACCTTTATTTGCATCTGTCTAGCACACATACAGATGTCCTACGTACAGCCTATATACTGAAAGATGTGTAAAGTTTGTCTTGTGATAGTTGGAAATAAACTTTGCTAATAAAACAGTTTCATTTTCAGTTTTAAAACCTGTCTCAAAAGCTTCTTTAACCCATGACCATAAAACCATTTGTGACAAAGGATCCGAAAACCATTAAATATTGATTTTTTCTGGCAAGTCGTCAATCGATGGGAGTTGGGTTGCGAGCTTATAACCTACCTGATAGCTTTTTCGTAGGCACACTAAGTATAACCATCTCTTCTAAATTTAGACCTAAACTTACGTGGAAAATTCCAATACAAAATGTGATTTACGCATTATTTAAGTTGTCGCTTCTCGAAAATGAAACGGTAAATGTCACTAATTATGATGTTATTTTGTCATAATTTATCTATCAACGATTGACGTTAGCCACGTGTGGAAAGCCGTTTAGAAAATTACTGGGATAATCCGAACTTTAAATATAAGTTTGTCATACATATGCTTGGGGTTCTAATGATATTTAACATTACCTGTTATAAACTGTGTACAAGATTAGCCTGATACTTACCGCAGGTACAGTCAGGGGTAAAATGCTTTCGTCATAACGAACCATGACTTGTCATATTCCTGTTGTGCTGTGATGACTTTCCAAAGGAGCTTGGCGATTTGCCTTCGCAGGCTTCCCATGCACCTGTCTTGCACGAATAATGCTTAAGCAAATGAAGCAGAACTCGTATTTGCAGCTGACGCAAATCATACTTTTGCAGTTGACAATGTGCTGTATCAAGGTATAACACTTTGGACAATCTCTTATTGAAGGACTCATATCGCCGTTCAATTCTTTCAACGGGCAAGTTGCCAGGATATGAAAGTGTCTTATTATCGCCGCATTCAGGATTGCCACATTTAAAGCCTGCATTGTAGCCCAAGGCAAACATCTGCCACTGCATTTTCAAAACAACTCCAGCTCTGTGTTGTCATAGATTGTCAACTGTTTCATATGCAAAAGTGATTTGCGCATGTGCACTGCGTGAGAATTGTAAAAGTAGTTGGTAGCATATAACACCATGATTTCTTACATTTTTTAGTTACTGAAATGTGAACGAATAGACTTAGTTCAAACAAAACTGCATAAGATAAACAGCAGATGATTTATGTTTTTGTTTAATTTGATTTAACAATTTTCACGCGTTAACTCCCCAGAATAATGTGAATTTGTGAAAAGCACTCGTGCATGCCCATGCCTAGATTATTCCATGCAACAGCCATGATTATGCCAATATGCCAATGACGTACGTGTGACACCTGCTCGTCATGAAGAAATTACTTATGAGCTATAAGCAGTTCTAACAGCGACCTTAATAATTTGTCACGTTGTTAGCCAAACATTTAAGTATCAAAATAATTCTGTTGAACAATTAGAACAAAATGTTAATAAAATGTACTTTATGTAACCAAACTGCTATTTTCTAGTTTAAATACTAGTTTTTATGTTAATAGACCTTTAACTATGACTAACGGAAAATCATGCAATCTGGCATTAGGCCTATTTTAAAATGTAATAAAATGATTTTAGATTATTGGAAAGTGGTTATCTAGAATTTCATTAAAAAGTAACATTGCATTCTGATGTCTGTATTTCTATAAACGTTTTATAAACACCTACCACATCATATCTTAATTGTCTGCTTTTTGAACCGGAAACACTGATTAAGATGAGGCTTACTGTAGATAGCCAACGACGGGACTCCCAACCGGACCCGGCAGAGGAATTGAGGCCGGATGCGATAAGTTGGCTACCAGAACAACAGCAACGACAACTGAGGCTACTACTACCGACTATATTACCATTAGGCCTAGAGCAGATAACGCTGTGAAAACAGAACTTATACTCATCAGCATAAGAACAGGGACTTGGAACTTTAGGACTATCATATGCACAGAGGGGTCTTTGAAAGAGAGGGCTCACCGAGTTTGCTGCCCTTCGCCCGCGGCTTTAATCGATGGAAATTACAAGCCCACCATCTCTGTCACGTGCAATGAGGATAGGCGATTCTTGTGAGGCCGATCGACATTAAATTCCAAAACAGTGATATTCTCTGCCTGTGAGAAGAAATGGTAAAGTAGGCATCTTGGAAACTGCCCATTCTGAGATGAAAGAGCCTAAAAGTAGCATGCAAATTATTGTGACATTTTCTGCAAGTTGCGAGCACACCAGTGGCACAGTAACTTGCTGTGACTTTAGTCAGTGAGTTGTTTAGAGTGTGTGTTGCTATGACCGGTCGTCGTGCTGTCTCTGTTGCCAGAAGTATGACGATAGAGACGTTAAAGTCAAGTGCTGTTGCTATGCATCGTTATCATATAACCAATTTTCCATTGTGTTGCCTTTCTAAAAATCCGTGGTTCAAATGATTTAAATGTGGTTATAGACTATCTTATCATTGCGCGTTATAGATTTGCTATGTTCAAGAACTCTTGAGAAACAGATTATATGTGGTGCAGAGAGATAGACTGAGAGATATAGAGAGATAAACCCACGCGAACAAAGATGAAGGAGTTAGGAAAGAGGAAAGACAGAGATAGGAGAGAGACAGAGAGACACAGAGAGACCTTAATCGTTTCATATGGATTATCCAAGGTGTTAACTAGTGCTTGCATTTTTACATTCCGACCAGTGATATAATTTTTCTTAAATGAGGTTATGAAATTGGAATTTCCATGAGGAATTTCTACGAATGACCTACTTGCATACATTGGCGAATGAGTGGGATACTGTATATATTTTGTTGGTGCTGTATCTTGTCCGAGTTTACTGCCTCAGGTGAGTTCCTAGCATAAGCTTAATTTCTTTCAGATTTTTTTCCGTATTAATATATATCGTGCATATTCCTATCATTTACTCAGTTGCAGAATATCGGAAAGATATTAACGGACAATGTTGTAATTTTAGGGTTGAGGTGAATGAGACAAGTGGGAAACCTCTTTGCAAATCCGTGTTGAGAACTAAAAGTTATACTTTAATCTATTTGAATTTAGTGAATTTTTCTGATTTTTCAAGCTCATTGACTGCATAAAACAACACGAACCCAGACACACCAAACTTTTACATTTATAGAGAATACATCTGTATAGCGCAGAGCTGTTGTCACGTGTATTTGTAATACGATGTTGGTCTTCATCGGTGCAAGTGACACATAGGAATGCATTGTTGCTTCTGTACCTTACCTGTAGGCAATCTTTTTTCGATTTAAACGCCAGATAAATTACTGGCAAATTACCTCTTGTAATTCTGGTAATACTTATATACCTCTGAGGGGTCTCTATTGAGGAGGCGCTATTTTTATTTCTGAGTGCAATTACAGTTGCCGGCTTGTCTTTGTCACACGGATAACATGTAATAAAAGTGACCCTGATGAAATATACACCATTGATTTTACATAAAAGTTCTCAAGCACCAAATTTTTTTCAATAACACTGCCTACAGGAGAAATTTCATCTGAATTACCTGCTTTTATGCACCGTTATTTGACAAGAAATACCGACCGACATGAGCGACACCTGGCAAATTTCGGTCGTTACCGATAAGAACAAAACTATCTTTGTGACGATAAACAAGGTGAGAAATTCTTGCGTACAACACTTTTATATGGCGACTTTTCTTTTCTACTCTCGTATTCATCATATTACGTTCATTATTAAAGAGAAACTTCTCGTTCGAGAATTAGATAAATTAAACGGCGAAATGTTTTAACTTCTATCACTTTTGTAAAGAAAAACTAGTAGGTCAAGAATTAGTCAAATTAAACGACGAAACGTTTGAAATCTCCATCACAGCCAGAAGTTGAGTCTGAAAAGTATTGTTGTGTAATATTTCTTACCTTGAGTAGGCCTGTGCCAATTGTGAAGTACCTTACTCATTCATAGGCTATTCTGTGAATTGTACCAAAGGCATGAGTCGCGCAAATATTGTTTAAAGCGTGGATTGTTGCATTTGAACAGCATACAGCAGTGGCAAACCTTTTCAAGGATTTTCGAGAAAAAAACAAAGAATTTCTAGGAGAAAACCGTTTCACCTTCTTCGTTGCTGATGGTAATACTTTTCAGCATGGGCTATTATGGGCATAATCTGTGTAAGGCTAAAAACAACGACGGTTTAAACATAACTAAAACGAGTCATATTTGCGTGCTACACCACTTTGAGTGTCTACTATAAGATTTGTAGTAATTTTAACACACATTAAAAGTGTTCTAAACCATTTAAACCCATGTTATGCTATGTTAAGTGAATCAGTATTTTGGTCGTTTGGTCGTTCACCTCATAGACTCATAGAGAATCTCCGGGCTTAAACGTTATTGTCTAGTCCAGAATCTACAATAGTGATCGTGTGGGCAATCATAGTTCAGGTCAGACGAACCTTCGGTGTTATTGTCAAAGATTGTCGTCTTTTGTGGTTGGATTTTATGAACAATCGTTAAAAAATTCACTTTTTGGGCAGTAATATGTTACTCGCGTATTATGTACTAAGGAAACCGTTACAATAAATAAAGGAGCATAATTTATTCTTTTAGGTATGGAGCTGCAAGAAAGCGATCAAAGACGCTTGGTTGACGTTGACTGCTTACGAGATAAGTGTAATGTTCACTTAATCGTGCATGTACATGGTGGTTGGTGGCCATCTGAAAAGGAGATACAGTTACAGAATCGAAATCCAAATAATTTTCCATCACTAAAAGGAAGAATTACAAATGATCTCCCGGACATGATGGGCCTGGATGACGATACGCCCCGAGTCAGAATGTCCTGTGACCATGCCATTGGTAAGAGGAGATAATTGAGTTGTAATAAATGCCCATGCCCATTCCATCAAATCAAACAACTAGTTTCCGCTTCTGTATAATGAAACAACAATCTTAACAAAGAAGCATAGCGGCTTTACTTGGCTAAATTTGAAAGTCCGCATTATTAACATCATGAGAGAACTGTAAAATAGGTCTGCACAAGAGGCATATTAAAATAAACTTAACCCCTCTGCATTTAGGCCACGAATTGCAGAGTCATATTGCGGTTGTCACTCTTATTAAACCAAGTTTGTCACCAACTACATATTAGGACATTAATATCAAATAAGGGTTCATTATATGATATTTGACTTTATTATTTAGCACCATCTTCTTTGGCCATTTACTGCTACTATGAGCTAAAGAAAGGAGAGAGTTCGATACGGTGTCCTGATCCTCTTTGCAAAGCTGTCTGGTCTTTTACATCGATAATTGATGCTGCGTGTTTATCTTCGAATGAAACTAACGAATTTGAACTGAGGATGATTTCAAACAGACTTGCAAATAAATCGTCAGTCATAAAGGAGTGTCCTGGATGCGGTATTTCCTATCACCGACCAGACGGAGATAAACGAATCCCTTGTAAGAAATGCTCTTTAGACAAAGGAGGAAACTTTGAATTTTGCTGGTCATGTCTGAAGGAGTGGAGAAACAGCGGCAGCAATGCACTGTGTGGCAACCTTGAATGTGGAGATATTAAATCGCTTTCCCATTGCCTTTCAACTTGTGAGACTAAAATACTAAATGGCATTGAAGTTCCTGCTGTGCGTGCGTGTCCCAAATGCTTGGCATTAATTCATCATGTAGATAAATGCAAACATATGACATGTTCAACGAAAAGTTGCAAGTATGAATTCTGCTTTATATGCCTGCAACACTATCCATGTGGAACAGGAGCTTTCGAAGCTTGCAAAAAAGCACCTCGTCAACAGCCCACATCTATTGCTCCTCCTCCTCCTCCTCCTCCTCCTCCTCCATCTTCGCCCCCTTCTCAAAACAGCTTGTGTGCCATACAATAACACTTTCAGCAAAAACGCTGAGGTTTTTTGTTGTTTCAAGATTTGTGTATTCTTATACAAAAGTAGTGTCAATAATTTGCTTGTTGACTTTGTGGGTTTAAAATAATCCTGTGACTATTAGTTTCTACGTTAGTAAAATATATTGATTTAAGATTTCGTTTTCTCAAGATTAATGCTTTATTGTAAACGTTGCCTTCATAATTCGCTTAATGAATCTGGGCGTTTAAGGTAAACTTTCTCCGCTAGTAAAGTTAAGTGATTTCGTGCAAAGCCTATGCAAACACATTTGCTCTGTTAAATCAGTGCCTTGAAGTCTTTTTATGAACCTTTATTAATAGTTCAAAACAGTGTGTAGGCCTACATTAGTCTTTCAAGTAGTCTTTAGGTACATTAATCTTGTTAATCAGATTTATTTTTAATTTTGAACAACTGGATAATGAAATTTAAGATTCCTGTACCTTGTTTTATGTTAGCTAACTAATTTATTAGTCTTCTGTCAATTTAACGACCACAATTGACTACCCATTTGCTGTGGACACAGAACTTTTGTAACAATGATTCACAAAGGCGGAAAAACCCCGAACATAACCTACAGCTACTACAATTAATTTCCTTCAGTTCCAGCTTATACAAATACAGAATTCGGGCCGCCTATTCCTGTCGAACACTAATGCTCCAGTCACATTCACTCTTTGACGCTTATCCATCAATGTAACTTTGGTATAATATACTTTTCATACTTGGGGATCAATGAAGTATCTTAATCTGATGTAATGTGACTAGAAAGCTCAAAAACCTATAAGAGAAAAGACAAGAAATGGAGTATGCTATCAGAAAGCGAAGATTTAATGGATGCGAAATGCGGTTAGTACAGACAAAGAAAAGAACAACCAACCAAGTGATGAATTAATCCCTTAAAGGAGAAGAAGGAGTGGAGGAACAAGGAGTGCTACGTTGCCCAGTGTGCAGATCTGCAGAGAAAGGACCAAGTACTAAGTAATTAAGGAAGCTCAGAGACTAAGCTGTCTTGTATACAACCACATTGTTGCCCAAATTCAGGTAATTTTAATTAATACTAATGGCCTCGCAACAGTTTGGCTAGCACATGCACTAGCTACATTAATTATATGCAAAACTTTAATAGATTGAGAACCTATGGTTGCTTCATTGTTGGTTCTCTAAGTTTTAAAGATTAATGCTACTTATTCTAAAACATGAATATATTACATACAGCTATAGATGGGAATTACATAATAGGTCTACATAATGAGCTATTACTTTACTCTATCTTACCAGAATAAAACACCTACAAAAATCAGTCCCCAAGTAAAAGGTACACCTATTACAAACTGGAATGAATCGAACAAATAGTGCTTTCTGGAACAGGATTGTTATACCCTATTCTAGGGTGAAAATAGTCGTGAGGCCGCCAAAATGGATAAATATGACAGAATATTGAAATCAACTTCAGCACTTTCTGAACGCACCCAACTTGTGAGTCATAATCTGTGGTGAACTAGATTTTAACATTCAAGCTCTAATTTACATCTCTTCATTTGCATTTGCACATCATGATCATTCTACCGAATGATTAGACTTACGAATATTGGTGTCGTAATCAAAATTATGAAGTTCCTCAATTTCCCTGTACTAAGTCGTCGGATTTGGAACCATTTTGTTCCTCCAAAAGCTTCTCTTCACTGTAGCCTCCGAGTTGGACGAATTGATCAACTTATTTTATGCTTTCTAATTATGCTTTCTATTTTGTTAAATGCATTGTTAAAAGCTTACATCAATCATACAGTACTGGGCCGCAGACCTCTTCGCTCTGCAACACTGAGTGAGCTGGTTATTGTCTGGTCTCCTACTTTCACAATGTTGCATGGTAGCGTCGCCGTGGTTGGGCCCTCATTCTGGAGAAGGCCGTCGTGCAATCTGAACTTCTTGCCCTTTCTCTGCCTCTATTTCGCCAGCGGTTGAAGACCATTCTCTTTGATCGTGGTCTTGCGTTGTCACGTTCGGAGCACTTCTGAAGAGTTTTCTTGGATAAATGCTGTTTAAATATGCAATTAAAATTACGATTACGATAGTGCTATCCAGTAAGCAAGCACCTAAACCCACTGATTTCCACTGATTTTCACAGCCTGAAAAGTCTTGTAGTTGCGCTACAAAAGTGCGTAAATGGTTCACATAATTTTTCAGCTCAGTTTATAGCCTGCGTGTTTGTGTACACAGCAAGTTTATATCTCAGCGACGGCCCGAACTCTCGACCGCAGCGGTTTTCATTTTCATAATCAGGCTTCACGATTGTTTGGAATTTCCAAACAGCTGCGCAGTTGCATTTTCTATCTCACACTGATTTTGGAACTTTAAAGTCATAACAGATTCGTCAACGATGGAAAACCGACAAAATCTTGGATTCTGGCAGATAAGCATCATATGCGACTCACTAAACGCACCACTTCTGGTTACAGTTCCAGAGGCAAGTAACACAAAACAAATTTTTTAGTGCTGTCATTGCGTGGGCATGTATGTAGGTAAGTGTATGGACTTAGCACCTGTAAATTCTCCCGAAGTTACCCCACATCGGCCTAACTGATGCTATGGTTCGATGAGAAAAGTATGGTTCACCCCAGTGTCGGATTTAGCTATAGGCGTGGAGGGTGGTTCGCCCCTCCGCACCCTTCTTGGTCATATGTCGGCGCCCCTGAGACCAGACCCGTGCATAATGGACTGCCAGAGTGTGGCGTCCCTCTGGAAATCGCTTCCCATGCAAGCAATCCGGAAACCCCACTGGTTCATCCGCAGAATGTGGATTGGTTCAGTTGTTTACGTATATGTTTCTGGATGTTCCTGTTTGCATTTGTGAGCTAGCATGTACCGTATAAGCAACACACGATCTGACTGAATTTATTTAATTTATTTAAAGCATTTATAACTTCATATTTATTTATTTGAAAGTTGCCTTTGAATATCAGAAGTGGTCTAAATTAGTTTCGAATACGCAGACACTTGTAGTTAAGGATATCGTTCACAGATAGTAGGCCTGTAGTTGTGTGTGGTTATATGCTCCTGATTCGCCCGAAGTAATGCTAAGGCGTGTTATGTCTTTGTAGAACTGCTTTACAGCAGAGTTGTTCGAAAGACTCAAAGGACATCCCCGAGCTCCGAGGATCGACGACTTCCAGCTATATTCCATCAGCGGTAGATTATCACTTAAAATAAGCTTCGTGAGATGGCTTTAATGGATGGATGGATGCATGGGTGAATTGATGAATGGATGGATGGATGGTTGGAGGGATGGATGGATGGATGGATGGATGGAGGGATGAATGGATGGGGATGGAGGAATGGAGAGATGGAGGGATGAATGGATGGGTGAATTGATGGAAGGATAATGGATGGGTGGTTGCAGTGATGACGGATTGACGGACTGTGGGTGGGGGATGCTGATACATGAATGCTGATAGATGGATGGATGGATAGATAGAGCGATGGCAGGATGGTAGACAGATGGGTGGGTGAATGGATACATAAATGGATGGATACATGAATTGATGGATTGATGAATAGATTTATTGATGGATGGAAGGACGGACTGACAGATGAGTGATTAGGTTTGTTGGTAACAGGACCCGTATATATGTGAGTTTGGTCCTTGGCTTGTGTTTGTGTGTGTAGGTGTGTGCGAGTGTGTGTGGACGGGAACGAGGGCTAACAGGGATGCACAGATTAATTAATAAATTAATTTAATTTATGTCGTGAAACAGGAACTATTCGTCGCGATCTGTCTTGCAACATGACCGAACGTCTGTCCGATTTCGGCATAACTCACTTGAGTACCCTGGCCATGGTGGCCCGATTACAAGGCGGAGTGTGGCCGACACTGGCACAAGTAGCGGCACAGAGGAGACACCTGGTGGCAGGAAACGGAATCACTGTCACTACATCGTGGAACCAGAATCCGGACATCATCACACTAGGCTTTGAAGAAGCTCGCGCCGTTATGCCATGCGGACATGCTATCGGTAAAAAACAATTCGATGTGTATGTAGGCTTGAAATGTTCAGACGAGTGCTATCGCATTCGTTTTATCAACCCATAGTTATGGACAACGTTGCGTAGATTGCGTAGAAATACATAAGCAGTTAGTTCCAGTGTTTATGTTTTTCTGCATTGCAAAAAATAATCAAGCGAAACACTTGTTTTATCATCTGCGTGTTTCAGGCAATTTGAGTGGAATGTTGAATTTCGTATATATATTGCATTTTTGGATGTGTGGGCAAATTTCTTCATGTTTCCCATGCCTTGTCTTAATGCAAAAGCGAAAGATGCTACGTAAATGCTCGCATGCGAAATGTCAATTAATAAAGAACAGAATTCGAAAGCCCTCTGCGTTGCTTAAACTTAGAAATTCGTTGGGAACCAAGTCACTTGCAAGGTAAGGATGAGTGGATGTATCGGCGGATTTATTGGCTGGTTCCTTGGTTAATTGTTGGATGAAACGACGGACAGATAGATGGACGGATGGATGAATAAAGCCAAGTACTCTACTACCTTTCTTTAAAAATCTGATACCGGTAGTTAGGTAATATTTGATTGGCAAAAAATAATTAATCCACAAATACGATTTATATGATCGGCATTCGTCGTTTATTTGTTAATAACTGCAGGCCCGCAGAATCTGGCAGAATATTGTTACCATCAACTGGAAGATGGAAAGGACGAGATACGCTGTCCTAACTGCAACTCCAAATGGAAGTTTGCACTTATTCGACACGCCGCCTGTCTTTCACCGAACGAAACATGCGAATTCGAGGCTAGAGCCCAGCGCAATTTCTTCCGCAATCATCCAAGCGAGATGAATTCCTGTCCGAAGTGTGGCACGTTCTCACGTCCTTCACGGGAGAACGATAAACGTGTCATTTGCAGCAACTGCACATCACTCACCGGCAGAACATTTGAGTTCTGCTGGTCTTGTCTTCACGAATGGAGAACCTCGGGCGTTGAAAGCTGCGGAAATCCCGACTGCGAGGATAACAGATTTCTCTTCAACATCCTCGCCAAGTGTCCGTTTAAATCCATCGACGGGGTTCAATGCCCGTCGAAACGAGCCTGTCCAAAGTGTGCAACCATCATCGAGCACATTGATAAGTGCAAGCATATGACCTGCGCCAGCTGCAAGTATCAGTTTTGCTTTGTTTGCCTGAGGCGATGGCCGTGTCGTTCGCAGCCACCGTTCTCTCAATGCACGACTGCATCTCGACAGACGTCTGATACCAAGTTCCTTGGAGCTGATGCTGACACCGATTTCCCGCCGGTGCCAGGGCCTTTTCAAGAATTCCATCCTCCACCTGTAGACCCTGTACAAGATGAACGATGTTGTCTGCAGTGAACACAAGCAGTTCTGACTGAAGACATATTGAGCTCTGCGGAAGTCAAGCAAAATGCCAGTGGACAAGATTAGAAGACAGCAGGAAAACTTTACTTATATACATACATATAATATGTAAAAGTATGAGCGCCATTGCCTGATGCCTTGTGCAATTACACCGGCGCTACAGAAGTCACTAATTAATAATAAAAGTATGTATGCACTGTTTGGATGTATGCGTGTAGGCAATGCAACTGTGGATGTCAGAATGTTCGGTGACACATTCGTTGAACTTAACAATATTGATTTTGGTGAACATTAACCTTCACATTAACGCCAAAACACTCAGGTTTTTAAATTACAGTTTTCCTTATTTAGAGTTAAGACGTTCATGATTTACAGCTCAGCTTCTAATGACTCTACGCTTTTCACATTCGGATCTTGTGAACTATAGGCCATAATTCGGTGTGGTTTTCTCGTATTTAAAAAAGAAATCTTGATAAATATGGTGATATATCTTATGGTAAACTCAGTAAATCTGTCGTTTTCAGCACCAGTACTACGCCATCGGAGAAATTATATTTCTCTGAAGAATTTGCATTAAGGAGAACTAACCTCGGCTATTATAATACCATAATTATCAAATTAGGTCAACTTGGTCTTTCTAATCTGTCAGATTTTCGAATGGACTACTCCAGTAAATTACGACTGTAGGCTGTATTTCAAATCGAAAAGATCATCAGTTGGTGCTTATGCATTTGGTAACGGTGCTGTAGAAGTTCTTGGATTCGAAACAGACTTCGTAAAAATCTTGAAGTTTAAGACTAAACAACAGTTAAGGAAAGATAAAATAGGATTGGCTTGAGAAAAGAGCACAGAAGAAATAATTCATCAAGCCGAGTGCAAATCGAGCAGGAAGCATGCAGTTGTGCATATACCAATCTAATCTAATCCAATCCAGTCTAATGTAATCTAGTCTAATCCAGTCTAAAGTAATCTAGTATAATCTGGAAATCTCTGTAGCGCCGCTATCGTAATAGGCTACAACATGTTTCTAAACAACAGCTTATTCCGAAATCACAATCCACTGTAACTGTGATTGTAATTGTAAATGTAGTTACGAATTTATACAGAGATAAACTGATAAGAGATAAACTGATAAGAAACGTTCTCTATTCTAGCCTAAACGACGTTAAAAGTCATTAAATACATTTAACAAGCAATGCTAAGATAACTAGAAGGTCATCAGTGTTGGGCTCCCTCAACCACACATGTCCAGCCAACGGATTCAGATCCAGAGTTGACGGATGTTCAGATCTTCTGGACCGCGATACAACGAGGATGGAGAGAACCAGTCGATTTCCAAACGGCCCAGAGCCTAGAACACAGTCTACAGTAGACAAGCAATCCAAGAAGATTAGACTTCTATCCAGACCTTAACGACATCATTGAACTTGCAGAGCCGACAGAAACAGCGAATTCTAGAGCCTGGGACCACTGACCGAGAGAAACCGGAAATCCAGTACCGTTCTGATTCGGGGTACAACAGAAGTCAAAGCATCCAATAAGTGAGAGAAATATTTATGAATCTGAGAGACAACAAGGACGAAATATAAATTTCCTGGCCACCGTGAGCTATCCTGTAAACTATGAGAATAGTTTACAAGGTAGAGAAATTGTTTGCAGTATATTTCCAAAAATAGTAGAATAAATCCCGCCACCCATTCTTTCCCTTTAACAATCTTCTGTTCTATATAGGCCTACATATTGTTACATTTAATTTTGTTCGACAGACGCGTTCTAACTACATTAAAGCGCACTTATTTAAATCAATTAGATAGCGATATGTATACAGCGGACATTCTGAATATTCATATCGTGCTTATATTGTCGCTGAATAAAAATTAATAGTTTCCCTGTCATCTCAATAACATTGCCTTTGTAGGCCTAAACACATACGTTGTTTCATTACAGTAACGTTGCTTCTGTAAATTTCCATTACGAAACTTTGGTTTTTCCATAGGTTCAGTTTCGAAATTGCGACGTCAAAGCCTACCAGTTAATTATGGAATTTTCGTGACTCAGAAAGCTGGTATCTGCATACGCTTAGTTGGCTCGAACATATCAGGTGTGTAAGTTATTAATACAGGCAGCTTCAGCCAAGAAGCCTTAATTTATTACAGACTCGCACGCTGTCATATCATTACACATTTCGACAGCGGTCTGTGACCACACTGCCGTTAAACTGCCATCGATAACGAATAAGGTTAGTGCATCTGTTAGGTTTCACATTCAGAAAAGATACGATTAGGAACTCTCTTTAATAAAAGCAGTTACTCTCAGATAGAGCAAACCCGCCGGGGATTACGGCCAATATATGGTATGAAACAATTTGATGCTTAGAGACTACAGTTCCTGCTTAGTGGTACAAATTGCATAAAATTTTGTATAATAATTATCTCTCGTGTATTTCTAAAGGTAGCCATACTGACTGCGCATTTAAAGATGAAAAATTGTTTTCATGTCACTGTTCTATTTTCAAAAGTCTGCCGATGTTTTCGTGCCCGCAACTAAGACTAAAGTGGGTGATCTGGCATTTTACGGTCTGTGGCCCTCGTGGAGCAGCCCTAGGGCATCTATTCGAGAGGCCAAAACTGTTTACGATGTCAAAAACAATTAGACTTAAAACTCTATCTATTGTACTCAATACTCCTAGTACTTGCGCTGACAATTGACTCTGTGCTCTATCTGACGAGTAACTGCTTTTAATAAAGAGAGTCCCTAATCGTATCTTACATACATACATATATACATACACACATACATACTATACATTATACACACATAGATACATACATACAAACATACATGCATACATACATACGCACGTACGTACATACATACAAAGAAACTGGGTGAACAATGGACAGGTATTAGCCTGTATTAGTCTGTTACAGGTATTGATTCAATTGTTGAACTTGTATAGAATAAATTTATCAATAATTTTAGCGATAATTTTAATTATTGATTATAATATCGGTTAATAATTAATCTGTCGAAAGAGGTCATAAGGGTCAAGGAGCATGACTGCTGTGCATATTGGATATCACAAATGGGAGAAAACGTGAACAGATGGAAAGAATTGATTAGTTGAGCGTGGAACGGCAAAAGGACTGACTAGAGGAATGTGAAAGAATGCAAAGGCCCTTAAAAGTTGCCAGTTAAAAGAGTTTTGTATGTACTGTGAGAAGTTCTTAAAATGCACTTCTTAAGTGGTCAGCAACATGCACCAGTAAACTAAGTAGAAGTGCACTCATGAGAATCCTCCTTCAGAGATTGAATGAGTACTCGGTTACTTCCTGAATGCTATAGCCATGATTGCAGTGGACTTTTGAAATGAATCATAGGAAATCTGTGTCATACTATAACAATAGGTAGAAATTTGAAGCCACAGTTGGTGATACACTCTATGCCCCCATTTGATTGGGTCTAACTAGACCTACACTGATTTAAATAAAGAAATACATAAGCAATGAATTCAGTGGCATATTCGATTTTGTCAAAACGTTCTGAAGGTGAAAATAACGACTATGCAGAAGGATCTACTTCCGTTGCCTGGATTCATCACAGTAACTACAACGGAACCGGATATGATAACATTTGATAACAACCCTTACGTTAAGCGCGCCAAGATGCCTTGCGGACACGTGATAAGTATGCGATTGTTAGTTAGTTATCTGAACGTTTATAGAGCCTTAAGTATGCGATGTACTAAGTTACCTGAACGTTTATAGAGGCTAAAGTATATGATTAATTAATTCTTATTGGAACATTGTAGATCCATCTAAGTATCTTTCGATGGCGCTTCTGGCTTTCCTAAATGATTTAATATTTCGATAAGAATAAACGTGGGATTTAGTTTTTGGGCCTACATAATCAACTGGGTGACTGTTATTGAGTTCGCTGACCCTACTCATAACTTGGACGTTGTTTTTGATTCACCGACTATTTAAATGGTAATTATACATCGTCGTACATGTATATTTGTGACATACGCAGAATTAGGCGTTATTTCCCCATGTGTTCAAGCATATCTTGGACTAACACATTGGTCTCTAGTCACCTTGATTGCTGTAACTCGCTTTTTGTTGGCATCACAAAGTCAAACGTGCAGAAACTCCATAAAGTATGTAATGATCACAGTATATCACTTCCGAATGTCTTATCATTGTCTTAATTCCTGATGTCTTATTCTTTATTAATCTTCATTCTGTACAAATTTACTCCATGCGAATTGGCTAAAAGGCTGATAAAACTGATTATTATTGGTAAGAATCTGCTCTTCTGATTGCACAGTAAGCCACCTTTTGAAGGGAGTGATGATCTGAAACTCTATCTGCGTTAGGCTATTTATCGAAAAATAAGTTATGAATTTGTATTTTCTGCTAATCTTAAAGGTCAGGAATCCATGACAGACTATTGCCAGAGCATCTATGCGCAGGACAAACATGAATTCGTTTGTCCTTATCCAGGATGTAACGCTGAGTGGCAGTACTTCCTTGTCAAGCACGTTGCTAACTTGACACCACAGCAATTGCAAGAGTTTGAGGCCAGAATTTCTAAGAGCGAACTTACCAAGGACAAGAGAAATCAGATATGTCCGCGTTGTAGGACCTGGTGTCGTAGAGAAGATTTGGCCAACAACTGCATGGAGTGTTCCAACTGCACGACACTACAAGGTGGAAGGAAATTCCTATTCTGCTGGGCTTGTCTGGGCGAATGGAAAGCACTAGGCTTACACGGAAAGGCATGCGGAAATCCAAACTGCCTCGGAGTCGATAAGAGGATTCATATTCTAGCCACCTGCCCGGAAAAGATGATCCTATCGCGAATGGCACCGTCGACTCGGGGATGCCCAAAGTGTGGAACACTCTTTGAATATAAGGATATGTGCACTCAGATGCACTGCCATGCATGTGGCCACTTTTTCTGCTTCTACTGCTTACAAGGAGCGAAGACGAAAGGAGAACTTAAGTGTCGACCATATGATTCTTCCTGCACAATTGCACCTCGTCAGACTGGGCTGCCTGGATTATGAAAAAATTGTGCCTGAGTTTGCTGAAATTACCCGTCTCTTGTTTGTTCATGCTTATAAGTTCTGTTCTACTGTAATAAGAGGGGGCGTACTTTCAAGTCTACGTTGAAGGGCTTTGAAACACTACAGTAGGTGCTGATCGTTTTAAGTATTTATTGACTTAATTTCAGGACGATTAAAGATGTAATTAGGTAATTTGATTTATTTTTCATTTATTTAAACAACGGTTTGAGCATTTTTATATTTCTCAATTGAAGTACCGTTAGATATATCACTAACCTAAGCCTATAGCTGCAAACGTATACGCGAGCATTAAAATTTATAATATTCTGATGTACACTGCACTCTGGCGTTACTTTCTCTCCTCAAAGCAGAGCTCACATTCTTAAAGTAATGGCTCCTCAGAGCAGACACCATAGTGTGGCAAAGCAATTGCATTGATCGCCCCTGATGATACATACTCAAGTGGCGCTAAATAAATGCTATGAATGTATGTTGTAGCCTGTAGCAATGTTGCCCAATAACTTGAAAAAGGCAAATAGCCGTCTGACCATTGGTCGCAATGATTGTTAGTCGCAATGATTGCTAGTTTGATACCTATAAACGTTCTGGCTATATCAGTGTCCTACTTCTAGATTTTGCGTTTAAGAATGCAATTAGGTCATTTGAACTTTGACCCCACCATTCATTTTGTTATTTCACGAGGCCATTTCATAAGCGTTTAAAAAGCTCTTCGAACAACAGCCATCAGTATACCTTGGAGTTCGGGATCTAAAGTCTTAACGCATTACATGCATCACTGATTTCCTCGTACGCCCTTGCTTTTACACATACAGATTTACACATAAAATTTACGCGTACAATAAATGGACAGGTTATTAATAATATGCTACATGCCCGTGGCATGTAATTTCCAGTGACAGCCCATGTTTAAGCTTTATTAAACTAATACGCTTATTGGCTCTGCTTGTTCTCACACTGGAACTGGATTTCACCTATAAATTAGTACCAATGATACAGGCATCTAAAAATCTTAAATGCTTTGATTTTGATTTTCTCGTTCGTCTTTGCTTACCCATAAAATTACTTATAAATAGACAGGTTATTAATAATATGCTAATCGTAATTCCGAGATTTCTATAGCGCCCAACGAAAGCCACGAAACGGTGACCAGCTTATTCACAGGCTGCTTGCCATGGCATGTAATTTCCAATGACAGCCAACGTTTAGGCTAAGCATTACGAAACTAAGACGCTTATTGGCTCTGCTTGTTCTCACACTGTAACTGGATTTCACCTATAAATTAGTACTAACGATACAGGCAGGTGTTTTATACTTGAAATGATTGCTATTTGTAATCTTTGACCACAGCGGAGTAAAGGAACCACTTGTTGCTTACTAATGTACCCGAAATTGTAGTTTTCACTAAGATCGCGAATGTTCGTTATTCTTTGCATTCAATGGATTCATCGACGTCTTGGGTTCATTTTCTACAAAACCATATTCCTCGGCATGCCATTTTAAGGCCAAATTCTCTTGTTAAAACATGAAATTGTGATCTTCCGACAACTGATATTTACACTATCGAAAGTGAAAATGACACGCAAATATTTTTGAAAAATACCCCAAAATTTTTAGCCTAACTTAATTTAGGTAGGCCTGTCACCTTATGGAAAAAGCTTGTCAGTTATTTTTGAGACCTGTGACCCCTTTTCTAAACGGGGTCACATATGCGGGAGAATACTGACAAATGACTAACTCTTTTTGCAAAAATAACCTTATTAGGAACAATTAATCAGATTTTTTTGGAAGTGGCTGCGTAGATCTCGTTGTCTATGACTGAATCGGGATGTGAATTAATCAACTGTAAGTAAATTCTCGAGTAAATAAATAGTTTAAAATTACCTACAGAAAATGACAACTCTATTTTTCTGTGCTTCATTGTTTTAAAATGTATTAACTGTCATATTCTTTTTAAATAATCAAACATTACAATTCTGACACAACGAGTTAGCGAGTTCGCAGTTGTTATTCGATGTCATCCCATTAAAACATTAACCAAAGCACCTATTTATTTGATTTATTTACTTGATTATTTATTTAATTTATTTATCAATTAATTTTTATTTGGAATGCATTGTAAGACATATATTATGTATTGGCGAGATAACTTGTATTTAAAAGTGACCAATGTCCATTGATGCTACCTCTGTACATCGTTTTGTGTAATTAGGCTACTCGGTACAACCGAATCCGTATGCTATATCCTTCTGAGTTCTCCTTTTGACGCCTGTTATTGTAAACCTGATGATACCCTGTATCTTCCTGAATTGTTGGTATAAACATAAATTAAATATTTGACTGAGTCATAAGAGTTAAACTGGTCATCTGCGCGTCTACCACAGCATCAAATTTTGTCGATATGGCAAATTCACACGCCTTTGATAGCTTCTCAGAAGACGATATTAAAAATCAAGATTAGTAATCGTGATCGTAATTCCAAGATTTCTGCAGCTCCCAACAAAAGCCGCGCCGTGGGGACCAGCTTATTCACTGGCGCTCAGTCAAAACAAAATCGATAGGCAAAAGGGTTCGGTTCCAGGTCAAAGTCCAAGAGTCAGGCAGAGATACAGCGTGGCAGCTACGGTGGGTGATGTTTGGGGTTGGAGAGGAGAGACAGATAAGAGAAAGAAGGGGTGTCAGGATAGGACAGTGCAGTACAGTACAAAACAGTACAGTACAGTACAAAACAGGACAGTACATTACAGTACAAAACAGCTGTATTTGGTAATGCCCCCATCCGAAGTTCAGAAGTGCACGCATGACCATACGACAGTGCACCGATGGCGCTGAGTAATTGTATGTGAAGGACTTTCTCAAGGTCCCCACAAAGTAACCGCCTCAGGGGAGGATCGAATCTGTACTCCCCGCGTTACAAGTCGAGCGCTCTAACCATTCGGCTACCATGAATAGCCTACGTATGCCTACGTGGCAATAATCGATGATTTGTATAGGCCGAGGCCAAACAAGTCTTTGGTAAAAGCCACTGAGCGAGGTAAAATTACTGAATTTCCGATAGGGCTTAATGAATTCAAATAGAACTAATTTAAAAGCAGTTTGATTCGTTTTATTTCCACTTTTATTTAGTAAAACGTCAATCGTTTAAATATATCTATTGATAGTTTATCGTTATCAGGATTGTTCTTTCGCCTTCATAACCACCGATCACATACATGGATTTCCCAACATTGTTTTGCAGACCTAAGCCAATTAGACTTTCGCCAACTGCTTTCGTTACATAAAATAGAGTTGTCGCCATCTTACTGCGCAATAGGTATCGAAAGTGACATCCTGCTACATGAAAATCTTAATTAATCGCATTAATTGACTTAAAATGAGTCAAGAGACCGAAAAAGCTGTAACAGACGTATGGCAAATCAACGTACTCTACGACGTGGAGAACATATCAACTCTCACACTTACTGTAACCAAGGTAAGCTCTGCAGTTTAGAGTTAAGTTCAGATAATGTATTGTTGACCTATTTTATGCTATTCAACATTGTATTGCACCCAGAGAGGTCAGAAAACGGGTGTCACACCATCGGTCATAATTAGACTTAAGTATGAGAACTACATACAAATAGCCTATCTGAAAATAGGTTGCACCGAGTTATATTTAACAATTTTGGCTCAAATACTACTGAATATAGAGGCCATGTGAGCTCAAAGCAATGCGCATCTGTGTCATTAAAATCGCGGCTTTTGTTCATTTTACGAACTAATACGTCAAAGCAGCTCGTTTTAGAAGTCCTGCAGTCTATATATAGTACGTACTTTTTTGAGGCACAAGTTTAAGCTCCTTAAATATTAATAGTATGTGCCTGGATGGGTTCCTCTGCTTTTGTTAGGACTGCTACACTGGCGAATTGTTCGAGAAACTCAGAAAACACCCGAAAGCACCACGGGCCGATGACTTCCAGCTCTACTCCGTTGGTGGTAAGAGATAGAAGCATTATTAATCTGCCACAGAAAAGCTAATTTTAGACCATGTGAACTTTTAAACTATTCATATATTTGAAGCAAAGGAGTAAATATAAATCTGAAGCACCATAAATCTGAATGTGTGTAAAGTAAGTAAGTAAGCATATTCTTTTTCAGAAAACCAGCAGCTAATAGCACATTGGTGTATATATTACACGAGGAATATTATCCAAAATCGTAGGCCTACAAATGTATAGTTTAACTAAGTATATAACATCCTAGTCATAAAAGTTTTGCGCATTAGATTCAGCAAGGGGAATACTACTGTCGTGTGCTCATGGTCGCAAGAAGTATTTAAGGTAACGCAGTAAGGCTCATAATTTGGAAATAGCGTAGAAAGACAGACAGACAGACACACACACACAGATGGAAAGAGGTACGAAGGGAGTAAGATAAGGAAGGAGGGGCACGGAGGGACGAAGGAACAAGGACAGGGACAGAGGAAACGAATATAGGTAATATAAACACAAACATATTTTGCATCAGGCTTTGCTAGTCCTATAGCCTTAGGCCTGCATCCTTAGGCCCATAATGTCCTCAGGCCTACAGCCGTCGTTTGTAGCTTAACAGTGCAATGGGAACATATCGAGTCCATGGAATGTATTTAAGAATTGTATCAGTTAATTCCGGTTAGAGAGATCCAGACGATTTGTTTCCGCTGTACGAACGAATTAACGACTTGAACTGTTGTTCGTCATCTTATCTGGCGACCAAACCCTAAGTCTAACTGGCTTGAGCCGTTGAATCTGTGGCATTAGCATCCTGAATCGGAGGCGTTAATTCCTGGATTCTCTATGCATTGTTCAGATCAAGGCTAGGTTATGGGTCATAGTCACATGACGAAATTATGTAGGTCAGTTTAGTTTTTGATGGTACCTATGCATGCGTGAGGTCGAGAGCAAATTGAACAATCACTGGTGTTTTAAAGTTATAGTTTTATACTAAAATTAGTTAACATTCTACATTTTCACTAGATTTAAATTCGGGTGTAACTTTTCGGTCGGTTAGACTTTGAGGCGAGATCCAAAAATAACCTTTTCAGCAAATGATATAAAGTAACAAAAAATTATAATAGTTATGAAATCGGGTGATACAATGAAATTCACGGGAGCTAGAATTTCTGCATTTTCTTGAGGGCCGTGGACGTGTATTATAAAAAAACTTGTCGGGTAAACTGGAAGAAAACTTATAAAGCAGTTGTGCACATATTTGTAGGTAGCGTACGAGCTACTTTGATCGACAGTTGGGAAGAACGCTTATCGGACTACGACATAACTGACCGAAGTACACTTGCCCTCGTTGCCCGTCTGCCTGTTGGAGTCTGGCCTACGTTGGAAGAAGTGGAGGCACAGCCGAGACATCTGAAGCCGGCCGATGGTATAACACTAACAACAATAAGTGATGAGCATCCAGATGTGCTGGGATATGAATGTGACGGTCCAGGTGTCATCATGCGGTGCGGACATGCTACCGGTAAAATGGGCACACAAGTTGTCTTTTTGTGTCCAAGTTTTCCACATACTTAACTTGTACCGTAGATCAGACTCCGCCAAGTAGAAGGAGTTATTGCCAAACACATTAAAACCAAAGCGAATTTAGAATTCCAACTTATGTTCATGCGCTATAATATAACAAATTGTCACAGTTTAAATGCTGAACATTTCCTTTCTACACTGCTTCAAAAAGCATCTTATTGGTATTAATTTTAGCTGTAGTTTTAATAGCAACAGTTTTTATTGCATCATAAGTAGCGAGCTACTTCTAAACAGCTTCACAATGTCAACTGTCATCGCTGGTAACAAGAGTTAAATAATAGTTTCAATTGCTTTAGAAAGAGTGATAATTCCTGAATAGATGCCGGAAGGCTGTTCCATGGTCGGGGGCAGCAACACGAAATGCCCAATCCTCAGTCTTATTTGATCTTAGTGGTCGCACGAAAACGTCGGCAGACTTTGACGATCGCAGCCGCAATTGTTGAATAGTCAGTAAATTCATTCAGGAGTCAACATTCCCGCTGTAAATACGTTGATTTATATAATTAAGTGCATCTAATTTTGTTTTTCTTACGGAGTAAATATTGTCTATGTTTAGCTAAAATATGTAAGAAATTCGATGTACAGAATGGATTAAAACTGTATTTTTTTATTAATTTTATTCGTGCAGCTCCTCTGCCACTTGCTTTGCATTGCCGATGCGAACTAGAGAAGGGGAAAGATGAGATTCGTTGCCCTGAATGTAATGCCAAGTGGAAGTTTGCTCTCCTAAAACCCGCTGCTTGTCTCTCGCCAAACGAAATCACAGAATTCGAACGAAGAGCTCATATCAACTACTTTCGAAATCACCAAAGCGAAATGAACACTTGCCCCAAGTGTGGCACATTCTCTCGCCCATCTCTAACTGAAGATAAACGTGTCATTTGTGAGAATTGCACTTCACGTTGTGGTAAGACATTCGAGTTCTGCTGGACTTGCCTTGGCGAGTGGAAGACTCCAGGAACTGAAACTTGTGGCAATCCTAACTGTGGCTCAAGCAAAGCGCTATTTGAAATTCTGGCAAACTGTGAGACTAAAATTCTGAACGACATAAAAGTTCCTTCCCAGCGCGCTTGTCCAAATTGTTCAATTATAATACATCACGAATATGGATGCAAACATATGACTTGCAGACACTGCAGTTACGAGTTTTGTTTCATTTGTTTGAAGAAATTTCCATGCGAGACAGACGTATATGAGCCATGTGATGTGGCCCCCCGTCAGACGTCTGATGCCAATTTCTTTGACTCCTCTCTCAATAATGATGAAAAATTGCATTCAGAAAGATTGTTCGATGATTCGGAGGTGATAATAGCTGAAGGTGATGTTGACCTGTTGCAAATGAGCAATGATATTGAACATCTAATCAGTGCACTGGAAACCAAGAATGTCCTTCCTGACGCAACAACTGATACTACTAAAGCAGGAAATACGGAAAGCAAATGGCGCTATTGCATTATCCAGTAGAGTTAAAAGGATCATACCTAAATGGTGGCAGTTAAACCAAGTAGTTGCCAAATACTGAGACATTTCATTGTTAGTCCTTAATATTTAATTTTCTATTTGGACAATAATGATTTAGATGCACATTATCCTAACTACCATCCACGTAACCCAAAGTGTAAGTTCCAATCCGACTGTTCAACACTCTTAGTGTCTTAGGTGATTAGAATTGTATGTACCCATTTATATGCTTAGTCGTCAATAACTTTCTAAAATTATTCATTGAGCACTGCTTTGTCTCAGTTACAATGTTGTTGTCTGTTGCTCAAGCCGCCGTAAATCTTTTAATTACATATAACGACAGTTCAGAGGTCTGATAGGCATATCAGAAAGAAACAGAGAACTTCGTAGGCCAAGCCTATACAAATGTTATTCTATAATTATTTTGATTAGACTCCTGTCTCTGAGGCAGTTAAGAAGCTGAAGAGTATGCCTTGTGTCAAATTCTATCGCAAAAATAGAATAAAAGAATCGAACATTGTTTTATGACAGTTTTATGGTGACCTTTGTCTTCTCTAAAATAGCAGAAGACAACGAAAACAAAATGAGACAATTAAGTCATGGTTAAAAGCTACAAAATAATTAGCAATAATTATGTTGTAATAAGATACAGTTTTCTTTAACCTAGATTTAAGCCGTTCATGGTGCTAGGTCTGTTGGTCATTGCATTTTACATATTACATTTTACATATTACATATTACATACGTGAGCTTAACTTGTATTTAAGCTCAGTGTCGTTTATGAAAAGCGCCGGCATAGAAGTTATTTAGATGTGCTAGATTATTCTAGTTACTCATCGTGCGTTGAACTATATTATCTTATGTAGTCCGATCTGTTGATTTCTAATGTTCCAATGAAATAACTCTGTTTAATCGCAAGTCCGTTTCAATTTCAGACAATAAAATTCACTAATCTAGCGGATTTGAGTCACTTTTAATTTCAGTTTTACTTTCTATGTATTTATGTACGTATGTACGTACCGTGTACGTGTGTCTGTACGTATGACTATGTATGTATGTATGTATGAATGTATGTATGTACGTATGTTTGTACGTATGTACGTATGTACATATGTATGTACGTCTGTATGTACGTTTTTATGTATGTATGTATGTATGTGTGTGTATGTATGTATGTATGTATGTATGTATGCATGTATGTATGTATGTATCAAGACACTTAATATGGCGCCTTTTAAAACACCTTCACAAATGAACGTTGCCATTCCATTTCTATACATGTCCTTCTACGTTTTGATCACATGTAATTTCTTTGTTGCTAAATTACTGCATCATTATCACTGGACAATCCCTCTGACTTGACGCAGCGCTCGTGATTTAACTGGTACCCTGTGCGAGCTTTAAGTAGCACTGCAGAAATTTCGAGTTTACAGCAATAACTATGTCGAAAACCTATGAATTTGACGAATTGAATTGTCGATGAGAAAAACCGTCTGTCATGCGAACTACCTGAATTGCGGTTGATGAACTCCTCGTGTCAAACGGACTGAATCATTTCGTCATCCATGGTAGTCGCCATGGCAGCGATATTAACGTCTGAATGCTTTTGATCACCTGAGAAGAATCGATAATGAGTCGATGGCCGCACAATCACCGCATCGAGACGTCGCCGTCTTTGACAGCAGCAGCAGCAGCAGCAGCAGCAAGCAGCAGCAGCAGCAGCAGCAGCAGCAGCAGCAGCAGCAGCAGAAACAGAGAAACGGGAATTGAACGTCGTGACGTGAAGGGAAAGGGCATTGTTCTCGTTATAATGTATATCTTCGAAGCTGCATTTTGGTCAACCGTTCTTCGATTCACTTGGCCTCAGCATTACTTTAAAAGGCGTTATATAAATTCCTAGCGCCTTTTATGCGATAAGTATGCATTGAGGCGACATATAATTTTCTGATGTATGTTGATGCGTTAGTTTATACTAACGCATAGGCCTACTTTCCGCAGTGTTGATGGTTGTTAAAATTAACCAAGAATGTGTACCGCCGATATCTGAATACCGATATATGCACAGAAGTATTTAGATCAATGATATTACCGGCATAATTCGATAACAATCGTCAAAATACGGTGCAAGTATCTCATACAAAGTGATGAATACGACGACGCCCGTACGACGAATGATGACGATGACGACGACGACGACGATGATGATGATAATTCCTTTTCTTTTACGTATTCGTTTACAATTACGATTACTCTTTCAATGCCTCCAAACACAATGGAAATCATAATCAAACGACGGACCAAATGTAAATACACATATTTCCATATTCCCCTTTCTTCCTGCTCTTTATTTCAACTGTTGTCTCCATTTCACTTTTCCTTAATCTCCCGCTGGCAATTCGACCCTGACCCTTCAAGGGTCGTGACCTTCGACGAGATTTCTTTTGGTTCGGTTTAAGATTCTCGCAACGATGGTCGGCGTTCCTTTACGCGTTCCTGAAACAAAAACAATCACTCATTTTAATAACAGCAGTTTGGGGCTAGCCAACACCCGTATTAAATGCTATTATAAGTTTCAGATTACATACATACAAACATCCATGCATACATACATAGACATATATACACACATACATGCATGCATGCATACACATACATACATACACACATGCATACATACAGACATACATACATACACATACATACATACATACATACATACACACACATACATACATGCCTGCATGCACATACATACATACATACTGTATATACATACATTGAATTCCAGATATAACTGCTTTTAATACCGCACAATCATTGTGACGTAGTAAAGCACCAATGTGGCCTCATGTGGTAAACTTATTTTGCAAGCCAAGCTACTGGTGCCTGATGTAGACCAGAAAATTAATGACCAAAACAAAGAATTCTGCTCACCTTTCGTCTTCGTCGTTCTCTTTCAACTTTCTCTGTGACCTGTTCTTCTGGAAGATCGGCCTTGACCTCCCCTATTCTTTCGAGCTTCGTCAGTCTTCTAGGGGGTTTCTTCAGCTGGCTGAAATCTCCGTCGAACACCTCAGAGCTCATCCAAGCACGCTGGGTCTTTGGAACCGAATGGAGCAGACCCTCTTGTCTCAGGGTCCTCAGAACCTCGTCTTCTGCGTCAAGGTTATTTTTCAGTGAAAGGTCAGAAGACAACGAATGCACGTTTACATCACCTTTGCAAACGCAAAAATATTTGCACTAATATGAATTAGTTAGATAACATTTAGACCGCATATTACTAAATAATTATAGTTGTATAATGTTTATCCAGTCAGTGTTAACTATCTATATAATTATGAACAGCTTTAGACGGTGATCCGTGGTCCAGTTAGAACATTTAGAAAATGCGACATATAACGCCGACGCCATCTCGCGAATAATATGAAAACGAAAAAGGCTGTAGCTAACGGGGAGCATCAGCAGATATTCCCCAGAAGGTGCATTTTGCCCCATTAGCGCTCAGATGCTGTGCACGAGAATAATTTATGCCAGCATAAGATATATTTGCTGATTAAATATAAGTTGTTCTCTTCTCGGTATGCTGCGTTAGACCAGCAAAACATCTTGGTATACTGCATTTTAATATGGCAAGTTTTCGAACACATATAGGAAATAATGCTTTTAGAAGTTACATTACTAATGCATGCTATAAGCGACAAATTTTTTTATTTCCATTTGGCTTTTAGCTAGTTCTGTGTTATTATTACTGATGATTACTAAATGTGTTTTCTACGGCAATGGGTGACTCTTTATCTCTAGTCTGTGAGTGGGAATATTGCGTGACCCAAATTACCTGGCTGTGGATGGATCAATCAAACTGTAATACTGACCACAAAAACAAAGACTGTGTTCGTCCATTGTTCATGTATAGGGCAATAATATATAAAATATATACATATATATGTGTTCATGTATATATATATATGTAATATATATATACATGTGTTTATCTATGGTCTATTCGTAGTGTGTAATATGTATATATGCATATATAATATGCGTAGGCCCTGTATTCAGAGGACATTTGTTCGAATACACCAGACTATCAAGTAATCGATTCGCAGCATCTGTGCATGGCGCCATTCAAAGACTATATGAGTCCAGTTTCTTTGTTGAGACCCTGACAGTTATTGGCAACTAAAGACGTCCCTTTTGTACAAGTAAAATGAGTTTTTCATTTTTTGAATCTTCATCCCAGAAAATCAGCTGAGGTGTTCAGTGCAAACGATTCTTCGTTCACATAAATGTATGCGTATGTAAGCCCTATGTTTGCATTCATGTAGAGCTAGCATATTTATATATAGCGCCTATTCTAAGGATTAATTCTAATCTATTTAATTTAATCTAATGACTTCTAAAGAGCAGTTGTAATTATGCACTAAGCATCAGTCGATGTTCGCTTCAAGTGAAATCGTAGCCAAATTTATAATCCGTTGGAGAAGCGCAGTCAATTTCAGATAAGTTGGGGAAATTAGAAGTCGAGATGCGGTAGGTAAATAAGCTGAAACATGAGTCATGATTTTAGCTCTAAATGTGATTTAACACATCGACAGAGACTACAAAACTGGGCAGTGAATTCCAAAGCTTTGGACCAGCCAGCACGAACAACCAAGTTCCTAACATAATTCTAGTGCAAGGCACTGCAAGATTCAAGATTCGAAGTATCGGGTGATTGAGTCAAAGGCATCAAGCAGATCCAAATGCGACTTACTTTAAATTGAAAATATCGTCATTACGCGAGTTCCTTACCTTTAGCTTCGGTGCCATTGTCACCTGGTGCATTTGCATCAAGTCCTGAGTCCGTTCTGCGTCGATTGTTTTCTGCGTCTCCTTTGGCGGTTGTTCGGCGACTAAGTGAGCCTCGATCGGCACTGGGTTCGAAAGGGGCAACGGCTGATCTACTGTGAATGCATCCCATGTCGTCTACGGGATCTTTGTCGCCAGGTGGCTGCTCAGCAGAACGGAAATCGGCTTAAAATTTGCTGTTCATGTCTAAGACACGAAAACTGGAAAATTTTCCAAAGCGTTGCTTTAAAGCTAAGCGCAGGGCACCAGCTTATACACGAGTGACGAAGTTTTTACTCGCATGTGAAAACATAAAGACCGAAATCAAAAGCAAAGTCGAAGATGTCGGACATTTTGCAAGATAGTCCAGCTCCACTGTCCACTTTCCTTTTGTAGAAACTCATAAAAGTTGATCGTGATTTGTTGACAAGGGACTCCTGCTTCGCTACGACTCTGCATAAAAACGTTTCAAGCGAAATGAGACTTCCAGTGGAAATGGACTTAAAAGAGCTCATGAAGGGCCGAAAACATTCCGATAATATGCTCGTAATGGTCTTTTAAAAGGCTGCTGGATTCGTCTTCGCAAAAAAAGAATTCGTTCAGATCACCTACCAGTAGAGGCGCTACATTGTTATTATGGTAATCGTAGCAATCACGGACGCTCTGCGTATTTAGATCAATCAAACATGCATCAGCAGGGTAAGGACCTTAGCCCCCATTGTGTGTCGGCAGGTAGGCTATTCGGAATTACTCTCAGCTGTGGGCTGAGTAACCTGGATTAAACCCCACGTGGAACTCGACATCCCTTGCTGCCTTTAAGATAATTCTTGCTAGCTAAAGCAAATCCGTATGCGGCAGAGTATTCCATTTGCAATGTAGTTTAGATAGGCTTACTTCTGATGAGCACGTTCAGACATGTGCTGGCTTCCTGAGTTATTTGAATGCGTTAATCACGTTATATAATTTAACTAACCTTGATTTTATTCTTTCCGTTTCATTCGATTTTCTTAAAGACAGTAAAACGAGAGTAAATCGTCAACCATCGCAAGTGACAGACACTTTTACAAAAATGAATCTTCTGAAAATCTTAGCAGTTCTAGAACTGAACCTAATCTGCACTCGAGGACAGAAAGTAAACAGAAAAACGTAAATAAATATTCTCTAAGCTGCACTGCCGTTGGAACATGAATAGAATTCCAGCCATTTCACAGACACACAGACACACATAGACCATAGCATTTGTACCTATATATTAAAACGTGAGTATACATAGATCATGGCATATACATGTATGTATATAGTCTACATATAGATGCACATACATTTGTAGACCCTTGCATATACATGTCTGTTTCCCTGCCTGCCTGCCTTGCCTGTCTGTCTGTTTATGTGTCAGTTTGTCTAACTGTCTGCCAATCTGTTTGCCTATTTCCCTATCTGCCTGTTCACTTTCCTAAATGCGTGTCTGTCTGTCTGTCTGTCTATCTGTGGTTGAGTGTCATTCTGTATGTCTGCCTTTGTGGCTGTGCATCTTCCTTTGTTTGTATGCTTCGTTGTGTATTTAATTGTTTGTATCTGTCTTTTATTAAACGGCTCAATATTGATCCTATAATGATTTTTTAGTTGTTGTCAGTATGAAATATGACTCACTGAAGTCTGCTTTTATATAAAGCTGTTCGCTAAATTCCAGTGAAATAGCCTGAAAAAGCTTGAAAATTCCTGTGAAATAGCCTGAAAAAGCCTGAAAATTCCTGTAAAATAGGGTGTAAAAGCCAAGTAGAGTAGCCTAATGTCTTGACTCGATTCCAGACTTTACAGTAGCGTCATCGATTAAGAGTACGGAGATCGGTAACGGTCGGTATCTACTGTCGCTTCGTGAAATCATTGCGCATGATATGAAAAGTTTCAAGACTCATATAAGTTTATTTCCGCTCGATTAAAATAATTTTTGCACTTTTAAATTCAGTTCGACGCGCTGTGTTGAATCTGATGGTAGATGCTACATCGAAAAGTTTCCGATCTACTTTGCCGAACTCCTCCGGCGCCTATCGGATTCTGTCGGGAGAAGAGTAACAAGAGCTGAGACCGACTGCGCTGCAGTAAATTCGTCCAGTGGCCCGACTGGTACATCTGGTCACGTGACACCAGCGCGCGTTTGACGGACGCGGAGGGAGAGGTAAAACACAGAGGTAGTTTTGAATCGTCCAGTTGGCTTTCGCCGGAGCTTCCGACGTCCTGCTCGACGACCTCTTCCGTGTGGAACTCTTCCATTTCGCAGTCGCCGTCTTCTAGGTCCTCCTGCTGGCTCTTCTGGAACGCAAAGACGGAGTTCCGCTTCCAGCAAAAAGCCGACAGGAACGCCGTCGTCGTGACTGTTATGAAGACGAATATGGCTGCCATTAGTACCACGAGTACGGACGAGTACGCCTGATTTGCATACCGCGCGACATCCGTCGTATCGTTCCCCGAGTTCCCGAATACCAACGTATCGTCCAGTCCAGCCAGCACTGGAGGCATGCCGCTTGGGAACGGACCTCCACCAGTCTGCAACGATGTTAAGTCACCAAGCCCCACTGTGTCGTAGGCCAGAAGCAGAGAACCAGCGTCAGTGGCGTCCTGGTGCATGGAACCAGAGTGCCTGATCCGATGATGGCGGCCATGTTGGGTGTGACTGAGTTTCTGCTTCGATCGTGCTTTCATTTCGGCGGAGTGGCGTCTTCCGTACTCGATCTGAGTACGCAAGGTCATCGTATTCTGACATCTAAGTAAGCCGGAGAGAAAGTAAGTAAGTAATTTGCTAGTGTTATAATCTATTTTTAAATATATACGTATTCGTTTTACACAATGTAATGCAAGTGAGCTTATCAGATGCAAATAAAAGCTAGTTAGTCTTTTATTAACGCGAGACAAAAGCCCAC